>CM032637.1:21286563-21569699 GCA_019097785.1 Fraxinus excelsior
ACATTTGAAATATTAGCAGACTTTCTCCAAAATTTTGATTTATTACAATTTTCACCTCTAACATTTTCAAATGCTGCGGTGAGGCCCTTTTGGACGGTTCCATCCGTAATTCCGTTAGTTGGCCAAAAAATTAACTTTGACCTAAGAAAGGAAAAAAAAGTAACTTTTCATTTATCACATTAAATAAAAAATAAGAAATAAACAAAGAAAACACACTCAGCCACCGGTGTCTTCTTCCTTACAGTCTATTACAGTCACTGCATGTTCACATCGATTCCTCGAAAAAACGAATTGGTCTCATCAATGCGGTTTGGGATTTTTGAAAAATGTTAGATTTTCTCTAATTGAAGTTTTCATTTTTTGCTTCTATATTTTCATTTTATTTGAAATTCGATTTCTGCCCAAAAATTTTAAAAAAAATAAAAATAAATTTTTAAATTTTTAAATTTTTTTTTACTTATAAATAAATTATAAATAGCATATTTAAAATCATTTAAAAACAGAAAATCAAACTTCACTCCGATTTTAGCCCATGATTGGCGGATGTTAAAATTAGATTTTTAGGAAGTTTTGATAAAAAAAATAATAAAATACGTGATTAAAAAGTTGTGGGTTCCATGATATATGTGATTAAAATAAATTATTTATTTAAATTTAAATTTAAATCACTACCAAACATTAACAAGATTCTAGAATCATGATAAGAATAGCTTTGACCAATGAAATTACTTCAATCTTAACTTGTTTATTTATTTAACTTGACTTAAATGAAATTAATTAAGAAGCATGGTTCGGTATAGCATATGTGTGGCTGAAAAATAAAGGTTTCTGGCCCCCAGAGGCATAGCTCAGTGGTGAAAATGACAGGAGTAAAATAGTATCAATCGAAATGGCAGTTGCAAGGATTCAATTCCTATCTCTAATAAGATTTAAAATTTGACTCTTCGAAGACACCAATATAGCAGCTCTCGTACTCTAATTTATTGAGGCATATCCCGCGATTTACTTCATTCACGAGATGGAGGCGGTGGGGCCCTCAAGGTTGGGGTTCAACCTTTTATCTGATTGGATGATAATGATTTCTTATGCATTTTATAAAGTTATACTTTTCTACTAGACTAGACGTGGTTTAGACTCTGTTTGTGCTCCGTTTTATCAAAAATACATTATTATTTTTTCTCTTTTTAATTACACATTCTTTAATAAAATAAAATTACACGTAAATTCAAAAAATTTATATTTTTTAAACTACAATTCTTCAAAAAATCACAATTCTCAAATTATTTTTTTTTTCGAAAATACATTTTAATGGAGTCCAAGGAGGGGGCTTAATTTCAGCACACTTTCTTGCATCCCCTTAAATCAAGTATCTTATAAAGTCCAGTCCAAATTTTTACAATTTATTTGTCTCAAATTTATTTTTAATTATCTACATCTTCTAAATAAAATAAGTTTATGTACAAACTCAAAAATTTCTTTATTTTTTAACCACAAAATTTTCAAAAATATCATTTTAAAAATCTCTATCAAATAAGGGCTAAACTTAGAGATTATGCGTGTGTCTAAAATTATAAACGAATAGAAATGAGTGCTTGATAAGTGGTACGAAATGTATGATTAAAAATAAAATTTGATTAATCTAAATTATAAGTGTCTAAAGTGTCCCTCGACACATACATTAGACATCTCGATGAGCCCATTTTCATTTGGTTTGCCCAAATTAGTTTGGTTTCTTCAAATTGCATCTTTTGCATTGAAAAAGTAAACGAAGAGTTTAAAATGATGAACGAAAATTAGTTGTTGAAAATGGCTTTAATAATTTATTTATTTTAAAATTCTTATTTTGACGTCACATCTTTCGTCATATATTCTTTACACGCCAATGTAGGTAGTTGGTATCATTTTGATGTATTCACGGTAAATTTTGCAACCCATCTTTCAAAATGAAAATCCGTTAAATTGAAAACTCCGGGGCCCAGAACCCACTCCTCCACCCCTGATTTAGATACATCATATTATCTTATTTGGATACACCAACATATTACACATTGATGTCTCTCCATTTATTAATAAGGAAGACCCGCCAAGTGTAAAAAATGTATTGAAGATACAACAAATTCGAAACAAAAGGATTTTTAAAAATGAAGAATATCACGTGCATTACACTTGTTGGAGAATGCTAAGAGATGCCTTGCGAAGGTGGCAAGAGGGCGTTTATGCCCTGAAGGTGGACCCTTACGAGAAAGGACACAATCTAATAGGGACAATACACCCTCCACTTCAAAGTGTACATTTATATCGATTGAATCACTCTAAAGGTCTTGTATGCTCAAGATTTTAGAAAACGATACATTTATTTTCATATCTTCTAGCTATTTTATCACCTACTCACAAAATATTGTGTATCCATGAGATTGAAGATGAGATTTTGTTAATTTATTTTAAACAGAGTATTCAATTGTGTTTGATTTGAGGCTTTTAAAAACTTTTGAAGATTTAAAAAGTTTATATGTATTCAATTAAGAATTTTAAAAGCTCTCTAAAAGTTTAAGTGTATTTAATTGGGGCTTCTATAGGCTTTTAAAAAGTCTCTAAAAGTTACGAAGTATTTAGTTGAAACTTTTTAGAAGTTTCTATAAGTAGGGATGTCAATTTTACTCACGGGCTCGGACGACCAATGGCTGGACTCGGGAAAAAGCCGAGTCTCATTTTGAAGTGTCGGCCCAAGCCCGAGCCAACCCATGTGGCTTCAAATAGACATCGACTTTTGAAAAACTATCTACTTACTAAATTTTTGGAAATTTTTTGATGAAAAATATAAATAACAAATCTCAAAGAAAATCTATCATAAACTGTGAGATTTGTGAAAATTTTAGAGCCAAAAAAAATTAGAACGTCTTTTTTCTTTCAATTTTTGATTATTTTATATGTATATAGCTCCTGTTTGAGCCACCTTTTTTGAAAATGAGAATGAAAAATATAGCCGTTATTGGGGCCCACACAAGAGATGTAGAATTTGAATTTAAATGTTGATGTGATGGATAACGGTCATATTTTTCATTTTAGTGAGGAAAAAATATGGCTCAAACAGGGCCATAGCTACTTTTGAATTGAAATTATATGCAATTGTTCAAAAACATAAAATTCCGTGTAATCGATCTATTCTTTTTTCTTTTCTTTTTTAAAGAACATTTTGTGTTCTTAGCATTTGTGTTAATTTCGTGAAAAATGTTTGGCTATGTTCTTAGAAATTGATGTAAAAGTTTTGTATTATCTTATTTGTGGCAAAGTTGTATAACTAGGCCATGACTAATGACTATACACAAGGAAATTTTGTAGGCATCTTGATTCTTGAAAATATTAGCCCTTGTTTGACATCCATTTTATGAGAATGAGAAATTTTGGAATAGTGATTGATGGGAGAATGTGTGGTGAAAAAATGATGAAAAGTTTTAGATTTGTGTGTAATATTATTTTATTTGGAGAATGTGTGATTGAAATGAAAAAAGAAAAAAAAAATGAGAATGGGAATAAGAATAAAATGGGTGCCAAACAGGGGCTTAATATGTAGTAAGAAATATTATAGTTTTCCAGGTAGATAATGACTTTGTAATGTGAAAAGTCTTTAAAAATATTTAATTAAAGTCCACGTGAGTTCATGGAAGACTTTTAATCATTCTTAATAAATTCATAGAAGTCACTTAAAAGTGCATAAAATTCACAAAAGACATTTACTTAAAAAAAGTCTATATAAGTTATTAAAATTCTCAATTGAATACATCCTCTTGGATTGTAGATGATTTTTATCTTTTTATTCAACTTTGGATGTTTAACACTTGGGTTTCACGAGTAATATATATGTTTAAATAAGAGAAAATATCAATAAAAATCCCTACAAAATTAAAAAATCATTGATTAGATTTAACGGTGGTTACTGGTTCAAAAATCAACCTCTATTATCAAACAATTATGCTACACGTACATCATTCTTTACATTTTATCACGTGACATCACATTATTGGATAGTTTAAAAAATAAATAATTTTCCCTCCAATCATTTTCTTATTAGACATCAAATGTCAAATAAGATGTACATATGGATTGTAAATCTACCATTTTTTATTATTAAATTAATCACAGACTACTATTAATACCGGTTACACTGACTTTAATTTCCATTTCATTAAGTTTACCAATACCTATAGGGATGGCAAAATTTTCTTGTCTCCGACCCGCATTGCCCTGGCGGGGATAAGGAACATAGCCCATCTCCCACTGCCACCGACAATTAAGCGTACAATTCGTTATTTACCTCGGCAAATGCAGCAAAGTTTGGGTACAAAATCAAAATGGGAAGTTGGCGTAGTATCAGTTTTTGAATAGCATATTCGGCGAATTTGGGACCTTTGAGTATAAACAACACCAAATCCCATGATGCCAATATATATCTACTTGCTCATATTCTACCAAGTATTTTTATATATATATATATATATATTAGATGTTCAGATCTACTTTTGAGTTTTTATCAAAGATATCTAACTGCTTTTGTACCCAGATTTTGCTCCATTTACTCAGCATGAACGTGATTTGAGATTGAATCCAATGGAGAGATTGGCTGGAGGGAAAGAAAATGATACGCTCGCGATATTGAGCCAAATCCAATGGAGAGTTTGGTGGTAACAATGGTGGGTTGGTTGTAGCTTTGTTTAGTTGGGGTCTGTGGAGTGTAGGGTGAATTGGTGAAGGAGGTGAACAGTGGTGTCCATTTTATTTTTTAAATTGAATGTTATAATTTATTTCATATTAAAATTGTATAGTTACCATTTTACCAATTTTATATTTAGTCAACATTAATCATTTTGGTTATCTAAAAGTCGATTTCATCCATTTGGATTCCATGTGCGAATTTTTAAAAGATTTGGTATTGTGGATGACACAAATGAAAAGATTGTACAGAGTTTGCTACTAAATAAATTGTTTGGTATCGTGAGTGCAATTTTCCTTGTATATTGTTAAGTTTAATGAAATGGATGATAAAATTTACTAATCAGTGCAACTGATATTGATTATAGACTAAGAAGTTTAAGAACGGACCAAATTAATGCATTGATGGTATAATATTTTATATATTGTTTTCAAGGGCAATTTAGGTGTTAACAATTTTTTACTTAATCACTATTTAGTCTTAAAGGTGACCTACTCATAGTGTATTTGAGCCACATTATTTAGAAAGAATGTATTTTGAAATAGTAGATCGATGAAGAATGTGTTGTTGAAAAAGAAGGAAAAGTTATTGATGTGTTGAAAAATATTATATTATTGAAAAATGTGTGGTTGAAAATGAGAATGAAAATGAAAATTTGACTCAAATAGGGGCTCAAAATTAAAAATAAATGGCGGTTAGTAATATTTTTAAACGTGATGAGCTATGATGTCGTCGAAAGGTGAGGATTATTTAAGATGGGGAAAATTGTAGCCATGGTCCCAAACATTTTCATTTTTTGCAGTCTTTACCCAACCTTCACTTTGTGCCACCACGTATCACAAATCTTTCAAAAATATGCAGCACGAACCATCCATTTGACCGTTAGTCAACTTGGAAAATTGAGAAAGAGATATTTTGACTATTTTTTAAGGAGGGGCATTTTCGTTCTTACAGTAATTTCCCTTTAAAAATAATAACTAAAATAAGAAACATTGTTGTCTTCTTCAAACACCCTAGGCCCCTACCCACCTACTCCCACCCTTCCCCAACACCAAAATTCAGTCACCCGCCGCCATTGTGGCCGCCACCAACGTGGCCACCATCTCAAACAACAATTTTTAACACCATTGACCCAACAATCTTCTAATTGCTTGAAACAAACAACATTTTCCAAGCCAAAAACGGTAGAATGAACCCAGCAACAAAATGCACTTCCTAGGCATGCTACTATAATTCTTTTATCAGTTGATATCAGGAAAAAAGACGGGCTCTCGATAGGTATTTCCCCATTGTTTTATAATTTTAATAATTAAGAGCAGGCCACCAACCATTTCTGGATTGTCATCAAATACGTTCTTTAAGACTTGCCTATTTTATGTGATGATGGTCGTATCAGGGTGATTTTGGAACTAAACTTGGATAAGGTAAATTGAACTCGTCAAAATGGAAAATGGATGCGCCTTGTTGAGGAGGTTTGAGAGTGGGTGGTCCGCGATGTTGATTCCATCTTCAACGTCGAAAAATGGTTCAGAAAGCTGCGTTCTTGCTGGGTTCAAAAAATGGACCTATAGATTCTGATTTGTTGCCATTATTTGATGTTAGAATCCACATGTGACATGGTTAATCTGTGGGTATCACGAGAGGAGGTTGTGCCGCCAATATTTGTGAACGTGAATAGGTGGTTTTGAGGTGTAAATCCGATCGACTCAAGAAGTGTTGATGCCCGATGTTGGGTGGTTTGAGGGTAGTGTGGGCTTACTAGTTGTATGGTTGTCTAGTGGTTTGGGTGGTGGTTGGTCGTAGTAGAGTGACTGGCGGAGGATGGTGAGTGGGGTAAAGAATAGATATAATGAATAGGTTTTTGTTTTTTTATGTTTATCAAAATTACCATTTTACCCATTTTAAATTTGGTCAAAATCAACTCATTTGGTTGACTAACGATTTTCGATGTCTTTGAACTATTCTACCGTTTGTATGAACAATGATATACTCCTCATATGATTCTTCCTAACACATTTCAGTTCTCATTATAATGTTTGTTTTGGCCATGAACATATACTTGGTTTTGTGAGAGTTCACAAGAATTTTGCTCTACACAATTCCCTTAGAAGCGTCCCCACTTCTCTCTCACATAGATGATTTCTTATTGCAAGCAACCCGCATTACTTGGCTCGAATTTCGATGCATAAGAATCATTAAAAACCAATTGCTTACCCTTCATCTTTACGAGCATCACTGTTGCATCATAGGAATGGACATGAGGTAACATCCCCCCACCATGATTTAATTAAGTCATTACAATTAGATTGTCCCTTTAAACCTAGATATTGAGATCTCCAATCAACTAAGTTGGGTTTTCTTTGTATTGACTTATTTGTTTAAGGGCTTAAGTCACATTCCTTTCGATGATTTCTCAACTAACTCTCTATTTAACCATTTGGTTAGCGGATCCGCAATATTATCCTTTGACTTTACATAGTCAATAGTGATAACTCCAGTTGAGAGTAGTTGCCTTATGATATTGTGTTTATGACGTATATGTCTAGATTTACCACTATATATGTTACTTTGTGCCCTTCCAATTGCTGATTGATTGTTACAATATATGCAAATTTCTGGAATAGGTTTTGACCATCTTAGAATATTATCTAAGAAGTTGCGTAACCACTCAACCTCTTCACCACATTTATCTAGAGTTATAAACTTAGATTCTTTTGTAGATCTGACTATAATAGTTTGCTTAAAGGATTTACAGGATATGATTGCACCTCCCAATGTGAACACAAATCCATTAATAGAATATGAGTCTTTTCTATCAAATATCCAATTATCATCACTATATCCTTCAATGATTGCCGATATCTGGTATAGTGCAATCCAAAATTACGAGTATATCTTAAGTACCTTAGTACTCTTACTATTCATTTCCAATGATCATCTCCTGAATTACTCGTATATCTACTCAATTTACTGACTGTGTAAGCTATGTCTGCTCTTGTACAACTCATCAAGTATATCAAACTTCCAATAATTCTCGAGTATTCTACTTGAAAGACATTTTCACTTTTATTCTTGGATAGATGTTGACTCGTATCTATCGGTGTTCTAGCAATGCCAGTGTCATCCTTACTGAATTTTTCTAGAATTTTGTTCACATAATGTGTCTGGTTTAGAACGAGCCCATCTAACGTTCTTGAAATTTTAATGACTGGCTTAGAACGAGCTCATCTAACGTTCTTGAAATTTTAATTCCAAGTATAATATCGACTACACTCATATATTTCATATCAAATCTCGAATTTAACATGTTTTTAGTGGATTTAATCATCTTATTATCACTACCAACAATAAGCATGTTGTCAACGTAAAGACATAATGACATAACCATTTTCAGTGTCTTTAATGTAGACACATTTGTCACACTCATTGATTTTAAATCCACACTCCACCATTACACTATCAAATTTTTCATGTCATTATTTTGGTGCTTGTTTCAAGTCATATAATGACTTCACCAATTTACATACTTTCTTTTCTTGCCCTAGAGATGAAAATCCATCGGATTGTTCTATATAGATTTCTTCATCTAAATCTCCATTCAAAAAGGCAGTCTTAACATCCATTTGATATACTTCAAGATTTCGCAAAGCAGCAATCGCAAGTATCATCCTAATAGATGCTATTCTCATTACTGGAGAATATGTATCAAAGTAATCAATGCATTTCCGTTGTCTGTAATCTTTTATTACTAATCCGGCATTATACTTTTCAATAGTTCTATATGCTTTCATTTTTCGTTTTAAAATCCATCTGTAGCCTAGCGATTTACTTCCTGAAGAAAGATCAACTAGCTCCCATGTATGATTTTGCAAAATGGAATATATTTTACTCTTAATGGCCTCTTTCCATTGAGGTCCTTCTGAGAAGTTCACAACTTTTTGATAGCTTTGAGGTTCACTTTCTAGCATATAGGTTAGAAAATCTAGATCATAAGATTTTTCTGTACTTTCCTTTTTGCTACGTCTTAGTTCAACCTCAACCTGCTCTTCTTGGTCGTGACTATTTTCACGCATAGTTTCATATGCATGTTTAGAAGATATTGCTTCTTCTTTGGACCTGTATGGAAATACTTGTTCAAATAACGAAGCATTTCTCGATTCCATTATCGTATTTTTGTGTATATATGATATTCTAGATTCATGCACAAGAAATTGATAAGCACTACTATTATGTGCATAGCCAATGAAGATGCAATATACAATTTTTGGGCCTATCTTTACCTTTTTTGGCGTTGGGACAGCCACTTTAACAAGATACCCCCACGCTCGTAAGTATTTATAGGAAGACTTTCTTCATTTCCATAACTCATAAGGGGTCTTTTCCAATTTCTTTTGGGGCACCTTATTTAAAAGGTAATTTGTTAATAACACAGCTTCCCTCCACATGTTCTGAGGTAACTTAGAACTTACTAACATTGCATTCATCATTTATCTTAAAGTACGATTTTTCCTTTCAGCAACACCATTTTGTTGTGGTGAATACGGTGCAACGGTGGTTTCATGTATGATTCCGTGTTGCGCACATAATTCAGCAAACGATACTTCATACTCACCACCTCTATCACTTCTTAACACCTTAATTTTTTTGTTATGTTGATTTTCAATTTCATTCTTATAGAGAATAAATTTCTCTATCGCTTCATCCTTACTTTTCAGCAACTACACATAACAGTATTTTGTGTTATCGTCAACAAAAGTAATGAAGTATTTGTTGCCACCTCTTGTTTACACAAATTTTAAATCACATATATCGCAATGAATTAAAACAAGTGGTTCTGTATTTCGATCAATTAATTTAAATGATGACCTTGTCAATTTTGTCTCAACACAAGGTTCGCACTTATGTTTGGAATCAATATGAAACGCGAGTATGCAATTCAAGTTAACTAGTCTACATAAAATATCATAGTTAACATGTCATAGTCTGTCATGCCATACATTGGAAGACTCAAGCAAGTAAACAGAAAATTTTACTTTATTCATTCTTGGTTTAAC
The DNA here is from genome assembly GCA_019097785.1 of Fraxinus excelsior. Lineage (NCBI taxonomy): Eukaryota > Viridiplantae > Streptophyta > Magnoliopsida > Lamiales > Oleaceae > Fraxinus > Fraxinus excelsior. Next base: position 21,296,326 of record CM032637.1, read on the forward strand.
AACCATCACATTCAGTTTAAACATACCATCGTAAACATAGCATTTTCTGACAAACATTCCACTTTTTGAAAAAAAGACTTTGTCTGACTCAAATACAATATGGAAACTATGTTTATTTAAAAGCGTCGGTGACAAGGTTCTTGCAAATTTTCGACACATATCATTGTTAAGAATCAGCTAATTTCCCGAAATCATCTTTAGAACCACCTTTCCTTGACCCTTGATTTCAGAAGTTGTTGAATTTCCCATAAACAAATTCTCTCCATTCTCAATTGTTTCAAAAGCCGTAAATAGTTCTTTATCAGAACACACATGTCTTACAGCTCCTGTGTCAATCCACCACTCTTTTGGGTTTGAACCCACCACATTCACCTCCGAAATGACGACTGCGAGATTCATCTCGACGCATCATGTGCAATGTAGTCATCTATATTTGCTTCTTTCTTCTTCTTTGGCAATCAACACTCCAAAGATTTGAGACTCACTTTGTCACAATTGAAGCATTTTTCTTGAAACTTCTTTTTATAAATTCCATCTTTAAGTTCTAGGTTGGTCCTCTTTCCACCGGATGACCCATGCTTAGTTTTGTAGGTTTTACTGTTTTGACCATGATTTACAACATTAGCTTTAACAACACCAGGATTGAACCATTTTTTCTTGGAACTCTTGTTGTCTTCTTCAATTCGAAGTCTAACAACCAGTTCTTCAACGTTCATTTTCTTTTGTTTGTGCTTTAGATAATTTTTGAAATCTTTTTATGCGGGGGGCAATTTTTCAATAATTGCAGCTAGTAGGAAAGTTTCACTCAAAATCATCTATTCAGCATGAATTTTGTGAAGAATCACTTGGAGTTCTTGCACTTGATTGATTACTGTTTTGGAGTCCACTATCTTATAATCTAGAAATCTGTCGACAATGAACTTTTTAGCCTCGACATCCTCAATTTTATATTTTCGGTCCAAAGACTCCCACAACTGCTTAACAGTTTTCATAGTACTATACACGTTGTATAACGAGTCTGCTAAACTGTTCATAATGTAGTTTCGACACAGAAAATTCGAATGGTTTCAAGCATCAAGTGCATTGATTGTTTGAACATCTCTATCACCCTTATTGATTTTTGGAGCACTTTCAGTCAATAATCTCGCAAGATTCAAGGCGGTCAGATAAAATAGTATTTTCTGCTGCCACTTCTTTAAATTTAAGGTATTCGATTTCTTTGATTTTTTTCCTTGATTAACCGGAATATTAACGGTATAGCCTGTTGTTTGACTCACAACATAACTTGGCAATCTAGCCATAGTTTGAGCCACAACAGAACTTGGCCGTTAAGCCATAGTAAAGCCCACAACCTGATTTTCATTAGCCACAGCTTTGGTTACATCCATATTGGTTGATTCGGTTGCCATTTCATAAAATGAAACAGATAATAGTTTCCTATAAACCAATATTAATTTTTTATAAACCAAAAGAAACAACTTATCTATAATAAAGAATCAGTTTTAAATTTGTTAGACAAGTGTTTCAATACTAGATACTGTATTTATAACATACCAGATTGGCACATACCATATATGCACTGATTTTAAACTCTGGATACCGTATATGCAAGACAGATACTGTATTTACAAAACTGATACCGTATATGCAACAGATACCGTATACACACACTAAATACCAGATTTACCACTTAATACCATATTTGTAGTAAGCTTAAACATCGTATTTTCACATACCGTTTTTGCATATTTTAACAGATTCAATTATATTTATAATAGATTCAATGATTTGTAAATTATAAGAAATTTAAAGAGAATTGTAAAATAGCAATATGCAAAAAACGAGTAACAACAAGTAATATTTTTTAAAAATAAACAGTAAACAACTTTTAACACGAGGCCCATGTTACACACGGTTTCTTAAAACAGATTTGCCCCCTCATCGTACATGCTTGAGATATAATTTGAGCGTCTACTTCTCATGATACAACTGTAAAATAGTAGAATCTGAACACCACAAATTTTACTCTAACGAACTGAGTTATTGCCCGAATAATATCATCACCAAGACTGAAACAGAAAATGAAAAAGTATGCAAACAAACTCAAACTATATGCAGATGAATTCATGTACAGAAAATTTGAAAAAACGAGACATATATAGACTTGGATCTTGTAACTTGTCCATTCACTTTATGAAAATTACCATAGGTGTTTCAGAAGTTTCAATAGTTTCAGAAAATGAAAAGTCAGTTGAATAAAATAAAATTGTAGCAAAACGTGGACACTCTTAAGGGGGCAATTTGCTCCTTTCGGTCCAACATTCGTGTATGCAGATCGAGCCCACACAAGTTCAAGGTCCGAAGCACATTTCGGTCCATAATTTGTACCCCCTACGTGCACACGTGGAGAGAGCCTCTATGCTACACATGATTACACCTTTCTAAAGTGCAACCATACTTAAAGTGGTTTTTGTTTTCATCCACTTCCTATGTGGGACAAATAATTTCTAGTTTTCCTACCAACATAAACTCCTTTTAATGGCACATTTTGAGTTTCAATTTGTATTCACCCAACATCAATTTTGAAAAGTAAATATATGATTTCGATGTACTCGAGGAGAAGAACACAAATCAATCTTTATTTCCAAAATAGCTAAACGGGTCCCACTTTCTCATGTCAAAGATATTTTTCCAACATACTTGAAAAGTACAAAAATAAACAGTCATCACATCCAATTAAACAATTCGGGGCTTTATCATCATCATCACCATCTTCTTCTGCTGCGTAGGTGTTGCTAAAGAATCACCGATGGAACGTGGAATTGCCAAGGTTGCGTCTGCTAGTGCCTACTACCGTCTAGGGCTTGAACATGGATGGAGCAGCAATGGGGTGAGAATTAGAGGAGATTGAATTGTGTACGTTGAGACTTGAGAAGTCCGGCTCCGTGGAAGAGAAGGTGGAATGAGATAGCAGAGCTAGGAGGAGGCAGATCCGGAGATGAGCTGGGAAAATGAGTTGGTTGAATTTAAATTGAATTCGAATGGGAATGTCTGAAATGGGTTGTAATCTTGGATGGTGATGGAAATGGATCTAATTGTATTGTGTTGAATCATGAATGGTATCATTACAATTAGAGAAAATTACATAAATCCAGGTGTTTAAACTTCAAAGTGCAAAAATTAGGTGTGAAGATTTTTTTTTTTTTTTTTATCAAAATTCAAGTATTGCATTATACCCGCCTAAACCTTAATTTTATTTCATTTCTCTCTCTTCATTTATCTTCCTCTTACCCCTCTTCATTTCTCTCACTTCTCTCTCTGGTAACCAGCGACCTATTCAAGCTCCGGCAATCGGAGACGAAGGAGATGCACCGGTCGATGCTGCGGCATCGACGCGCTAAAAATGGATCTGCCTTCTTTATCTTCTTTTATCACCCTTCTCTCTCCTCGACACCACCGGTGATTTGCTGTAAACACCGTTTCATCTCCCTCACACATGGCCTCCATCGAAGGCAACTGAGCGTCACCGAACGATGCCGCTGTGTACAAACTACAACGACGTATGGGACGCCGCACACACAAAATAGCGGTGATGCAGAGGTATGGTGGTGATGTCTGTAGTGTTTTTGTTGAATGTGACGTCTCTTCACGGTGCTCGTGTGTGCTGGCGACAAGCACAACATTGGCCATTGTGCGTGATGCACAACATCTCCCCTATCATAAGGAGCGACACTTGCGCCATCGTCATTTCTTTTTTTCCTCTTTGCATCTATTTATAGTGGTATGGTGGTGGCGATGGTTTGGGGATTTTCCGCACCGTGGTTGGGTTGTTTCTGTGGGTGTGGTAGTGTTGGAAAAAATCCCCGATTTTAGCTGATTGTGGTTAATTGGCGTTGCAGGTAAAGGTGGAGGTGGTGTGTTGTGTTGGAGCTGGCGTTTGTGGGGGTGGCGATAGAAATGCGTGTGATAGTCATGGCATCGTTTCGGTGGTGGTGGTGGTGTGTTTCTGTGGTATTGGTAGTGGTGTTGGTGGTGGTGTGTTGTTAGTGGGGGTGGTGGTGGGATAGCGTTTGTGACCAATTATTTGATTAATTTGTGATCAAGTATTGGTGATGGATCGGGATCAGAGATGGGGTGTTTGGTGCATGTGACTAACTATTTGGTGTATTGTGACTAACCATTAAATCACGACCTTAAAATTTGATAATTTGTGACTAAAAAATAATTTGTGATCAACAAATTTGAAAATATGTGACCGATAGATAAACTGTGACCTATATTTTTTTGATCTGTGACCAATTAAATAAACTATGACATATAAAATATTTGATTTGTGGCATCGAAATAATCTGTGTCCAATTAATTTAATAATATGTGACCAATAAATAAGTTGTGACATATACATACATGTGACCATTACTTGTATAATTGTGAATTTATTATATTCAAATAATAATTATATTTAATTAATTAACTAAATACCCGAGTTCTGCTTTTTTAAAACTTAATACCTGATTTTTGCAATTAAGAAACTTAATGCCTGATTTGTGAACTCTTTCCATACAATTACAAATGTGGTCTAATAGATAAAAAAGTGAAAAAAAAATAAAAAAAAAGGGAAAAATTCATAAATCATACTTTAAGTTTACCCCATTTCAAAAATGACAAAACATCTTTCACATTTCAAAAATCAGATTTTTGACCTACACACACACACACACACACACACGAATATGACCGTTCCGTCGTCGATTTATTCCGGCGACTCTTCCAGAATTAAATATTAATTAAAATTTATTTATAATTTATTTAATTATTTTATTAATTAAATATAATGAGGTCACAATTATACAATTAATGACCACATATACATAATTAATTGGTTACATATTATTTTTGAGATCACAAATCAAAAATATTATAGGCTACGACTTTTTATAGGTCACAGATCAAAAATCTTGTATGCCACGGATTATTTTGAAGTCACAAATCAATAGTTTCATAGGTCACATATTATTTTATTGGTCACAGATCCAAAAATTACAGGTCACAGTTATCTATCAGTTATATATTTTCAAACTTATTGGTCACAGATTAATCTCACAGTTAGTTTTTTTTTTTGTGACCACCAGCGACTTTTGTGACCACTCCCGAGACCACTAGCGACTTATGTGATCACCCTCGTGGCCATCACTGCTGTTGTCGCCAGAACCAACAGCACCACCTTCGTGACCCCCACCGACTTCTGTGACCACCACCCCACCACTGCCACCAGCAACATCACCATCCCTGTCAACACCATCATCGCCAACAACCACACAAATCATCCACCGCAAAACCATCTTGCCGTCGCCAATATCCATCACCAAATCCACCACCACAAAAAAAACCCTAGATCCACAATTACCAACACCGTACAATCACCAACCACAAAAAAACCCCAATTCCACATGCACCACCACCAACCGCAAAATCACAGATCAACAATCAGTGTAAAACCCCAAACCTAAACCAAAACCAAAACGACCACCATCACCAACACCGCCTCCGCCATTACTAACACCACGCAGCCCGCGCCGATCTACCAGGTTTAAATCCTAACTTTGACATAGATCGTTGCCCTAGTCTCTGCCCAACAGCCTTCAAAGATGTTGTAGATCTCTCACTACCACCACCACGAATCTACATATTTAACAACAAGGACAATTTTTTTAGCCGAGGACAGATTTAACACGGCACAAATTCAGCACCACCGCCACGCCCACACTGCACAAATTCACCAACACTACAAATCGTCGCGCATCACACCGTACACAACCAGCGAGAGAGGCTGATATTGGCAGCGTTTTTCCTTCTCGATGAGATCGTAGATCTTGGGATCCACAGCCACGGGATCTCCGGCGTATTCTCTTGTGGCTGCGACGTTGAGTCAGAGAAGAGAGAGAGGGATCGAAGAGAAGTGATGAGAGAGAGAGAGAGAGAACGGCGGGGAGAATAAGGCAGAGAGAGTGGCGAAGAGAAGTGAGAGAAAATTGGTATGAAATTGATTAAGGTTTGAATGATACTTGTATAATTAATATTTAATATTTAAAAATAAAATATTTAATTATATTATATAATGTATCTAATTACAAAATATCTAATTTTTGAAAATTAAAAATTCAGATCTGATTTTGGAATATAGATCTTGAAGTAGGGAATGATGTAGTTTCCACAAATAAAAATTGGGCATTTGGATTGGCCCAAAAGTTCAGTGCAGGCTTGTGCCTCCACTGGACTTCATTGGGCTCCACCCCGACAAGTCATCCTCCTCCGAATAAACTTTCTTTCATAATCTAATCATCCAATTTTATTTTATTTCCAAAATATATCATTTTCTAATTTTTCGGATGCGAAAAATTATTTCAGTATTAAACTATTACCAAGAACATGCATTGCAACTAATGCAAAAAAAAGGCCACCATCAACAAAACTCACCATCACATAATTCCAAAAATTAGACCAAAAATCAAGTGGTAGAAAATATTATTATGTTCTTTCAAAATTGGAGGGCCAACAAAATCCAAAATCTCTTCAATTTCAACCATTTCATTGAAAATTTGTGCACACTATCATAATTGTTATTTTCCATATTCAAATATTTTTCTACCTCAATACTAGTTAAGGATAAATTTCATATAAGAAGATTATAAAATAAACAATGAACATATAAGGTATGTGTTGCTCCTTTTTAAAAAGGCTGATATTTGAAAATTGAATCTCAAATCTTAATATGATACAGCCTAGTGATGGCAATGGGGTGGGTGCCCCAAAAATTTTCAATTAAATACAAATTCAAAATTTTATAATCCAAAAGAAACAATACTTAAAATAACTACATCAATATCCAAATCAAGCAATGAAAACAAACAATGTCCAAAATTAAATAAACAATGTTAATTTTTTTTTTTTAACTAGGCTGGGCACCCTCGCCACACCAACCCGTCGGGGCGGGGCGGGACGAGTTTTTTTGCCATCTCTAATACAGCCAATTAAAATGCATTCATACTTGATTAAGCCTAAAAAAATGAGCGCACGAGATTTCATGATTAATATGCTCAAATGAGCTCCTATCTTGTAGGAGACATGTTAATGAATAAATCTTGCTTAGAAATGTTATAAAATAAACAATTTATATATAAGGTCTTTTTAAGATCGAATTTCAAATCTTAATAATGCTTTTATAGAACTCAGGAATGTCAATCTTGATACCCAATACGCAACGCTGATCTTTATCCGAATTCTAATTTGACACTCAGGCTCAAAAGGAATGAACAAATTCAAATCACACGACCTATCATTCAACAAAGCCTCGACCCCAAAATTATTGTGGCCCGTACTATCCATCGGCCTTCAGATCGGAGTGTGACCATTCTCAAGGACCTCTTTGTGCGAATTGCCCACCACCTTTATTAGGATCAACAAAATAGTACACTGATGTAGCGTGAAAATTAAGAAGAAAAGAGTAATGGTTTAAGTAAAATCGAGGAATTGGTGAGCTTTCATGCCCACTACTGGAGTATGCAGTCGAAAAAAATTGTTGTAGATGGATTCAAAATCTTTGTACCTAAAACCTGCTCGAGCCTTTTAGTTGAAAAACTTCTCTCATAGGTGTTTTAACAGCAACAAGTGAGTTGCACTAAACAAACATTTATATTGTCATATATATTGAAAACCAAGACGACTCATAATCATGATTGCCAAGAACAAATAGCACAATAAAGTTTGGCATACAATCAATCCAAACAGAAAAAGCTGGATTAAGAATGGCAAAAGAAGCAAGATAGTGCTCTACATTACTCCCTTCGCAGGGAACAAAGCAACAAGATCCACATTTTTTAAACATAAGCATATCAATGTCTTCAAAAATTAACCAGAACCAATTCAACAAAAACTGTTTCTTTTGAACAGCAGCCAGTCGATAACCACTCTTGCTCCTTTTTGTTATGAAGCAATCATTCTTCAAGAGATCTCCACATCTTATGTCTTTACCATTTTATCAAGCATTCCTAGCACCTCTCCCATTCGTGATATTGGGAGACCGTCATTATTAACCCCAAGACATTTTATCAATTTTCGGCCTCTTGCTCGTTGATTGTCCTGCTCAAGGTGATGTATCAACCCAAGAAAAAACTGGAAGGGCACAGTTTCGTTGAGACAAGGCTTGACGAAATACAAGCCTGAACAGAACACGACTCCAACTCAGTAGTAAATGCAGTAAACTAAAAACCAACTAAAATTTACATTTCCAAGGAATTCAAGACGTGTAACCAACATATCAAGTCGAATGTTATCCGAGTAGCAAGTCCTCATCTAGATTTAGCAATTACCCAGGTCACATATCATCACTGTGCTAAGAATTTAACATTATGAAAATGTAATCAACTACAACACGAAGATTCAGTACTACAATCTGAGAATTAAAGACATTTACGGTGCATGCTACATGTAGAATGTTTCAAGCAGAAGCCTTGAGGATCCCACTTGTCAATAAATCAGACTTCCTGCAACAGATCCTAATGCTAAGAGTTTTACCTCTATAACCCTCACTTCTACTTGCAATTGTCAGAACTAAATTGTACTCCTCTCTTGTCAATGAATGACGTTTAACTTTTCGTCTGAGGCAGTTGTTTCTCAGGTGGCACGCCATGAACATTTGTGGGTACATTTACGTCCATTGACGCCAGCGTTTCTAGCTCTTGTAATGCACTTATTGCAGTTGCATTGTCTAAGCATGGTTTTACCACACTCACTGTTTGCTTGATTCTTGATTGCTGGCAATCAATTTGAGAACATGTATTCATTAGTGCATCAACACCAACTCCATTACAGGAGAAAACTGGAAAGCAAACAAACAACCACAACGTTTATGCTGCTTACCAAATGTTCAAGTTTGCCTTTAAGATCTTCATAGGCCACTCGCTGTTGGGAATTGGGAGCTTGAGTCACTGTATCTGATGCATCCTAGCAACCAAAGACGAGCCATAGAAAAATATGAAGTAGCACAGTAAAATTATCATTGCACCAAAACTATTATCAATAGCAGCTATAACTTGTATGTGAATGCATGATTCAGATAAGTAAAGGGTCAGGGCAAGGGCAGAACAACAGTTCAATTGGGTAATTAGCTCCATATTTCTCCACTGTACGTGTCCTTAGCTAACTAGAAGAGATCAATGTATGGCCCTCATCACATGCACACTATTATTCTATTACGGTAAAATATTTTAGGAAATTAGAAAATCAGGATGTGGAAACAGTTATCACTAAGTCAAAAATAACTAGAAAGCACCGGTTACAACTTATTATAAACTCAAGCGTGTATCTTTTAAAATAAGTACATTGTGCACACATGAATAGTATTATCTTTCCAGCTTAACCAATAATAATTATTTTCTATTTCAAGATAGAGCCAAATTTTGTTCAAAACTAGTAAAAATAAAAATAAAGAACTGACTGCTATGATGGTGTTAAATCAATGAATCATATTATCTTTCCAGCTTAACCAATTATAATTATTTTCTATTTCAAGATAGAAGCAAATTTAGTTCAAAACTAGTAAAAATAAAAATAAAGAACTGACTACTATGATGGTAATAACAATGACAACAGCAGCAAATGAGAAGACCTCTGTAGCACGGACACTTCAATTAGGGTAGCGTGTCCGTGTCGGACACGAGTCGATACCGACACTGGACACTCTACTGTAATCATTTTTCTTTTTATATTAGAAATATTATTTATTGTTAATTCAAAATTATTAGCAAGTAACAAATATATACTTATATTTAAAAGATTTTAACAAGAAAAATTAATAACAAGTATAAAACTAAATTTATATTATATAAATGAAGAATTTTTAAGAATTTAATTAACGTGTCGATAACGTGTCGTGTTTGGACTTTTTTTTAAAAATCGCGTGTCGACGTATCCGACACGTATCGTGTCGGACACACGTGTCCGTGTCAGTGCATCATAGGAGAAGACTTATTTAATTAAATGAACGTGTTTCAAACTTTAGAATGAACACAAAAGTAATGTAATTTTAATTCAACTGAAGATTGATTGATTTTCTTGTATTTTAATTGATTTTTTCTCTCCATGTTTTTTTTAATATTTAAGTTCAGAAATTTTCAATTTTCATTATTTGGGTACATTTTCCATGTATTGCTAGGAATTTGGAGTATACATAAGACTAGTAGTTCTGAATAATGTATATAATTGATTTATGATATCGAGTGATATAGAAATTATTCTCCCTTTTCTCCCAAATTCTTATTTCTCTCTCTTGTTCTCGCTTCTCCTTAATATCTTGTCCTGCATTGACTGATACTAGAATAGAAAAGTTCTTCTGATGGATTCTTCTCAAACTTATAATCAACACTGTTTATTACCAATTCTATTTTTTATTATTTTACCTTTCAAAATAAATAAATAATCAACACTGTTTGTTTTCACTCTCACATGTTCCCTGCACTCTTATTTATAACCAAGTCCATCACACAGCAATCTTTATCTGAGGCACTTGGTTGAAGAGTCTTCCTACGTGAGTCGAGAATTTAAAAAGTAACTAAAATGTATTGAAACTTCAGTGTCAAGAATTGTAACTCTAAGTGCTAAACAGATACATGGCAACAAGTCATAAAATGTAATCATCAAGAAACATGAGTAACACAGCGATCAAGTGTACTATAAGATGTATGACTATGCTGGGAACACGTATAGGATGACATGAATTATATTCTAACATTTATGTTATATATGTAGCCTTCATGTACGACAAAACATTCATGATCGAGATGGAAGTGTAACGACTCAAAACTTACCCTTTGAGCCGTTTAAAAATATATCGTAAAAATAGAAAGATAATTATCTTCAAAGTTACAATAATTAAAAATAAAAAATTTTCTTAATCATAAAATTTAATTTTTTCAAAAAATCATAAAGTATCTTCTCTTTATTATACCACCAGTGATTAGTTCCAAACTCCAATGTCTCGAATTTCAATTACCTAAAAGGCGGATAATCATAAATATGAAACAAAATCCCAATAAGCGAGCCACGTAAATCATAATTTATATTTAAAATTTAAGAATTCTTAACATATATAGGGAGACACGGGAATTAAAAACCGAACTTAGGTGGTCATAATCCCCGTACATAATCATAACATAGACGCAATAATTAAGATCCAAACTTTGTGGCTATAATTTTCATGCAACTCTACTAAGCTCCAGCCCTTTGAACTTAAACATATAGAACCCATATTATATTCATAAATCGAATTCCGTATTTTAAAGTATGAAAAACGATCTAACACACGATGTATAACTATACTCACCTCATAAATTTGAAGAGAATTTCATAAAACACGTATGAAAGAACTTGACCTCAAACAATTGTTTATGAACTAGTGCGGGACACACATAATTATGGTAATCATATAATTTAAATTAACCAATCATAATTACATATAATTATACATACATAGACGCATGTGATTATATTAATATTATAATTTAACTCAATCAACCATAATTATATATATATATATATATATATATACACACACACACAGACACACATAATTGTAGTAATCATACAATTAAATCAATAAATCATAATCATATCAATAATATTCACACACACATGATACTTTATCTTTTTAGAAAAGAATCTTCCAATCTTTCACATATAAGCAAATTTACTTGATTTTCACAATCAATCATAATCACATAAAACTATATACATATATAGATGCATGTAATTATAGTAATCCTAAAATTTAAATCAATCAGTCATAATTGTATATAATTATATACATGCATAGATGTACGTAACTATAGTAATCACATAATTTAAATCAATCATAATTGTATATAATCAAACATACATACATACATACATACATACATACATACATAGACGTACATAATTATAGTAATATTATAATTTAACTCAATCAATCATAATTATATATAATTATACATATATAAACGAGCGTAATTATAGTAATATTATAATTTAATTTAATCAATCATAATTATATATATTTAAATATTCACGCATACATGATAGTTGACTTATTTATGAACGAATCTTCCTGACTTGTTTTTCATATATAAGAAGGAAATTCATATTACACACATATATACATGTATATAAATATTCATAAAATATATATAGTTCAGAAAATTGTACTTGCAGTCCCTCAACTATTGGCCGATATGCAATTTTATTCCCCAACTTCATCATCTTGCACTAAGGTCCTAATTTTCATAATTAACGACTATAAAGTATTTTTGGGTATTATAATCTAACCCTCTTTAAAAAATTTCGTCCTCAAAAATTATCTTAGATGTTAAATTCAAATAGGTAAGAATTTTCATAAAATGAAAGTTTCTAAAAAAAAAAAAAAAAAAAAAAAAATTCTGAAATAGAAGTTCCTCAAAATAGATACTTCTCAAAATGAAAATTTCATGAAATCAGGATTTCTAAAATAGAAGTTTCGTCGGACAAGGAATTTTTGAAATAGAGATTTCTAAAATGGAATTTTCTTAAAAGTTTCTGAAAATAAGGTTTCTAAATATGACAATGCTAAAATTTGAAAAGAATTTGTAATACTGTTTTCATTTCATTAATTTGAATTTGAATAACGCACAATTGAGACTTCCAGGTGAGGAGGGGGTCACAAGTGGACTACTTAACTTCCAATCCCTCCTTAAACAGTTTAGGCATTTCTGAAAAATTCTTTCAGTTTTGAGAATATGCAAACCAAGAAAACTCGAAAAATAAAATAGGAATAAAAGTATTTAAAGGTATAACTTTCCAAATTAGACTCTATTATCTAATCTATAATTTTCTACGGTCGAATATTCTCATAAATTGATATGCTTCATAACGTAATTACTGGTCTTAAAATCACATAATATCATAAAATTAGCATTCTCATAACTTAAAATATCCATAATGAGTTTTTGTAATTAACATATATCCATAAAATCATAAGTGATATTTGCTATTGTTAAAAATTTCACGATTTCTATATCGCATAATAAGCTTATTAGCATGGAGAATAACACATGAAGTGAAAATTATACATAGCTAAGCATATTTCATAGGGCTGTAAGCAAAAACCGCCAAACCAAAAAATCGAACCGAAACCGCATTTTAGAATCTGTCGATTTGGTGTCATGTGGACCCATCAACGAAACGATTTTGAACCAAACCAAACCGGGTTTGAGAATTTTAATTGCGGTTTAAAACCAAACAGGACCGACGAAAAAATATATAAAAATAAAAATAATGATTTTTTTAAAATTCATCCAAATATGCAAAATTTAATAGTTGTCATTTGTATGTATTTTTATCAATTTATAATTTTCTATTACATATATATTACTATTACCAAATAATCCTAATTTATATCTAATAATCTCAAGACTAACATAATCTATCAAAAACTTTTTTCCTCTTTAGAATTCAAATTTCTACTGTTGCTTCAGTCTGCATTCTCAAATGGAGGTTAGATACTTGATTCCTTTATGAGTTTATTAGGTGCAAGGATGGTTGAGGCTTGTATCTGCGGAAAGAATTAGTTGCAAATTAAGAATGAATATATAGTGTTGTGCCAATATTTAGATGAAGCAGAAACATCTGATGATTCAATGAAAGTTGGGGCAAGTGGTTTATATTTTTTATTACCATATTTTTAAAGATTCTCTTATCTATCTAGTATCCAATACTATGATGATATAACGAATGCATTTATTTGACAATGGAGACTATGAATCACGTGTGACAACAATTGGTGTTTGAGTATATGTGAAAAACTGAATTTGTAACAAAACACAACGGTAAGCTTGTATAATTGTTATGTTTAGATATTATAAACAATTGATTTATTATTATGGTTGGTTATTCTCTCTATCTAATCAGTAGTTTTGTTTTTCATATATGATGACCACGAAATCTTGTTGAACATCATTATATTTTTTGGGCTTTATATTTAGTTTAGTAGACTTTTATTGTAACGTTATCGTAACGTCTTAACCTAAAATGGCAAACAAAAAACTATATTTAGTTTATTGTGATTTTATTTTAATTTAATTGGTATTTAAATTTGTAATAGATATATTTAGTTTATTTTAGATTTATTGCTAGTAAGATATAAATATATATTGAATTCAATGAATTAATGTCATAAAAGTAGATAGACAAAAAAATATATGGTGAAACCAGCGGTTTAAAACTGGACCAAACCGTTAGGTTTAGGTATGAGTTTTTTTCAAACCGTTCAAAATGGTTTGGTTTAGGTTTGAGTTTTTCTCAAATCGGTTTAAATGGTTTGATTTGAAAATTTGTCAAAAACCGCAAAAATCAGACCACTTACACCCCTGTTATTTCATAAGTAAGCATAATTCATACTTCTTCACATAAATTAAATAATTATGAATTGTCATATTTTCCTATCTGATTCGAGGAAATCAAAGCTTGGAACTTGGCGACGAGTAGTAATGGTCTAAGAAACATTAAATCAGACTTTTTAAAAAAAATATATCTTAACATAATCTTATTTCTATCCATAAAGTTTTAATGTGAAAAATAACTCATAGTTTGTTCTTAGAAAAGAGTGTATAAAAACATAGACCCGCTCCGATACCTTTTGTATCGGCCCACAACTTATCATTTGTCATTTAAAAATATATCGTAAAAATAGAACTTTCATAAAAGATAATTATCCTAAAGTTACAATAATTAAAAATAAAACATTTTCTAAATTATAAAATTTATTTTTTTAAAAAAATCAAAAATTATCTCCTCTTGAAAAATATCACAAGTGACCAGTTCCAAACTCCAATGTCTCGAACCTCAATTACCTAAAAAGGGGAAAATCATAAATAGTGAGATAAAATCCTAATAAGCGAGTCACATAAATCGTAATGCATATTTAAAATTTAGGAATTCTTAACGTACATATGGAGACACGAGGATTAAAAACCAAACTTAGATGGCAAAAATCCCCGTACATAATCATAACATACATAAGGAGACATGGGAATTAAAATCCGGACTTCGTGACTACTATTCCCATGCGTACCGCTACCAAACTCCGGTCATTTGAACTTAAACATATAGAACCCATATCATATTCATAAATCGAATTCCGTATTTTAAAGTATGAAAAACAATCTAACATACGGCATATAACTACACTCACCTCGTAAATTTGAAGAGGATTTCATAAAACACGTATAAAAAACTAGACCTCAAACAATTGTTTATGAGCTGTGTGTATAGCATGAGACAATCATAGTTATACACACACATGTATAGATGTACATAATTATGGCAATCATATAATTTAAATCAACCAACCATAATTACATATAATTATACATACATAGACACATGTTATTATATTAATATTACAATTTAACTCAATCAACCATAATTACATATAATTATACTATATATATGCACGTAATTGCAGTAATCATACATCAATCATAATTATATCTATAATATTCAAGCATATATGATAGTTTACTTATTTAGAAAGAAATCTTCCTAACTTATCTTTCACATATAAGCAAATTTACTTAATTTTCACAATCAATTATAATCACATATAATTATATACATATATAGATGCGCGTAATTATAGTAATCCTATAATTTAAATCAATCAATCATAATTATATACCTATATTGACACGTAATTTTAATAATTACATAATTTAAATCAATTAATCATAATTGTATATAATTATATACATATATAGATGTACGTAATTATAGTAATCACATAATTTAAATCAATAAATCATAATTGTATATAATTATACATAAATAAACATACATAATTATAGTAGTATTATAATTTAGCTCAATCATCATAATTATGTATAATTATACATATATAAATGGGCGTAATTAAAGTAATATTATAATTTAACTTAATCAATCGTAATTATATATTCACACATACATGGTAGTTGACTTATTTAGAAACAAATCTTCCTAACTTGTTTTTCGAAGTTTACTTAATTCCCCCAATATTTCTATATAAAAAAAAAAACACACACACACACACATATAAATATTCATATAATATACTCCACCCGTCCCAATTATATAGGTAGTGTTTCCTTTTTCTCTTGTCCCAAATATATATACATGTTTTCTAATGCAAAATATTTTGTTGTGTTCATTTACCAATATATCATTATTGAATTTTCTCCACTTAATAAGTCAACTTCTTGAAATCATCCAAATACACACATTTCTCACTTCTTGGAAACATGGAACAACTCTCATTTCTTCTTCTTCAAATTCTTTATTAGTTATAACAATAATTTAGTTTTACATACTGAAAATTAATATGAGTAAATTAGGAAAGATCTTGACAAAAATTAATTTTCCAGTGACATTAAAGAAATTTTCTTAATCCGTGTGAAAAACGAAATAAGCCTATATAATTGGGACGGATGGAGCATATAGGTTAGTAAATTATACTTGCAATCTCTCAACTATTAGCCGATATGCAGTTTTATTCCTTAACTTTCATCATCGTGCACCAAGGTCGTAATTTTCATAATTAACTACTATAAAATACTTTTGGGTATTATAGTTTTCACCTATAATCGAAGGTTCCATATATACCTTAAGTTCATTTTATTGTTAGCTGCAACTCTTTTCTCTTGGAGAAAAAGGAGTAATATATTTCCTAACAATCATTAAGAAATGAAAAAGGTTGTGCAAGTCCTAATGTTTTTAAACTCTCTAATTACCGAATAAGATACAAAAACATGTGTTTACCTTCTTGGGCCTCCCCAAAGGTTTTCCAGATAGCTTCCTGGGCTTCTTGGGCTTCACAGTAGGCAGCTTCAAGGGTTTCTTCGCCTCACCACCTGCCTTTGGTGGTCGTCCTGGACTCTTCCGTGCAGCCGGTGCAACTCCTCCAGAACCCACTGCTAATGTAGCAGCAGTAGGCATCCCAACAGAAACAGGTGCCACAATCCCACCAACTGCCGCAGGTTGAGCAACTCCAGCAACCACACCCTTAGGCTTTGGAGGCCTTCCACGTGGCCTCCCGGACCCCTTCACCACACCAGTAGCTGCAACGGTCTTCTTTGGCTTTTTCCGAGCAGTCATTCCAGTCACAACAGCAGAAGAAGAATCCCTCTTGGGCCTCGCCCTGGATCTCTCAACACCACCTGGCTGAGCCCCCAAACTCTTTGGCGGACGACCACGTCCCTTCTTTAGCCCACCTTGGCTCGCCCCACCCTGCTTAGGCGGACGGCCGCGGCCCTTTTTCTTTCCATCTCCAGCACTAGAAGCATCACCATTTACAGACCCAACTGGAACGTACACACTACCTGGCCCAATCGCCATGTTCAATTCAGTATCCGGAACAACAATGGGCACAGTATCAGTCACGGGCACAGCCTGCTGCGCTTCATGAGCAAAAACAGGTATAACATTCGGCACAGCAGCGTGAGCATTCTTGGGGGGACGACCAGGCCGTCTTTTGGGCACAACAGTAGCAGGATCAGAAATGGAATTACCATTTACATTGGGAGTAACAGGTACAGTAGTAGATCTAGGAAGCTTGTAAGAGTTCTTCACCGTGAGAACCTGACCATTGTTCTTCAACCGTTTCAGATAGTTAGTCAACAGCGCCGAGTGAGTAGGTGGCAGGTTCGAGTAATGAGTCTCTATGTATTTAGCTATAGCCCTTTTGCTCGACCCATTTCTCTCCTTCAAAGCCCTAATTGCTGCCTTTATCATCTACCCAAACGACAACAATGAAACAGAAAAATGAAACACAGAAAACTTGCAAATTATGAAAAATCAAACAAAGGGCGTTTTCCAGTTAATCGTACCTCAGCATAAGGAGGATGGTTGAGGGCGGGAGCTTTGGTTGGAGTTGGGTTCGCTGCAGGAGCTATGTGGGCTACACCAGTTGAGTCAATAATTGGAGGTGGTGGATCCATAGATGGTTCCATGCATATATATAAAAGAATTTATCTGTACGACTGTAAGTATATGTAGAGACAGAGAAATTGAAAAGTGAAAGGGAAGAGGGAGGGGAGGAGACTATTAGGATTAGGATGAGTCGGTTTGAGTGGGGGAAATTGTGTCTTATCTGCCACATTTATTGCACTTCATCTTTTTTAACACCGTTGTTTTTTGAAAATTGGGTAGAAATTGAAGGGTTTAAAATCTTTAATTATTTTGAAATTTCAAATTGCTTTTAGTTGTGTTACTTATGAATATTTTCCAAATTTTTGAGTTGTGCTCTGTTCCATTAGCTACAATTTAGTAGGGTTGCCATTTTTTTTGGGAGAAATAGATTTTTATAATAATGATTTTTTAAAAATATGTGAAAAGTTTTGATTTTACTTGTAAATTTATTTTATAGGAGAATGTGTTTTTAAAATAAGTTTAAAAATGTGTTTTTTTAAAAAAATAAAAAATGAGGTCAAATAGGGCCGTAGTATAATTTCCCCGTACAAATTTGACTATTCGATTAGAGTTAGCTATTATTGATACTAGATTAAATACCTAGTATTCGTGGGATTGATAATCACTGTATTACTTATCTACAATAACGTGCACTTTCGAGATTTCGTGTGATCAATGCACAACAGAGGCACAAATAAATAGTTGCCGATTTGTTGTAATACATCCTCTAAACCGACAATTTACCCCTACAAGCATACATGTATCCTTATTCCTTTCCTATAAATATAGGACTTTGGTTCTTATTGTAATACACACAAGTTTATTGACTTTTATTCTCTCTTTTCACAATACGTTATCAGCACGATTCTCTCAAAATCGTAAATTAGTTAGAAGGTAATAATATTTAAACGTAATCATCTATTACGTGTACAAAAATCAATCTGGTGACATGTAATTTTTTTATACACACACGTTGTATTGTTTTTGCTTCTTGACCCTGTATATCAATTCTACCTCTTGATTTGTGAATTGACAGTTCAATTTGTGCCTTTATTTACAAATCCAATTTGTGCCACAATCATTGCATTAACATGTTCAAACTTTCTACAATTTTCTGCCACGATCGTCCACGTGAATTTTCAATCAATTCATGTGTACCCAACTTCTTGTACCCAGTTTCTAGTCTGCTAACTCAATTATTTTTAATTATACTTACGTCCATACCCAACTTCTTTTTGCCCAACTTTTGCTTCTTCTTTGCTTTGAATAACGTTTGCATGTACACATAGTAATTTATGTTTTAATTTATATACTCTTTGCTTTAATTTTTTTATGTTTGTAAAATACACGTTTACGATGATTATTAATTTTCTTTGTGTCTTCAACACAATTAAATTTTTTTATGTTCTTTCATGAATTTTAAATTAATAATTTATCACGTTGTTTCCTCTGAAGTAGCACAACATTATAATTAATATTCCAAAAGAATATTAATATGTTGCTCTTGAATAAGCAATATTAAAATATAACGTGTTCTCGAAGTAACACATGTTTCGAAGAACATACTATTTTAAATTAGAAAACACGTAACTTATGTCATAATGATGTTGACTATTGATGTTTAATCATATTTTTCGAAACTAATTATATTTTCTTTTGCTTTATTGTGTAGTTAATCAAATGACAAATATCACAAAACTTGAGTTTCCTGCACTTGACATATCTGGAAAAAACTATTTGTCAGGAGTACTCGATATTGATATCCATTTTGTCTCAAAAGGTTTGGGAGAGACAATAAAACAAAGAAACAAAGAATCTATGCTGGATCGTGTAAAATCACTCATCTTCCTTCGTTATCATCTTCACGATAGATTGAAAATTAAATATTTCAGTGAAAAAGATCCACATGTTTTTTGGAAAAAATCAACTGAAAGATTTGATCATCGGAGGACTATAGTCCTCCCCAAAACCCGCTATGAGTGGATGCATCTTCGTTTGCAAGATTTAAAAATCATTAGTGAGTACAATTCTGAATTATTTAGAATATGTTCAAAATTGACATTGTGTAGAGAAAAAATCGCGATGAAGATATGTTGGAGAATGTGCTCCTACAAGAGCAATATTGTAAACGTGGTTTCAAAAGATACTCAAAACTCATATCTTGCCTGCTTGTGACTGGGTAAAATAATGAACTGCTAATGAAAAATTATGGGTTATGTCCAATTGCTTCTGTACCATTGCATGAAGCAAATGATACTGCATACAATATCAAGACAAGGACGTGGACGTGCACGTGAAATAAATCATGAACGAAATAATCAAAAAAATTATCAGCAATAAGACAATAATTTCAATAGGCACAAAACAAACAAAAGTAGCACTTCCAAAAATGAGCATGAAAAAAGTTGCTTTAGATGTGGAATAAAGGGCATTGAGCACGTACCCGTCGTATGACAAAATACCTTGTAGATCTCTACCAAAAGAGAATCAAGGGAAATGAATAAGTGGGAATAGATTTTGCTGATTATGATGGTCCAATTGATGTGACTTATTTGAATGTCTCTAATTTCTTTATTGATCCAAATGAGAATATTGAATATTTGATTGATGGTGGTGTAATGGAAAATATATATTAGTTTACTTTCTAGTGTTTCCTTTCGTTTTAGAAATTCAATTTAAATTATGTTCTTATTTTTCGCAAAAATTTGAAACTTTATTATGCATCATTAATTTTATAATATTGAATTATGTTTACTTTTTAAAATTTAAATTCAAGTTTTTTAAAAATATATTTGTTTTCTTATAGATTTACGATGGATTACCAAGATACTTGTTTGATTGATAGTGCAACTAAATATACTATTTTTGAAGACAAAAAGTATTTTTGAACTTAACATTAGCAGAAAATAATGGTAATACAATATTAGGTGTATTGAATATCATTAAGGCTCAGGAAAAGCTTGTATTATTTTACCAAATAATACAAAATTATATATTGACAATGCACTTTATTCAAGCAAATCCAGAAGATATTTGCTTAATTTTAAAGATATCATTTGCAAAGGATATCACATTAAGATGATGCAAGAAAATAATGTTGAATATCTTTGCATTACTTCTTTTGTATCGGCTAGAAGTAGATAAAAGAAAAATTTTGTGCATTTCTATCTGGCATGTATTATACATTTATAAAAACGGTCGAATTAAATATTATCACGAACCAAAAGTTCATTGATCCAAAAAAAATTATATTTTGACGTGATTGACTTGGACATCCGGAGCTATAATGATGCGTCAAATAATAAATTACTCACATGGTTATCCTTTAAAGAACCAGAAGATTCTTTTACCTAATGATTTTTCATGTGTGGTTTGTTCGCAAGACAAGTTAGCCATTAGACATTTCGGCTACAAATGTTAATATTAAATATCCAACTTTCTTGGAAATGATTCATGGAGATATATGTGAGACAATACACACACCATGTGGACCATTTCATTATTTTATAGTATTAATTGATTCTTCTACTAGATGGTCATATGTTTGCTTACTTTCAACTAAGAATGTAACTTTTGCTAGACTACTTGCTCAAATCATAAAATTACGTGCACAATTTTTCGATTACTCAATCAAGACTATTCGTCTTGACAATACCGATGAATTTAGATCACAAGCATTCGATGATTATTGCATGTCAATTGAGATTGTTGTTGAACATTCGGTTGCGCATGTTCATACACAAAATGGTTTAGCAGAGTCATTTATCAAACATCCATAACTTATTGATTGACCATTACTTATGAAAACAAAACTCTCAACTTCTGTTTGGGGTCATGCCATATTGCATACTGCGTCATTGGTTTGTATTAGACCAATTGAATATTTTCAATACTAACCTTTGCAACTAGCATTTTGTCATGAACATAATATTTCTCACTTGCGGGTTATTGGTTGTGCTGTTCAATGCCCTATTTCACTCCTACAACGAACTAAATGGGTTATCAACGAAGACTTGGAATTTATGTGGGTTTTGATTCACCATCTATTATTACGTATCTAGAACTTTTAACGGGTGATTTATTTACTGCACGTTTTGTAGATTGTCATTTTTGATGAAATGACTTTCCCAACTTTGGGAAGGGAAAAACTACATTCTGATAAACAATGTAAAATTTCTTGAAATGAAATAACTCTATCTCATTTTGATTCCTGTAGCAATCAATCTGAGCAAGATGTTGAAAAAATCATTCATTTGCAAAGAGTTGCAAATCAATTATTGGATACATTTGTTGACACAAGAAAAGTGACAAAATCATATATACCAACAGAAAAGACTCCAGCAAAAATTGATGTCCATGAACGATAATTTGCTGTAGCAAATGAATCAAATATGCTAGAAACGTGATCGACCAGTTGGTTCAAAAGATTCTGTACCTTGAAAAAGAAAAGTATAAGAGAAAAATCAACTAAAAACTTTAGAAGAAGTAACATTAGAGAAAACTAATCAATCAAATATTGAAAATATGGTTCTCGATCAATCAAAAATTGCCAAACTGGGTTCAAAACCGGATGTTCGGTTCCTCGTCCAGGTCACCTTTTTTTGAATAATGAAATATAAGAATAAAAAAGACCATATAAGAGCACTTAATTTCAATCATATACTTCATTTTCATCAATTATGCCTAAACCTCTTATAAAATGTAAGAATCGATCATGAGTTAGAGGTTTTGTGAGAATATTGGCCAATTGATTTTTCATTTTTATAAATTCTAGCACAATATCACCTTTTTGAGCATGGTCTCTAAGGAAGTGATGACGAATTTTAATATGTTTCGTCCTAGAGTGCAAAATAGGATTTTAAATAAGTTAATTGCACTAGTGTTATCACACATGATTGGAGTATGATCAAAGGATAAGTGATAATCACTAAGAGTTTGTTTCATCCATAGGACTTGTGCACAACAACTAGCAGTCGAGATATATTTGGCTTCGGTGGTAGAGAAAGCAACGGAGTTTTGTTTCTTGCTAAACCATGATACAAGTGAAAATCCTAGAAAATGACATGTTCCACTAGTACTTTTGCGATCAATAGTGCACCTGCTCAATCGGCATCCGAATAGCTAAGTATATCAATGCGAGTGCCTTTGGGATACTAAAGCCCTAAGGTTCTAGTTCCACTTAGATATTGAAAGATTCGTTTTACGGCCTTCTTTAGGATTTGATTGAAATCAAGCACATAGACATACGCTAAACATAATATCGGGTCTACTTGCGGTTAAGTAAATAAAGGATTCGATCATAGCTCGATATTTTGTTATATCAACGACTGTACCTTGTTCGTCCTTGTCCAATTTTATGGATGTGCTCATGGGGGTGTCCATAGGCTTCAAATCATCCATGTCAAACTTTTTGAGCAAGTCTAATATGTACTTACTTTGATTGATGAAAATTCCATCACAAGTTTGTTTAATTTGGATACCGGGAAGGAATTTAAGTTCTCCCATCATGGTCATTTTAAATTCTATGCTCATGCACTTAGAGAATTCTTCACATAAACTAATGTTAGTGGCATCAAATATTAATCACATCACTTTTATGAGTTTTAACAAAAAGAGTTGTGTTCACTTTTTCAATCGAAAAACCATTTGAAATAAGAAATTTGCTCAATTATTCGTACAAAGCTCTAGGAGCTTGTTTTAAATCGTAAAGAGCTTTTCTAAGTTTAAAAACATGGTTCAGATGTTTATGATCTTTAAAACCGGAAGGCTACTCAACAAAAATTTCTTCTTGAATAGAACCATTTAGGAATGTACTTTTAACATCCATTTGATAAAGAGTGAAATTTTTATGACAAGCAAAAGTAAAAAGCATGTGAATAGATTCTAATCTAGCAACCGGTGCAAATGTTTCTTCATAATCGATGCTTTATTCTTGATTGTAACCTTATGCCACTAATCTAGCCTTGTTACGCACAATTATTCCATTTTCATCCTGTTTATTTCTAAAAATCCATTTTGTACTGATTACGGTTTGATTATTTGGTCTAACAACTAAATTCCAAACATGATTTCTTTCAAATTGATTTAGTTCTTCTTGCATTGCTAGTATCCAAAATTTATCGAACTCGACTTCTTTAAAGTTTTTAGGTTCAATTTGTGAAATGAATGCACAATTACTAAGATGATTTCTAAGAGAGGTTCTAGTAGTGATACCTTTCGATGGATCGCCTATAATCAATTCATTCGGATGAGATGGAACAAACTTCCATTCGTTTGGTAGCAGGGGATCATCTAGAGCCTCAATTGATTCTTCTTCACTTTCTTGAGCATTTGATTCATTCGTTTGTTTTTCATTGAGCACTTTCTTGTTTTGATATTGAATGTTCATTTGCTAGAATGGAGCTTCCAAACCTACATCATCATCAACAAGATCTTTCTCGCGATCAAGTGAGTTAGTTTTATCAGATGTGACATGCATAGATTCTTCAACGACTAGAGTTCTTTTGTTAAAAACTCTATAAGCTTTGTTAGTCGATGAATATTCTAGAAAAATACCAATATTGGACTTTGAATCAAATTTTCCCAAGTTATCTGATTATGTCCAAAAAATAACGCAGTAGTTGTAGTGCAACTTTGTGGTGTCATATCCACGGGGAGATAGAAAAATACTCTTATTCTCTTCAATGTGTAGTGAAATTCGATGTTTGAAATGTCAAATTAAAATCAATAATTTGAGGCAGTGAAGCGTCAGAATTCTCTCAATCGGATCAGATCAATTACATCAATTATTCCAGTTTTATAACACAATTAGAGACTTTCATCCCGACACTCTAATAAGAAGATATATCGTTTAAACCCAGTTTAATTCTAACGTGATCCTAATGGTCAATCTTCATATTGCAAAGTTCACACTTGGTTTATCGTAATCAGATTGAAAATCGACTATATACTAAAGCATAAAACAATAGAGAATTACACCAATAAACTTAAACAATTGAGATTAAAACCGATGTAATTATTTCAATCAATCCATAGAGAGAACATGATTAATTCTATAACCAATATAATAAATACTAAGTCAATCTCAAAATTAATTCAAGATGAGAAGAATGAACCATTAAATCAATTTAATTTCAATTGTAACTCTAGAATATAGTTTCCATATAACACAATTACACATACTTGTATTGGAATAAGATCAGAAGAGTAGTCTATACATCTAGCATAAAGTAGTAAACGATCTACCAATAACATTCATGAGATTATAATTCAACAAATATTTCAAGTCGTCGATAGAAAAAGCGTGATTGAATCTATGATTAATTTAATAAAAGTTAAATCAATCTTATTACAAATTCATGAAAAGAAACTATAAATTCTAGAGTTGTTCAACAAGAAAATACCAAAATACGTGAATAATAGATGTGAAATCACCAATTCCGGAAGCGTTCCTCCCTAGCTTTGCCAAGGTTTTAGTTCTTCATGGATCTCTTG
This sequence comes from Fraxinus excelsior, assembly GCA_019097785.1. Lineage (NCBI taxonomy): Eukaryota > Viridiplantae > Streptophyta > Magnoliopsida > Lamiales > Oleaceae > Fraxinus > Fraxinus excelsior. Next base: position 21,321,829 of record CM032637.1, read on the forward strand.
AGCCAAACTTGAGAGAAAACTGAGAGGAGATGAATTGTCAGCGTTCTGGAACGTTTTAGGGCTTAAACATGGTGGAAAATTAAGTTTTCATATGTGTTTCAATCAAATAAAGAAACTGAATTTTTTTTTTTTTTGCATTTTGGCTTGAGGCGCACGCCTTAAGGAGTTGGGAAGCCTCAACTGAGGCATTTTTGGTGTGAGGCGCGCGCCTCTCCTGCAGGCGAAGGCACGCGCCTTGCAGCGTGTTTAAGTCATAACTTTATGTTTCGATATCTAATTAAGCTAATTCAGGTTGTGTTGGAAAGCTAACTCAAATGGATACAACTTTTCTTCAGAGACCATCTTCAAATTCGATCATTTTTTATGTCAAAAACTGGTCTCAAATGAGGCGAAAAATCGATGTGAAAATTTTCAGCTTGAAAGCTGATTTGTGATCATGTTTTGGCTATATTTCATCACTTTGACTCCTTTCTCCATCCAATTGACCTCTAATGCTCTCGAATCGTCATCATAAGGTTGGAAATAAGTTTAGATTATTTGCTCTTCAGTCTCTAAACTTTTACTTTCTTCCAATTTAATCCCTTTTCACTTGTTTCTTCCAATTTTCACCGTTTTCACCCATTTGCAACCTAAACCAAGATATAGAAGTATTTAGTGCATTTTGCGTCAAATAATCATAGAAACGCAAATATTAATGGGTGAAAAACGTAATAAATGTGCTATTATCATTATCTTTTGTATTTAAAATAAAACATTTGCAACTGAAAACTTTAAAATAACTAATATTGGGAATTGTATTTTTCCAAAACACATAGAGAGTTTTAGTTTTCTTGCGACTAACTGAAACTCTATTTAGAATGTAACAATCGGTATTAATGGTTTTGGTCTAAAAATATTTTGGTAAATTATTTTCATTAAATATGGTTCTAGCTATTTCTTATAATGTACAATTCTTCATTTGTACTACACCATTTTGTTGATGAGTTCTAGGAGCTGAGAAATTATGTTCATATCCATTTTCATTACAAAAGTTATCAAATTCTCCACCATGATCACTCCTAATGGTTGTAATAGTATAACATTTTTTATTTTGAACTTTCTTACAAAAATGTTTAAAAGCTTTTAGAGCTTCTTCTTTTAAATTCAAGAATATGACCCAAGTAAATCTAGAAAAACCATCAACAATTACAAATGCATAATGTTTACTACCCAAGCTAGTGACCCTAGATGGTCCAAAAAGGTCTATGTGAAGAAGTTGCAAATGTTTAGTAGTCGAAGAGAATACTTTAGGTTTAAATGAGCTTTTTACTTGTTTACCAAATTGACAAGCATCACAAATTTTATCTTTTTCGAACTTTAAGTTTGGTAATCCTTTGATAAAGCAATTTTTTTGAAACTTTTAAGAGAAGATCCATGCTAGCATGACCTAATCTCCTATGCCATAACCAAGTATCTTCTTTCAAACTTAAAAGACATTTTTCATAATTTTCAAATTCAATATTTATGATGTAAACATCTTTACTACGGTTTCCTATCAACCAAGAACTTCCACCTAAATATTCACCCGGCCTCCCCCTTTAAAAATGAGTTGTTCTTGAAGAAAGAACAAGCAGAAGCCCCAAGGAAGAAAGTTGGAGTGTTTTAATTACCTTTTGAAAGGAAGTGTGCAAACTCAAGAACAATGAGTTCAAGCAACGAAGATGTGAATCCAAGGAGATTAAGACAAGTTTCTAAAGAAGAGATCCTCTAAAACAATTCACTCACCAAAGGCCTCATCACCACCATCGTAGAGGCGGAAGAACTGCCACTTGATTAACTGCTGAGATAGCCCATATGGCTACCAACATGTGAAGTCATGGGCATCCATTATATTCTATCATAAGGTTGGGACCTTCTCTTATTCAAATGCTCCATTTATTGTCTCAATTGCTCAAGACAACATTTTGGAGTCCTTGTTCCTTGAATAAAAGAAGAGACGGTATCTTGGAATTTTCGTTCCTTTCAAAAAAGGAAGAGACAAATTGGCAGATGCTTATTCCTAGTTTTACAAGATGGTTATTCCTCTCCTTTCACTATTGTCTATCCGAGGCTACCAAAACCTTATCCTTTCTAAGCTAGCTTATTAGATCTCGATAGTTCGAGACGAGCCAACAAATCAATATTCATTCATTTCTCTTCGAGATAGCCCACCATACGGATGTTGCAGTGCAATTGTATTTATCTTCAGAAAGCTCCTTAAGCCTATGCTTCAGCTATATTTCAGTGGCATCTATCTTTAGAGAACTCGTCGCACCTCTACATCAAATGCACCACAATCAAAGGTGCCCTGCCAGTCTACCATTCTTTTAAACTCACCCATTTAGTGGAGCTGCTATTTATAATCCCCTCCATGGGAGCACCACACACCATGGAGAAAACCCTTGATGAGGTGTGTGATGACTCCTACGAGGTTACTTCTTTTAAGGATGTCCACTTCGATCGACGAGGCACGTGACACATCAACTGGGGTCGCCTCTCCATGGATGCACCATCCACCATGGATACAACCCTTGAAGAGGTGCATGATGTTGACCTATGATTCAATATATCTTCATTTGTTTTGATTATAACAAACAATACACTTATATTTCTAACAAGTCTTGTTTCTTGAGCTTTTTATAAATAAATCTTCTTAAGCACTCAAAAGCTCAAATGTCATCCATTGAAGAACAAACAATCAAAAGAGACTCAAAAAGAACAAGAACATTGAAGATTAGAGTTTTAGAAGTTGCTTCAATTTATATGTAAATGTATAACTCATCGATTTTAGCAAATGCATAAAGATCAAACTATTCCTCATAAATTCATTACCTACATAAAGATGTCCTTAATATGATAATAAGTTTGGAGAAATAAACATTTTTGACATAAGAATTTATTTTTCAAGAAATAAGTACTTCGGTCGATCGAAACATAATTCGGTCGACCGGTCTGCTCGACCAACATAATTCGGTCGACTGGTTTGATCGATTAACGTGTTAGTTGAAACTCCAACGGTTTGAATTTTACAATAACTATATTCGCACTTCAGTCGACTGAAAGTGCTCAACCGAAAGTGACTGATTCTCAATCGTTTGGTCTATAAATAGTCATCTCTTTTACATTCAATTCCAACAACCTACAAGAGCAATTAAGATATTTTATTTATTGAAAATCATTGAACTTACTTGATTACATATTCTATTTCATTTATTACAAAAAAAATCTCTTGATTGATTAAAACTAATTTCATCAAGGATTCTACTTTGCAAGAAAACTTCTCAATCTCATCTATTTTCAATTCTTGATAAAAGTTTTTTTTGCCAACACTTATATTGAAGTATAAATCTCTCTTCATACTTAACTTGTATTATTTGTTAAGAGAGCTATATATTGAAAACTTTGATATAAAGATACAAACTATTTCGCCATCATTCATCAAAGTTTACTACATAAACACTTGAGCTTTACTATTTGCTATCTATTGAAGTGTTATCATAATTCTCTAAATTCTTGATTTGCTTATATCATTTGTTAAGGGAGTTCTTTCAATTGTAAAATTATTACTTACATTTTAGTGGTTTCGAGAGCCCTTTGAAAACTCGATTGTTGTAAGTCACCTAAGGATAAGTGATTCTCGTTGTAAGTTACTTAATGATCGGTACTCCTTGTTTGTAAGTTACCATTATAGTGCATTTGACCTTACTCATGATAGAGATCTTGGTAATGAGGACGTAGAACACATTGTATATCGAATTTCATTAAATTTGCTTGTTATCTTTACATTATTGTACTTTACTTTAAATTGCTATTTATATTATGTCATATCTATACTTGAACTAAGTTGTCAAATTTATATATTTACTTCTCGTATTACATTTTGCATCCATATCTTGTGAATTAAATAAGTTTGAGACTAATTGTCGAAAAAGTTTCAAAAATCAATTCCCCTCTCTCGGTTTGTTATTCTTGGATTATCACGTGACGCTTCCCACGGGACCACCTCTGTTAAGGATGTTCACTTTATTAGGAGAGGCATGTGACGTCCCCACTGGGTCACCTCATTTGCCCTTCGAAAGTGATGGTTTCCACGAATGCACCATCCACCAGGAGAATGCCTTAGAAGAGGTGCGTGATGCCTCCCACAGGGCCACCTCTCTCAAAGAGAACAAAAACAAATAGACTTAGCTAATTTTTAGATCGCTTTTTAAATATCCATTTATTTAAAAAAAAAAAATTCCTCCTCAAATTAATTCTTTCACCTTACCATTATATCCTCTTTTCCCGCTTCTTGCTACAATTTTTTCTCATTTTACAGCCTCCATACTATATTTTTTCCTTACCTTGCATGCACCGTCTTATCTCACTTCATTTTTAAAACTCGAGAGTGGTTCGAGCAAGGCAAGTTTTTAAATAAATAAATTTAATTTCTTGTCTTTGTGCTCTCATTTTCAGACTTCATTTAATTTTATTTTTCCAACAGTGAAAGCTGAGTTGAATTTGAAGGTTGTTAGAATTCAAACAAAAAATATGTATATTGAGATACCACTTATTATGAATAGAAGAAACGAGATTACAGACACAATATGAAGTAACAATCACAACACAATAACAATTGACAAAAGAATGAATAATTTATTAATATGAAGAGAGAATACACAAATTGTGTTTCTAACTTGATTCTAGCTCATACAAAGTCATATGAAAGACGTACAATTTGTGGACTATACATAGGACCCAGAAAAATATGTTATGGTTGGAAAGATTACCAAAAACTCAATCAAAGAAGGAAACAAATTGATTCCAAACATGCGTGGTTAACATGAATTTCACTAAACTTTACATACCTTTCTAACACATTTTTCAATCAATCCACGAACATCCAACAAAATTTAGGTCACAAAATAATAAATCTCTAACTTAACATGAATTTCACTACCTGGAACAAAATTTCAAAATTTCTCCATTTGGAGACAAAATCAACTATAAGGAATAAATCAATGACTTTTCAATAAAACTCTCCAACAAAAAAATTCTACATCTCTTCCACAGAGTCTAACATCCAGGTATTGCTCACTATAGTTACCTTGGATACTAAAATTCGCTTGAATTAATAATGCGAGCAACAAAATCACAAAATAAATCAACAATTATCAAACAGGGCAAAACCACGCACTGAAACAGAATCTACAACGCAAAATGCTTTTGTAAAAGGTTCTTCTCTACTCCACACTTATAACCACACTTAAAGCACATGCAACTAAATTAGCTTCTCTATACCTATATGAAGGCCTAATATTTCTTCTAAGTCTTATCTCTAACAATTGAATATGATGGTACCGCTAGTGGCGGTGACAAAGTGACATTATCCATAACCTCTAAACTCGATTAAGAAGTATTCTTCAACACGAACCCAAATTAAACCCTAACAGTACTGTACCAAATTGAATACGCACCGAAGTACTAAACCTTTGCTGATTAATTTTCAAAGATTCTGCACAATCTTGCAAGACATACAATTGGGACCTTTGATGCTCCTCCAACACAATACTAGCACCTTTATAAACCTCCAGGACTCCACCTTCACTAATGAACTTGTACCCTTTTGAATTAATAGTAGTCACTGAAATAATAGTTCTCTTCAAATCTAGAACGTGTCTCAATGCAAAGTGTTATGACCATCCCATCCAACATCTTAAGTCTATATTTTGATAAAATTTGATGATATGCGTGGTTGAAAAATTGTGAATTTCATAAAATATGTGGTTAAAATTAATTATTGACTTCAATAAGCATAAAATCTAGATTTTTATCCCCAACAAACATGGACTTTATTTAAAAGATTTAAGCAACTTTGGCTATGTGTTCAATGACATTCAATTGCTTGATCACAAGATGCTTGATTTACGGATAATATTAACACCGGAATGAGATATATTTGTCTAGCGCATACAATAAGTAACATGGTTTCGATAAGAGATCGGTAGATACTTTTTAGCTTATACAATTTTTGTTTAATTCATGTGAATTAATGGGTTTTTATGTGTATGAATTTACGTAGTAATTTGTGAATTCGTAAACGCGAAAATGGTTAGTTTTACTCGATGAAATCACAAGCTAAAACTAGTTAATTTCATTGTTAACACGTATAAAAAAAGGGACCGAATGATGTTGAATTATATGAATGTAAAATAACCTAAGTGAATTGAAATTCCCAACTACTTAATCCAAAAGTTTTCCAAAAATCTTCAAGCTTTGATAGTTTTAGATTTATTTAGTTAAAAACCCAAATTCTTGATTTGTAATTGATTACTACATTAATTTAGATTTATTTAGTTAAAAATCCAAATTCTTGATTTATTTGGTTAAAAATCCAGTCACGTGATCTTTTACCCTTTGATTCGAAAATTTAACGAACCTTCAAATTGAAACTTGAGCAGCGTCAAGATAACCTCATGGTAGAACAAGAAATAGTTGTACAATGTTCACTAGGAAAGCAGCCGACCAAAATTGATGAAGATGATTTTCCACTCAGAAAATTCATCACACCAATTGCGCAAAATTAATCATTCTAACTACAAGCTAATAACATTCTCGTATTCAAGAATTGATTATCTTTTTATGGGAAAGCACATGAGAATCCACACATTCATATCTCGCGATTTTTGAATATTTACCAAGTTCTAAAAAAATTCGCATAGTTTTACGATTGTAAGGCATGAATTGTGTGTGATATCACTTAGGGTTCCCTTGCAATTTAGCCAGGGACCAAATCATTCAATCGCTGATCATTTGGCCATGCCATCACATGGCACACATGGTCCCGGGCATGACCTCTATCTCCCCTCCAAAATACCCTTTTTGTTATTTTTTAATTAATTTTTAACTTAAAAACTTCAAATTTCTTAGGGCCTGTTCTCTTTGTCATTTTCAAGTCGTTTTCTATTTTCGATTTTTCAAAATAGTGAAAACTTGTTCTCTTTCGTATTTTCAAAAACACGTTTTTGAAAATGAAAAAAAAAATAACATTGAAAACTGAAAACAATGAAAACCACGTTTTCATTGTTTTGGCCAAAACACGGTAATTTTCACAGAACACGGGAAACGCCTCCTAACTTATCATCTCTCTCTCTCTCTCTCCGCCTCTCCCTCCCGTAACAGGGCTTCCTCTGGTTTTTCTCTTTGGATCTCACAAACCCACAATCCAAAATTTCTTTGAGCTTGTGTTGCCAAATCTGCGGATTTTCTACTGGCTCTTTCAATCAGGTTTCCCTACTCTCACTATCCCTCTTATTAATCAATTTGCTGTTTTTTTTACATATTTATTTTCGAAAATAGGAAAACCCAGTAGAGATTTCTTCTAGGGTATAGTCGGAGGGCCCATGATTCGCTCCGGCACGGCAGAATGCTGGGGGCGGTTGATCTGCAGTTAGGCGGCAACGGCCAGCCCATTGACGCCGCGTACGTATTGGATTTTATATTATGTTTGGGTTTATCCTGGATTGGAATTTATCTTTGACTGATTTTCAATTTCATGAAAAGTCATTTAAATTTGGTTGGAATTATTTCTGAATTTGAATTTCAATGGCCGGCTTCATGAGCTGTATTATCGTGATTAAGGTTGTGAATTAATTAGGTGTCCTTACATGTTTGTTCAAATCCAGATCTTGCTGTGTTGGTCTTGCTTTAACATCAAGGAAGAATGTTTTCGCTGGGTTGTCTTTATTCTTCTTTTCTGAAATTGTATAGGCAGTAGACTTCTTCATGGGATTATGGGATATGGGATTCATTTTTCCTAGCCTGGTCATCCACTTTCTAGGCTCCCATTTAATGCAAGTATACTCTATTATACCTATATGAACTGCAATTTAATTTATGATTGTTTCTTTTTTAGCACATAATTTGTATTTATTTCGTACAATTGGTGACCGTTGTTTGGAATAATTTTAGGCCTTGAATATGATATTTTGCAATTGTTTCTCCCTTGAAAACATTAAACAGAGGCTGTAAATCGCTTTTTGTAATGTGCAAGCATAATTCAGAAATGATTCTCACTTATCATGGTATCAAAGCATAATCATTTTTCTTCTATTGTCTGCCCTTAACGGTTATCATCAGTCCCTCTGTTTTGCTCTCGATTGCCAAACTTTGGGCCAAGAGCATCGTTGATATTTTCTTACTGTTCATGGATGCTGTCCAAGAAGTGGGGTCCAAGGCCTGACAAATGGTATTAGAATAGATCCTTGGGGTATTAATGGTGAGCAGAAGTTGAGGACAATGGTGTGAGGTTGTGGGCAGCAGTCTGAATGCATACTGGGAGTGGTCTAAGACAATGTTATTTAGCTTGATGGGAATGATTTTAACGCCCATCTGTCGTTATTTTCCCATGCGGTTGTGGAGAGTTGGATGCATATATATTTATTTGAAACTCTGCACGTTGAAATTAACAAGCTTCCGCATGTGTTGACTATTACAGATAAGATTGATTGCATTTTCGTGTTTATGTTTTGATGTGTGTCAATTCTTTTTTAAGATAAACCGCGCATCTTGCTGTTCTTCATAGTAATTGACACGAATTTACTCTTCGTGGTCTGCTATCGAATTTAAATATTTTAACATGTATATCCATTCATTGAATAATCAATCTAAATGTATCCACATGTAGATCTGTCAGCATTAGACTAATTTATGCTGTGGATTTGAATGGTTTCATTTGGGATGTCTTCACAATTTTTTTTTAAAACAACAGTTTCACAATGGAAAATCAGAAAGTTTTACCTAGAATCTCCTTTGTAGTTTGTCTTTTCTATTTCTGTGCTTTTGAACAAGAAAAAGGGTGTCTTACTTAGTACATCTCATTTTCTCTTGTAAATGCATCCCAACAAGACAAGATGTGGGCTCATATTATTTTCACCTGCAAGAAATTTTATTTTTTGATACTTTTGTCAATTGGATTATAAAAAATTCTTCAAATTTCCGGAAAAAAGGATGTTTAGGGCCCTTCTGAAAAACGAGGCTGAGTCCTATAGACTTGGGTACTCTGTTGAGGTCTTTTATGTCATTTATAAATTGTGCAGTTTAGAGAATTATCATTGATTAGGATCAAACATATTGCTCTTGAAATATCACTACGTTGAATAATTTTATGCTTACAGGGTTGTACCGGTATAGGCTAAGAGACATGGTCAAGGTTAAATGGTTCCACAATTCAACACCGAAGCTCCAATATATTTGCCGGAGAAATCTTCTACTAACAATCAACATAGATAAGAACACGGAGAAAGATTTGCAGCTGGCTGTAGAAGCAGCAGTCACTCTACTAGAGGAGGAAAAACTCAAAGTAGTCGATTTTACGAGCGGCATCAACCGAACCTGCACATTATGTTATATACTGGGAAATAAGCGGCGAAGCGAGCAATGAACTTCTCAAGGAATGCTGCAACTGTTTGGACAGATCATTTCTTGATGCATGATATATTGGTTCAAGAAAAGTAAAAACCATTGGAGCACTTGAACTCAGAATATTGAAGAAGGGTACTTTTCATACTAAAAATTAGACAGTGTTGCAAATTCTGCGCAATAATGTTGTCAAGAACTACTTTAGTTCTGCATTTTAGGAGTTGAGTTTGTGGAAGGTGATGTAACTTGTCTTGTAATAATTCAGCTGTCCTAGACTTTGACAGTAGTACAAGTCTATACTTCTAATACATAATCATAGTTCTAGTTATCGATCTTAATTATTTTGTTTTTCTTTTTGCTAAATTGTGGTATCAATGGAATAAGTTAGAAGAGATAATGAATGGGAATTTAAATATATGATTGCATTTCATGTGAATTTTATATATATATTTGAAATAGTACTTCTTCTTTGCTCACATTCAAATAAAGAATGCAAGAATAGGAGATGTTGTTGCACACCATCACTTGTAAGGTAGAAAATCCAGGAATTTTATTTGACCTCCTTGCGGAACTAACTGCTAATGTGTACTATATCATTACTCCCTATTTTTGTGATGTTATTACCATTTTAATGATTCATTTATTTGGACAATTAACATTCATGCTTGATGCAGAGAAATTAGCAGTTCATGATGCTAGTACTTGTGTGCGAGGAGTTATCAATTTACCATGAATCTGGTGGCTCATTTTTCACTTTCAGTTTAAGGAACTTGTAAAATATAATTCATTTTTTCACTTGAGCAATTCATTTTTTTTTTTCACTTAAGCATAAACTATTAGCATTAGTAAATAAATGAAAAAAATTAGTGACGCGACAAATTAAGAGTATTCAGAGGAGAACAAGGCGTTCCAAGATATACCAGAGTCAAGTCAAGCACAAGAAGTCATACATTTTGATATTAGTAAAATAGCTCAAATGGGACAAGTTATAGATCAAATTGCTACAGACGTGTGGAATGATTGCTCAAGACGTCGCACATGACTCCGTGAATTTATTTTGTATGTTGTTCAGTATCTGCTTATTTTATAATGACACATAAACTTCTAATCGTATGATTGAACTGTTTCATCAAATATAATTTAGGTTGTGTTTTTAATATCCAAAAAAAAAAAAAATATTTGACATTTCACCAATTTCAAAATTTATATGTTATTTAATACTATATTAACATTAAACCATTAAGATTTATTGAATAATAAGATTTTTTTTTGAATAATATATTATTAAAAAAAATTCTCAAAATTTCAAAGTAAACGCGTTTTCCATTTTTATGTTTTCAGAAACAGGTTTTCAGAATGGCAAAAAGAACGTATTTTCAGAAATTTCAAAACAGACACTCAAAACACAAAACACAAAACGAATTCAAAACTCAAAACACAAAACTGAAACACGAAGAGAACGGCCCCTTACTCTCCACGTATTTGACATCCAATTTTTATATCAATGTACATTGAGTGGATCAAAAGAATAATTCACGCCATCACCTACTTATTTCATCAGCTATACATTTTAAAATTTTAAAATTATGAAGAGTTTAAGTTTCACTCAAAACTTGAGGTTTTACTCTACGAATCCTTCTTTGATATTTTATATTGAATTGAGGTGGATGGGGTATCATGTAGCGATGAGTTTGAAATATGCATTGATTGGTGTCTTAATTAATATTTTTTTATAATTGTTGCTAATGTTTCTTAGGGTGGTTTGAGTCCCATTTTTGAGCAAAAAAATGTTTATAATAGTTATATTTTGGAGAATGTGTAGTTAAATTTTTAAAAAAATATGTTTATTTGTAAAATTAATTTATTGGGAGAATGTAATGAGTTTTAAAAAACGAGTTTTGATAGAAGGGAGCTCAAGGTCTTATAATCTTAATTTGTAGGAAAAATTGGCACCAAGAAGAAAGATCCTTTGAAGGAGGAGAAACAAAAATAAAAAGAAAAAAGAAGCAAGCAAAGATTCTCAAGCTTCAACTCCAATTCTATCATTCGTCACTTATTCAACGAGTCTCAATTCTTTTATTTTATTGCTATATTTTGAATTTTATAGTGCTACATTATGGACACTATAAAAAATAAGTTTGAGGGTGAAAAATATTAGTTTTTTATTTATTTAATCTATATTTTCGCATGATACAGTCTGCATGATTGGATTGTTTGTGCTTAATACAGGTTTAATTATGAGTTAACAAAATTGAAAAAAAAAATGAAAAATCTAATATTTTATTTCATTATCTTGCATGATTGTGTTGAGAACTAAACTCGAATAATGTGATTCATATAAAATGATGATAATTTGTCTATCTGAGATAAAAATTTGAACCATTTTGTACAGGAGCGGACTGAGACCAATTTCCTTGTGGGGTCAAAAATGAGATTTCAAAAATGGTTAGGTTAAAAAAATAAAAAAATAAAATCTCTAAAAAAAAATTTGTGAGGTCATCTGACCCCACATGACCCCATGTGGGTCCGCCCCTGATTTTGTGTGAACACTTGAATTTTAAATTAGTGCACGAATTCCATTATTTTATATTTGGATTTTGAATAATTGAGCACGAATTCATTCTTGATTGAACATAAAGGTCAACTTTTAGATTAGTTATAAGTTAGATACCTTGTAATCTTTCCAGGCCATAATATGTATATATTATACTAATCGCTCCAGCTGTTAAAAATCTATTTAAAAAATACACTTAGGGGTGATTAGATCCACCCAAAAACTATACTATCATCGCTTGATTATTTTTTTTGCCTTTCTCCTTGACCCAATAAAAGACGTTGCAATAGTACATGAAGGATGAGATAAACGTATAGGAAGAAGTAGCCTACATCGTATAGAATGGAGAGAAGAATAGTAGGAAGAAGCGGCTTGACATTGATATCATCAATGTTGAGCAAAATAGCTATCTATATATGAGGAAAAAGAAAAATAATAATTTATGTATGTTATCTTGTTTTGATGAGCATATACGATAAAAGTACGTGCACAAAACAAAAGTACAGTACCTCTTGGCTAAGTCTTGGTGATTGAGTAAGAATTTGGAGAGTGATTGAGATGATGATGAAAATAAATACAATATCACTTATTAAGCCCCTGTTTGAAATTCATTTTGGAAGAAATAGAAATTTTGGAATAGTGATTGATTTAAGAATGTGTGGTGGAAAAGTGATGAAATTTTTTTGATTTGTGTGCAATATTATTTTATTTAGAGAATGTGTGGTTGAAATAAAGAATGAGAATGAGAAAGTGAAATTAATGAGTGTCAAACAGGGGCTAAGTAGACCATCACAAAGAAGAAATTGAAAAACTATGAGAGCATTACGTGAGATGTGAGATTATATTGACATATTCACGATTTGGTGTTGTTTGGAAAATGTACCTTAGGAGTTGAAGTACATAAATAACTTGATTCAAGTAATTAAATATACGATACATGAAGTTTGTAAAATTTCTATTAATTCTTGTATTTCATTAACTCGTTTGGGTTACGGGAGTTACAAAGGATGCTTCGAGCTCATATTGGTCATGTGTTGAGAATGAGAATTGAATTTTTATGGTTTAGATATTTACTCTGAGAAATTTAATATCATATATCAAGTTGGGTATTTGCGATTAGAATCTAGTTGAGTTTTTATTTTGTTTGGTTTGACGACTAATAAAAGGTTTAAGTTTGGAGGTGTTTCATAAATGTTATTTATCTGGAACATTGTGTGTTAGAGAGTACTTTTATGAGTTTGCTATTAATTTTATACGTTTTATAATTATTTTAGGAGAAAACCCGCTATTAGACAATAACAAATTAAATGGAACAAGAATTGATCAAAGAGGATAAAAAAAAAAAAAAAATCTACGAAATTTGGAATTAGGGATCAAGATTTCAAGTCTAAGAGTTGAAGGACCTAAATAGAAAATAAAGAGGACTTGGTCTGTAAAGGAAACAAATTCAAGGACCAAATAGTACGACTTGGACAATCATTTTCCGCTGTGATTCATATAAAGCTGCAACTTAAAGTTGTTGACATCAAGATTTTGTTGGCTCTAAATTGGGATTTGAAGGTTGAAAGCATCAATTGGTCAAGAGATCTATAATCATCAAAGAGTACGAAGATTTGTTGCTGGGATTCGTACGACAAAGTTCAACAAATTTTGGCTTCATTTTTCAAGAAAATCGTCTATTAAAATGATAATTTTTTTTATTATTGGGTCTAGAATTTGTTTCAATTATCCAAAAAATAAATAAATTACCATACCAAATATCGTTCGTTTGTCTTTATTTTGTATGAAAATTGTCAATAAAAGTGATAACTTTTTTACCATTATGTCTAGAATTTTTTTCAATTGTATAAAAAAAAGCTGAAAAATTGGTGGAAATTGATTTTCCACAAAACTAAGGAAAATGTGAGCATATGAGCCAAACCAAGAAAATGAATTCCATGGAAAAAAAAGTTTATCAAATAAGGCAAAAGTGGAAGTTGGAATTTGTTTTCCATTTTTCATGAAAAATAATGGTCAATCAAACGGTGCCTAAGTCAAATTAAAATTCTAAGTACTTAATCCCAAAGTTCTCAAGCGTAAATATATTTAAATCAAATTAATATAATTTAATAAAAAAAAATCAAATTCTTGATTTGTTAATTGGTTACTAAGCTAATTCAGATTAAAGCTAGAACGTAGATGAAAATTGACGGTAAATAATTAATCTCTATGTGCGTGACACTTAGTTTTATAATCTATTTCATTATTTTTCATTGTGAAATAAACGAACAGTTTATAATAATGATGTTAACGCTCCTCACGTCCTTAAATAGTTGAGATTCACAATACAACATCTGTATTCATAGCAAATTGCTAAGGCCATGTTTGATTTGAAAAATCTTTTTCATGGAAAATGGAAATTAAATTTTATTTCCACATTTTTACGTGTTTGGTTGACTAAATTTTCAATGGAATTGGTTTTCCACATTTTCTTGGTTTTTGAGGAAAATGTTTCCCATGGATTTGATGGGAAAAACTTTTCTAGGCAATTTTTTATTTTATTTTTTTGGCAATGAAAACAAATTCTATCCATTTAATAGACAATTTTCATGAAAAACAAAACCAAACGAATACCAAAAGATCTAAGATTTCAATATTTTTCAGTTGAAAAATTATATCAATCAAACAAAATTAATTGACAATTTTCAATAAAACAAGTTCTGGCAATTCAATTCCCTAAAATTCATTTTATTTCCATCCTATTCCATTTTTGCAATCAAACGAACCCCAATATTGCTTGTTCTCTACTTAATGATTGAAGCTTACAATAAGAAACTAACATTTAATTTTTAGTTCAAATTATTAAGGTTTGCAGAGAGGGCAAGATTGCTCATTTCTTCAAATTGTCAAGTTATAGTGTTGATACATAAAAACGCAGTCCAATTAGGTGACATAAGGAATGAAGCCCAATTGAAAAAAATTGAAGGATAGGCCTGAAGGACCATCTAAAAGGCCAAAGATGGAGTAATGTAGTAAAAACCTATCATCGCCCAAGCCTAATAGAATTCCAAACTCTGGGCGAATATAGCACCTTATGAATGATCAGGGCGACATAACTATTATCGCACAGGATTACGAAACGCCCAGGATCTAAGCAAACTAGCATCATAAGCAATGGTTACAAAGGCTTAGGGCTGGCCGTGGGCCGGTTCGGTTCGGATTTTTTCGGTTCCAAAAGTTTCGGGTATTTAATAAATAGAATCGTCGGGTCCACATATAATTATGGTACCGTTCGGGTTCGGTTCGGTTCGGTTTGATTCCATACCATAATTAAATTTTTTTTAACATTTACAACAACACTACATAAATACAACTAATGACATTTTCATTTGTAACTTTTACAAATTAACGTAGCATAATTTAAAAACACATAAATAACAAGATGTTCAATAAGATTAATTCAATTAACACAAATACCAAAAAGTAGATACTAATATTAAAATATTGATAATCTACATTAATAATTCCTTTGCTTCAAGTAGCCTAGATAAAGAAAACGAAATATAAATTAAAAGTTATCAAAATAAAATAATTTTTAAGTATTGATAATATTTATCAACTATTTGATTTAATCTTCAATTCCAATTGCTTTACTTGCCATAGTAAAAAACTCTACAAGTATAATTGAAAAAGCACAATTAACAAACACAAATAAACTAAAAAATGTCTAACTAATAAGATGTAAATAAAAAAAATATAATAAGGATTTGAGAATTTGTTTTAATTTTATATAAAGTTATAAATGGCAAATTGGGTTTCAATTTTTTAAAATGGGCTTGAATATGCTACTAAATAGCAAATTGGATATTGTAAATAATTTTTTAAATGGGCTTGAACAGCCTAGTAAATAAATATATTATAAAAAATAAATTTGACTAGATTAATGTGTTAATTTGTTTTAAAAAAATTTAATTAATCCAATAAAAAAAATTTATTTAGATTCGGGTCTTATTCGATTCTTCGGTTCTTGGTCTAGATCCGAGACCCGACCCAAACCGTTCAGTTCTCAATTCGGGTACCCGTTCGGGTATTTAATTTATGAAGAACCGCTCGGTTCGGTTTGAGACTTTTGTCCAACCCTAGCAGCTAAGAAGTAATCCTATCATGTCTCACGATCCAGAATCTTAGTTACAAGCATTTCGAACGATGTAATTCATGGTAGCAGTTAAAACAGCAGTTCCACGACAAGTCAGTCATGATGAAGAACATGGGTAGTTATAGGACGACCAATAGTTTCAAGCAATTCCGCAACGACTATCAAAAGAGTATAAAAGAGAAAAGAAAGTATAGAAGAAAGGACCCCGAATCAAACACTCTCGAACAGAGACTATGTAATTTTCATTATCTTACTTTCGTCGCATTTAATCTTTAATTGTTTTGTGTGCTTGTGCCCCTTGGAGGCATTTCGTTTTCTCACATATTGTAAATTTTCAATAAAACACCACTTTTTGGTATTTTGTCTCAAGAGGTCTGTTCCTTACACAATCGTCTGAGTTTTTCTTTAATTGTTAGCGAGGCCCGACTTTCCGCGTGAAACAATTTGGCACACCCAGTTGGACAGTTTGGTGTTTAAGATACAAAAAGTGAAAGCAATATGTCTCATAAAAACTTTGATAAAGAGCCGCAAGTCAGGGACTAGTCCAATGTGTGATTGAACGATGTGAGGAGCAGCAAAACTCTCCAGGAACAGATGGACATAGCCAAAGTCGTTACGAGCTAAAGACAGAATTGAGTCATCGGACCATGCGCGCATTGTTAAGTGAACTTACACAAGACGTCGTTGAGCAGGTAAACTTACGAAATGTTCATAACATGGAAAAGTTTATCCAAAGTGGAAGTGCACATTATGATAACATGGCCAAACAATTAAACAATTTGAACAAAGTCATAAATAAATTAGTAGGCCAAATGTGTCAAACAGTTATATCAAGTATATGGAATTATTTCCAATCTAAAACGATTGCAAGTCATAATTCCCCGGTCCTAAGTCCCAATCAAGGAATAGAACCGCCATTTGGACCATCTATTTCAAACCAGGGAGTGGTGGAATGGCTAACTTAAATACTGGTAATGGAACACCAAATTTGGGAGGTAACCCAAATGCAAGAAATAATGTCCAAATCAATGGACAGAACACTTTGTGGGTTAATGATGGTGGGAATACCCAAATTAACGCTAACAATGGTTTAAGTACAAGATTTTCCCGTCGCAAACCAAGTACCAAACGTTAGGTCACAAACGATCCCACCAATGAATCAGCTCGTAGGAGTCCCATATGATCCCAACGTTATGTTAAGGAATCAAATTACGAAAATAGTACAAGATCAAATGGCTTTTGGGATGCGACCATTTACCATACCGACTTATACTAAGCCATATCCTGATTGGGTAGATCAAGTTTATATGTGGCCTAGAGGGTATAAAGTACCAAAATTCTCATTATTTACTGGTCTGGGAGAAGTTTCTACCTTAGAACATGTAGGACGATTCACACTACAATATGGCGAGGTAAATGATTACCATAAGATGAGATTGTTCTCTAGTTCGTTAACAAGGGTAGTTTTTTCGTGGTTCATTAACTTACCAACAAATTCTGTCCAAACATGGCAGTAATTAGAACAATTGTTTCACGGCTAGTTTTACAAAACTGAGTCTTAAGTTACCTTGGCTGATTTGGCGAACTTACGTCAATTTCCAAATGAATGGGCGGAAATCTTCCTCCAGAGATTTAAGATAGCCAGGAGTAAGTGTTTTGTGCCTTTTCCTGAAAAAGAATTCGTTAGAATTGCTCAAAGCTGTTTAAGCTTTGACTTAAAGAAGAAATTTCAGGATAGGGAATATCCCGATCTCTTCCAGTTGAGTGCTAACGTGATTAGGTATGAACGTTTGATAAGGGAAGAGGAACAGATGAAAAACTCTAGCAAAGGGACTTATTACAAAGATCTAAACTTCGATGTTCATGTAGTTGGTAATGAACAATATGATTAAGCCGAGATATGCTTGGCCGAATTGGTTAAAGGAGAAACATATGCTTGTCCTATAATGGCCAAATCTAAAATGATAGAAAAGAGTGAACCTATAAAAGATGAAAACAAAAATGTTAGGGTGTTCTCATTCGACGTAACCAAAATTGACCTTATATTTGACAAGTTATATAAGGATAAACAGATAAAATTGAGCGATAAGCATAAGTTGCCAGACCCTGAACAAATTAAGTGTAAAAAAATATTGTAAATGGCACAATGCATGGTCACACATGACTAATAACTGTTTAGTTTTTCGTCATGTATTACAGGATACCATCAAGTCATGACGAATAACGTTCGAGACTAAAAAAAAGGGCAGTGAACGAAAATCCTTTTCCATAGCCACTTGGGGGTGAATGTGGTGGCATCTAGTTCAAAGGTAAGCTGCCAAATTCAAGTTGGTTGTAGATAATGGAGAAGAGGATTCTGGATCACATTCCAGTGTCTTTGAACGAATCAAAAGGAAAGAACCTAGAAAGTATGAGGGTATTTTGTGCTTTAGATGCAATAAATAAGTATAAGAGAATGAGGCAATATCACCATCGCCCTAATATTGTTCCAAGTTTCCAACCTGATGAAGAACAGGGTGTGCCATTTTATGTGAGACGGCCTTTTGAGGAACAATTCTGGTCGATAATCCGCGGGAGAACATTCAGGTCGTATCCTCGCCAGCCAATGTATGGCATTCCATCCAGTACAATGCAGGAAGTGTTGTACCCTTTAATGAAATGACCAGAACTTAGGAAAGACGTTTCCAACGTAACTACGGATGAATGATGAGGCAACAGTAGGGGTCATCACATCCTAAGGGGTCTAAATGGCTTAAGATGGCTAACCAAAAAAATCGCAAGGGTGATAAAGATGCCAATATGGGCGAATCAGTGGAAGAACTTCCAAATAGTTCCTCTGGAAGATCGAAGTTTGAACGAGGAAAGAAGCATGAAGATGAAGAGGATCCATGTCAATCCCTCACCATCCAATTTTACACCTTACCTCATGTTGTGGCTAACAATTATTTATTAGCCAACAAGTTCAAAAGCAAGCAGAATGAAGAGGATGAAAAAGAAGCAAATAAGGAAGAAGCATGTGTGCTGGGGTGTGAAGAAGGCCAGGTATCTCGGGCGCACATAGTGAAGAAGAGGATGATGGCATGATGGATATGGAAGAGGAAATTGACTTGGAAGTGGAAAGGAGAAAAGAGGAGTATTGTGCAATACACTGTTAAAGCAGTTGCATCAGGAAGGTGTCCGCGAAGTGGATCTACTGGGCGAGCCATCTAGGCGTTCCTTCAACTTCTATGTACTATATGGAACACCGAAAAGGAAGGTGAGAGTGCCTCATGCTAAGAAATACGGGTCACCTTCTAGAATATTGCTTCCTCCTACTGGTTGGGTAACTGAAGTAGAAGCTTTGGAAGAAAGTAAGGAATAAGTTAGTGAAATAGAAAATCAAGATGAAGTATTGCATGTAGACCTGTCGTACGGAAACAAATCAGTAGATGATAAACACGAAGTTGAAATAAGTGCAACTGAGAAAGTTATCTTCAAGAGACCCACTATGAAGTTGACCAAGCATTTGAGGCCATTGTACATAAAGGCCTTGGTTAATGGCATACCAGTAGTGAAAGTACTCATATATAATGGAGCGGCCATCAATACTATTCCATCTAGAATGATGAGGAAATTTGCAAAGGTAGACGGTGACATGATCCCAACAGAGGTTATTCTTACAAGCTTCAATGGAGGAGCAACTTCAGCTAAAGGGGTTATGCCATTAGATATAACTGTGGGAACAACTACTAGGCCTACAGTCTTCTCTTTAATCGATTGCCCAACTAGTTACAATGTGTTGCTAGGGAGAGATTGGATTCATGGAAGTCATTGTATACCTTTTTCACTCCATCAATGCCTGATTTTCTAGAACGATAAAGGCCAAGCAGAAGTAGTACAAGCGGACCACATACCTTTTGTTGCAAAAGCAAATTTAGTGAAAAGGTTCATGTACGAAGGAAATTATGGACCTGTCAAAGTAGTTCAAGATGGAGAAGAGACTCAGATTGTCGCACAGAGCGAAGAATCATTTTCAGTAGATGCACTTATTGAAATCTTCAATCAAATGAGGCCAAACATAATGGCCCTTGAGGAGCTAGTAATTGGCAAAAAGATAACCAAATAAGTTGAATGAATTGTCATTAGCAAAAGGATATGGCCGATATTCAGGCCTTCAAAGCTAAACTAATGACTTTTAATAAAGAGTGTAAGGAAAGGACAAAAAAAGAAACAACACTAGAGATATTAAGGAATAAAATAGTAGTGTTCGAGTTGGAGCAAAATATTGATCGAGAAGTTAACAAGGTGGATTGCCTGGAAGAGGAAGCATCCTCAAGAAATTCGAATGAAGAAGTAATGGGAATCGCAAAAACTGGACATGTTCAAACACAAGATCCTTTGGTAGAGGTGACTATTGGCGACGAAGGGGTGTTGTTCAATTTTCATTAGCCAGATGCTCAATCAAGAAACAAGTACCAAATTAATAGATTTATTGAAGGAGTACAAAGATTGCTTTGCTTGGGAATACGAACACATGCCTGGTTTAGAAATAAGCTTGGTCGAACACAGGTTACCAACTAAGCCAGACTTTAAGCCTCATAAACAACATCCTAAACATTTTGCCCCTAATGTATTGCCTAAAGTAAAGAAAGATATAGAACGATTGCTAAAAGTAGGCTTTATTAGAACAGCCAAGTATGTTGAATGGTTGTCTAAAACATTGTACCTGTATTGAAAAAGAATGGTAAGATTAGGAAGTGCATAGATTTCAGGAACCTAAATTTAGCAATGCCCAAAGATGAGTATCCAATGCTTACGGTAGATGTTTTGGTAGATTCAACTGCCGGACATGTTATGTATTCTTTCATGGATGGATATTCAGGATATAACCAAATCTACATAGTTGAGGAAGACATACATAAAACTGCATTTAGGTGCCCTGGATCTCTAAGATGCTTTGAATGGATAGTAATGCCTTTTGGCCTGAAAATGTAGGGGCAACTTATCAAAGAGCAATGAACTTAATTTTTCATGATATGATAGGCCAATTCATTGAAGTGTATGTGGATGATATAATGGTCAAGTCTATTAAAGAGGAAGACCATTTCGAATAACTAAGACGCTCGTTTGAGCGAATGAGGTAATACAAGCTAAAATTGAATCATTTAAAATGCGCATTTGGTGTTAACTAGGGAATTTTCTTGGATTTTTAGTGCATAAAAGAGAGATTGAACTCGATAAAAATAAAACAAAGACCATTCTAGAGGCTAAACCACCTAGCAATAAGAAGGAATTGCAATGATTCCCAGGACAATTAAACTTTTTGAGACGTTTTATCTCTAATTTTACAGGGCGAACGAAAACTTTTTCGCCTATCTTAAAGTTCAAAAAAATGGCGAATTTGTCTGGAAAGAAGAATATCAAAAGTCTTTTGATAGCTTGAAAGTATATTTGTCAAGTCTATCAGTATTGGTATCACCTATCCAAGGACGGCCAATGAAAGTGTACATATTGGCATAATAAGAATCAATAGCCGAAATGGTCACGCAAGAAGACCAGTTGGGAAAGAAAGGGCAATTTATTATTTGAGTATGCAGTTAACAAAATGTGAATGTAATTATTCCACCGTTGAAAAGTCATATCTTGCTTTATATTTCACATGTACGAAACTAAGGGCATATTTACGGCTTGTAAATATCTATTTGATTTCAAATATTAATTTAGTTAAATACATGTTTTCTCACCCTATTTTGCATCAAATGATAAGCTTTTGGACTTTGACTTTATCAGAATTTGAAATACAACACATACCACCAAAAGCAGTTAAAAATCAAGCATTTGCTACCTTGATATACCCAAAGAAATTGAACTGAAAGTGAATTCATTCGAGTTAAAACCTTGGGTTCTATACTTCAATGGATAAAAAACTTCTGGAGGGGCAGGGATAGGAATTGTTCTAATAAATCCTTTAGGGTTTACTATAAATTTTGTTTTACATTGGATAGAATATGTACCAACAATCAGGTTGAGTATGAAGCTCTGATTGTGGGATTGGAATTGCTACTAGAATTGGAAGTAAAGAATGTACTCGTTAAGGGTGATTTCTAATTAGTAATTACCAGTTGGTTGGTGATTTTAAATGCCAAATCAATTCTGTCATTAATTAGTACCAAATCGCCCAAGAGTTATTAGAGGAATTCGACCAAGTGGAGCTTCGATATGTTAGCAGGATGTATAATGATTTGACAAACAAGTTAGCCCAAATGGCTTCGGGTTACTCAAAGATGCTAAAAGAACCCACTTGTGAATATGGGGTAATCTTGCCCGCAGTACAACGGAGGACAATGAAGATTGATGTTCATTGTATAGAAGATGAAGATGCAATAGATTGGAGACAAGAAATAAGAGAGCTTTTGAAAGAAGCCAATAAAGAGAAAAGTAGGAAAGTGAAACTACGCTGGTTGAATTACACACTAATACACGAAGAGTTATTGAAGAAACGGCCGGATGGTATGTTATTAAAATGTGTAAGTTTGCAAGAAGCCAAAACAATCATAGCTGAAGTGCATGAAGGGATATGTGGAGCCCATCAGGCTGACCAAAGAATGAGGTGGTTGATTATTAAGAGTGGATACTTTTAGCCTAAGATGGGAGAATCATGTGTTCGATACGCACGGAGTTGCTTAGCGTGCCAAAAGCATGGCCAAATACAAAGAATGCCAGTAAGAGAAATGACATCATTATTAAGCATTGACCATTTAAAGGTGGGGCGATAGATTTGATAGGGAATATTTATCTCCCATCGTCCAAGCAACATACATTTATAATAGTCGCAACGGATTATTTCACTAAATGGGTGGAAGCAATGCCCCTAAAAGAAATCTCCCAGAGAAGTATTATAGAGTTCATTCGTGATCACACTATTTATATGTTTGGAATACCACAAAACGTTGGTGATGGACCACGGAACTTCTTTAAATGGAGATCAAGTGAAGGAATTTTTGAGTGACTTTGGAATTTGGCTAGTGAATTCCATACCTTATTACGCTCAATTTAACGGGCAAGCAGAATCTTCTAATAAGATTCTGAAAACTATCATAAAGAAAATGATAGATGGAAATGCCAGGAATTGGTACGAATGTTTGAATAAGACTTTGTGGGCTTACAGGACATCGCCACGCTCAAGTACCAAAGTGATTCCTTTCCAGATTACTTATGGGCAAGAAGCGATCTTACCTATGGAAATCAACGTGCAGTCAATTAGAGTAAGTTTGCAAAATAATCTAAGTGATAGCGAGTATGCAGAAGCATTAGTCCAAAATTTACTAGAGTTGGACGAGGATAGGTTGCAAGTTCAAAAACAAAAAATGACTAGGTTCTACAACCAAAAAGTGATAGCCAAGTTATTTAGCTTGAGCGATTTAGTATGGAAGACTATACTCCCTTTGGATAGCAAAGATCCAAAGTATGGAAAATGGTCGCTCAACTGGGCAGGGCTATATAGAGCGAAAAGCGTATTGCCTAATAGAGCTTACCATTTGGAGGATTTAGACGGTACTAGACATATTAGATTTATTAATGGTAAATACCTAAAAAAGTGTGTTCCTTCCATATGGAAAAGTGAACAAATATGGCATTACGTTGTCAAATTAGATAAATTGGACGATCACGTTCAAATAAACAAGAGTGGAATACGTTCAAATAAAATCTTTTATTATCAAATGTTTCGTACAAACCAAGGAATACAAAAGTAAAAAGACATACAATATGTAATTGGAAGCATGCTAATGTATCGCTCTTATCAATTACTCTTTTGACGAGTACTAAAAGAAAATCGGCCTTCAGTGCTCTCTTAAATGCATTGTCGTAATGTTTCTTACAAATCAAGAGAGAAAAAATAGTATAATTATCTGCAATTTGAAGCAGGCTATAGTTATTTCCCTATCAACTACAACCGGCCTTCCTTGCCTTCCTAAATGCACTGTCGCGGTGATAGGCAGAGAGGCTGAAAAGCACACCCAATAGGCAGAGAGGTTGAGAAGCACTCTTAACAAGCAATTGGGGCAAAAAAAGTCATCACCAGGTCATTGTTTTCATATCAAGATCCCTTACTGGAGATCATAAATGGAAAAGGCGCTGAGAAGACATTCATTAGCCAAAGATCATTTCCTATACCTCCCACACCAAAAGGCATATCAACAACAGATAGCAAACCCGGAAAAAAAGAGAGTTATTTCAAAAGAAAACAGCTGGTCTCCTAGATATCGAAGATCCATCATTTTGGATATAATAGAGAATATCAAGAGAGTGATTTGCTGGAGAATAAGGATGAAGATGGTGAACATATAACAAATATAAAACTTTATAGAGGTCTGAAGGTGAATGGACAGAATATGAATAGCCAGATGTGCAGTGATCGAAATTGAATGAACAGATCCAGAAGAGATGCCAGAAAGTCAAGAGTCTTACTCTACATAAGAATGCACTAAGAGAAATGCACGAGGATGGGATACGAGGTTAGTAATTAAAATGGGAAAATATTGACGATGACAGAATACATCAATTATACCATCCCATAGTACATACGGAAAATTGTTACACAAGTGAAGACAAGATTACTTCATTAATAAAAATGGCTGCTATTACAAGTCTTAGCCGGTTAAAACTGCCTTTCATGATTACAAGGACAAAATACAAAAGAATGTCAATAATTAATGTCCTAATTACAACTTGCCCTACAAAGAGCGTATCTTTTCTCTAAGCCTTCCCCACTCGTCGCCCTGCTCATCAGAAGCCTTGGATAGCTTAATCACAAAGTTGTCATCAATCTTCAGCTTCATATAATGATTGACCAAAGGCTTGTGTCGCTCAACCTCCTGGGCAACAACACATTTCTCAGTAGCTAGCCTAGCGATGCACTCGTCCATTCTTGCTTGGAGCTCCTTTATCTCCGCAGCCAGCTTTATCATCAAGGAATCTTCAATCATAACTTCAGAGGAGATTTCATTCAAGTTGTTTTTGGCTTTCTTAAGCTCTGTGAACAAAGACTCATTTTCATTGAAGGCAAAGATATATTAGTTCTTTTAGGCTTTCCACTCTATGTTCCTGGCCATTAAGGAATGGATGTCTGAATGAATAATCTTTAATGACAGCTCGAAATCAGTCGAAATATTAAGCGAGAGAAGTTCAAGTGCCTGGGCATCTTTGTACTCAATTGCTCAAACTTATCTTTTTGGCTAGATGCACTGGCTTGATGGATATCCATGTCCATAAAAGCTACATACTTAAGTAATGATGGCTCGAGGACATTCGGTTGTCTTCAGAAGAAGATAAAGCAGAAGGATGATCGATTGAGGAAGAGTCAGAAGCGGTGCTTGCCTTTGCTTGTTCCCAATAAATGAGCAAGTCTTGGATAGAGCATAAGATGGCGTCAGCATCTTGTAAGGGAAATGCGAGCAGTTAGCATCCCTTATTTTAGCAAACAAAATGAAGATGGAAAGAAAAAGGTACTGCATCAGCAGCTTGGGAAACTTGGGGTACATCACTAGATGATCCGACCAGTTGAGGAGATTTTCCTTTCTTCGAAACAACACGTCCTTCCGCAATGGGCGCATCTACAGGAATTTCTGGAAGAATCAAATGCATATGAGTAAGAGCTACAATCCAATAATGTAAACAAAGGAAGAGACCATACAATCCGTAATACATTCCAATTCAACACGTGGGGGGTCAGTACCCTGGGAAAGTAAAAGTTCTCCAGTTTAGCTTGCAGCCAAAGTCCATTTCTCGATAGATTTGGACGAAGAAACCTTAGTGGAAAATGGTGGAACAAGGTCGAAGGAGAAGTGGAACCCTTTTGAAAAGTCCATGCAACACGTCAATTTACAAATGGGCATTTCATAAGTAATTAAGGTCTACATGAAGAATTTAAGTCAAATACCTTTCTTTTAACAATGAGAGGAACATCATCATCATCATCATCAGATGGACTAAGTGAAATTGAAGCTGGCCGTTTGCAGCTGGAAGCATCCTTAGTTTTGACAGTTGGAATAGAAGAAGAACTAGAGGGAGCAGTATTTAACACAGAGCATTTAACGCGAGCACGGGGAGACCTTGAATGAGAGGTAGAACTTTTGGAAGCTGGAAGGATATCAAGAATGGAAGAAACAGAGGAATCCCTTGGACTCTCCAGCAAGTGGAAAACATGTTTAGCGTCGTTGCAAACAATCTACGTTTCACCAATAGCCAGAGTCGATCAAAAATTGGATGAGTAATAGAGGTGGGATTGAAGGGTGCCAAAGAGAAGCCCTGAATCAAAAGAACATTGCGGGCATCAATGGCATGTACATCTATTTTGGTTATGATATAGAAATGATCTATTAAACTTTTGGAGAAGCATGGAGGAAGATGCCAATTTGACCAAAACCCAACTGACGAGCAAAAAATTGGGAAGCATATATCTCAACCCTGGCTTTGCCATTTGTGCCAGTAAAAAAATCATGAAATTGTTCTTTCCCTATCAAAAACTGAACCCACACAGGTAAAACCACACTTACATCATTCATAGTGGAAGGATGTTACACATAAATTGAAATTTGATGGGCAGAAAAAGGAAAAAAAATGAAGGAATGGAACTTGACGTATAAAATAATGTGAAAACCTCCATATTGGACATTTTCACAGGGCTTAACTAGTTAATAAATAGCCCATAGCGACTAACTCATCTAGGTGGGATTGGAGGAGCACCAAGCTGTGGAAAATGGGCTCTCAACCACAATTGAGCAAGCCTAAGAGGCCTGCTACCAGTAGTAGATGCACCATTTCGCAATTGAGATTGGAGTGAAGCCATGCCTCTACAAAAGGCAGCTAGGAAAAATGAGCAAAGGTTTAAAGGCTTACAACGTGCTAATTCATGTGTTATTGGCAAGTAAGACATGGAAGGTTTCATGCTGGACACACAAAGAACGTATTTACAAAACTAAAACTGAAAGAAAGCCACGAGCTCAGCATGAGTGGGTTCAGTGGTAGTGTTCTTATAAATGTCTGGCATGCATGAATATAAGTCAAGTAAGTTTCTTGTCAAACTTCGGGGCATCACTAGTAACCAAAATTGTAGGACAGAGTGTATCGCCCAGGGGTGGAAGATAAAATAAGGTACCAACATCCCTTATAGTAATCAACATTGGGCCAAGAGGAAAAATGAAAGTATTGTAATTTGAGGACCAGAAACTCAGAGCTATTGGGAAAAGCACATGGTCATAAGTTGGGAGATGCATGGTGATCTCTAATAAATCAAAAATTTTAATGCGATAAAAAATTGCCTTAGTGGGGCCATGTTTTACCAATGTGCATGCCAAAAATGAAAAATTGTATCAGATTTGGGCCAAATATGAATACCTCGTTCTCGGATTGGCTTTAATGGAAAATGGTTTAGAAAAGGAGGGTCTTGAGTGCATGGGAACAACCGACCGAACGAATCTACATCATTAAATGATGGGCCAAGAAAAAATTCGTTGGTATCAGGGTTGATTGATGGAAGAGGAACTGAAGATATATAAAGTTTGGTGAGAAGTTCTTGATAGTTGTCGAACCTGAAGGAGTTCTCTGAAGTCGCCATGTATCACAAGTTGCAATTTTCTCAAAGGTACTGGAATGCAAGTGTGGGAATGAAACATAGAAGCAAGAAAATGAACAGTAACTTTATGGAAGTACGACGAAACGTGGGTGCAATGGCACGACGAAGTGGCGGGTCCTTTAATTTATAATGTCACTGTTTGGAATATAGAAGGTCACCACCAAGCAAATGTAATGATTTGGAATACTCCTCCCATTGTTAGGATTTTGAATGTTGCGGGAAATACAAAGAATGAACATGGCACAAGATTAATAATCGATATTAATTTTGCCATATTGGGGATAATTGTTGACACATAAAAATGCAGCCCAATTAGGTAGCCTAAGTAATGAAGCCCAATTGAGAAATTTGAAGGATAGGCCAAAAGGACCATCTAAAAGCCCCAAGATGGAGTAATGTAGCAAATGCCCATCATCGCCTAAGCCTAGTAGACACCTAAGCTCTGGTCGATTATAGCACCTTATGAATGATCAGGGCAACGGAACTATTATCGCCCAGGGTTACGAAATACCAAGGATCTAAGCAAATTAGCATCCTAAGCTACGGTTACAAAGGCAACTAAGGAGTAATCCCATCATATCCCACGATCCAGAATCTCAGTTACAAGCAGTTTGAACGGTGCAATTCATGGTAGCAGTTAAGGCGATAGTTCTACGACAAGTCAGCCATGATGAAAAACATGAATAGTTATAGGACGATCAATAGTTTCAAGTGGTTCCGCAACAACGACTATTAGAAGAGTATAAAAGAGAAAAGAAAGCACAGAAGAAATGACCTCGTATCAAACACTTTCGAACAGAGACTATGTAATTTTCATTATCTTACTTTCATCGCATTTAACCTTTAATTGTTTTGTGTGCTTGCGCCCCTTGAAGGCATTCGTTTACTCACCCATCTTCAATAAAACACCTCTTTTTGGGACTGTCTCAAGAGGCCCGTTCCTTACACAGTTGTCTGAGTTTTTCTTTAATTGTTAGTGAGACCTGACTTTCTGCGCTAAACATATAGTATTATTTTGACACTTGTCATAATTTCTTATATTTTGATTAGTTATGCTTATTTCATGGAGATGGAAATGTTAAAATCCTTGCCATCAATTGTTTAATTATTCCTTATACGACACAATGATGTAAATTTATTGAAAGGTTTTACAATGTAATTATAAGATCAATTTAAGTTGTGCTCCTTATTTTCAATTTAAGTCGTTGGCCATCAATTTAAATTAAGGCATACTGGCCTAGTATACGTAAAACTTGAGTATATTTATCATGTGAAAATGAAATGAGACCCAATTTATGATTATTGAAGTCGACATTATAGGCTTCATAAGGTTTATGAAATAATTGGTGCATGACCATTAAATTTGTAATGGGACGAAATTAATGAGTGTGTGACATTCATTGCATGTACTTGCATACGATATATACACTACCATGGATGATTCTACGCTGGGAATGACACAGGGATGAACGCGATTTGATTTAAACGGGTTGTACCATATTTTCAATTCGAAACAATTCAAGCGGTTTGGAATTTTTTTCAAACTAAACTAAACTATTTAATTTTTCAAACGAAACGATCCCAAACCATTATTTGCGGTTTGGTTCGATTTTAATCCGCCGTTTTCCTATCAACATTATAATAATATATTTAAAATAAGTTAACTTATAAGTTTAAACGAGAACTAATAGTGTTAAATTTTAAGTTACATTCATATTAGTCTGAGATTCGAAATACAAAAAAAAAAAAAAAAAACAAATAGTAGCAAGTTAACGTCTAACAATAGATATATAACTTTCTCCACTCAAACTTTTACAAGCAACAATATCAAAATAAGTACACGAGTATAAAAATTGCGTTCTAACCTTCCATTTGATAATAATTGAATAAATATTCCCTATTATAATACATGATTCAGCCTCTGTATAATATGCAAATATCAAAATATTCATTAATTCTTATTAATGATCCTACATCTCGAACATTTTGTTTCCCTTATTACCTTTTCCACTCATTTTCATATCTTGGGGGTCATCTTCTATTGAAATTGCATCATTGGCTACTTCTAGAATTTGATCTACATCTTCAAAAAAAAAAAAAATCATTTAAAAAGGCACATATGTAAAGTAGCTTAATTTAAACGAACCAGAAAACAGAAAGTGTATGCACCTATAATAAATTATGTCTTCACATATCACAATCAAAGTGAAAAAAAGAACTTAGAAGAATTCAGTCCCAAAAAATATAAACCACGAAACAACAACAATAGGTAATAGCTCATATTTAAATTTAATTTTTGTGCTTATAAAAGAGTTAAATCCACTAATGACCATCCAATTTTATACATAGTATCACCATGACCACCCAATTTTATACTTATTGTCAACACGGCTACTCAATTTTATATAACGTTTCACTATGACCACCCAACTTTTTTTTCACCATTTTCACTAATTTTAAAATGGGTAAAATGGTAACTTTGCATTTGTTTGGCCCACATTATTATCTCATTAAAATAAAAAATATGGCCGTTATCTATCACATCAACATTTAAATTTAAATTTTCTATCTTTTGTGTGGCCTCAATAACGATTATATTTTTCATTCTTATTCTACAATAATTTGACTCAAACAGGGGCTATATATATATATATATATATATAAAAGGCAAAGTAACATTTTTTATTTTATTTTAAAAAAGGGTTTTTTAAAATATTTTATTATTTTTTAAGGAACTTTCTTTTAAAACAATTTTTTTTATTTTTCTAAGTAACTAACTTTTTTTAAAATAATTTTTTATTTTATTTTGAAAACCCCTTTTTCAAAATAAGTTTTATTTTATTTTATGTTTTATAAAAAAATATTATATATATATACATATATATATAATTATGCATTATTTTACACTTTTTAAAATTAGTGAAAATAATAATAAAAAGTTGGGTGGAAACGTTATATGAAATTGAGTGATCATGATGAAACTTTATATGAAATTAGGTGGTCATGATAAAATAAAATCAAATTGGGTGATCATTATAACATTAAGTCTAAAGTTGGGTGACCATTGATAGATTTAATCCGATTATAAAATCTTACTTAATTGACGACACAATGATTGAATTGGTGGTTACAAAATCAATGAACTATTTTATTTCAGAAACAAAACAAATAAAATGCCTCTAGAGTCTAGATCACAAATATTTTTCTATTCAGCACCTTATGCAGTACAAGAAGATATTGTACCTTGAAAAAACAAAATAAATGAGTAACTCACCGGCAGAAATTATTGAGGGAAGCAATATAAGTAGCGAATCTTTTGAGAAATTCTTCAATAAAACAATCGATTTAGGTAGTTTTGGAGCTTGTTGTGGAAACCGAGC
Organism: Fraxinus excelsior; assembly: GCA_019097785.1. NCBI lineage: Eukaryota > Viridiplantae > Streptophyta > Magnoliopsida > Lamiales > Oleaceae > Fraxinus > Fraxinus excelsior. The sequence continues at coordinate 21,352,929 of CM032637.1, forward strand.
AAGCGGAAACATTTGAGAATTGAGAGTGAGATAAGAGCTGAGAGTCGCATACAGATAGCCGTGATTGATAGGATGAATGTTAGGTTTGAATTGGGGAATTGGGCAAGGAATTGAGAAAGAGGAAATTACATAAAACCAGAATTTTAAAGGTTCAATTTCAAAAATCAGATTAAAGGTTTGACTTCATCGCAAACCCTAATCATTTTCATTCCAATTTTCCTCCTACTTGTCTCTTACCTCTCTCCCCTCCATCACTCTTTCTTCTTGAATTAACAGCGTCGGCCATTCTCTCTCTCTACACACACACACACACACACACACACTTGTGTTTCTCTCAAAGCTTTTTCCTCGACCCCAATTTCAATCATACGCAAACATTGATATGATCATCTTTCAGATCCATTTCAGAACCTATCAATGGTGGCTTCATGTCGACTTCGGGAGCTACAATCTCAGCCAAGGAATAAGATCTACGTGAATTGTTCGCAGAATAATCCGTAATGGGCTTTCGTCTCCTATGGCGTTTTCATGTGCCTTGAGTGCTCGGGCAAGCACCATGGCCTCGGCGTTCGTATATCCTTTGTTCGATTTGTGACGATGGACTCGTGGTCCAAGATCCAATTGAAGAAAATGGAGCTCGATGGAAATGAAAGATTTAATCAAGTTATTTTGCAGTATGGAATCCCCTAAGAAACTGATATTGTTACGAAATATAATACCAACGCTACATCTGTTTATCAAGACCGGATTCAATCGCTTGCTGAGGGCAAACCCTGGCACGATCCCTCTGTCGTGAAAGAAACAATTAGATCTAGTAATAAGAGTAGTACTTATAATAATAAACCTTCGTTGGGTGGTGGGTTAGGGGTGGTAATTCTGGGAACAATATGGGTTGTGATACTTGGGATAGTTATGATGATGGAGGGTTGAGTGGAAATTCAAATAATAATATTAGGAGGAATAATACCGTGGGAGATTTTAGGAGCGGTGGAATGGGTATGGAGGTACTGGTGGGAGCAATGATAGCGTGTTTAGGGTTTGAAGAGGTGGGCTGGATTGTTGAGGTCTAGGCCATTCTGAGGATGTGGTTGTGAATCTAGTGGTGGATCTGGTGGTGGTAGATTTTGCGGTGGTAGAGATGGTTTTGTAGTTGATGTGGTTTGTTGGTTGTGACCTAAAAATTTGAGTTGTGATTCAATAAATTGGTTAATTTGTGACCAGTTATTTGAGACTGTAAACCAATAAATAATATGTGACCGGATGTCGATTTTTTGAGATGATGGTTTGTTGTCAGGAGGTGGTGGTGATTCCGACGACAGGATTCGGTTGTCATGCTGTTGGTGGTAGGGACGAGGTTGTAGTCACAAGTGTTGGTGGGGTCACAGATTATTTGGTCATTTGTGACCATTAAATTGATTAATCTATGATGGATAGACAATATTTGATCAATGAAAAAGATAAATTGTGACCAAAAAATAATGTGTGACCTAAAAAATTGTTAATTTGTGACGGATAATTTGATAATTTGTGATTGTCTACTCAGTTGTGACTTATAATGTTTGTGATTTGTGACATGAATAAGTTGTGACGTTTTGATTTTTTTAATTGTGGCCGATGAATAAATTGTTACTATAATAAACCCAAGGTATTTCTCACTTCATTCATAGAAAATATGTGTGTATAGATACAAACAGCTCATACTATATTAGGGTAGAGATTAGGACTAAAAGCTAAAACTATTTACTTGACTATTCTAGGAAATAGTCTTTAACACTCTCCATCAAGCTGGAGCATAGATGTTTATTATGCCTAACTTGTTACAAAGATAATTCACTTGAACCCCATTTAGAGCCTTTGTAAAGATGTCTTCCAATTGTTCTCCTATTTTCACATACCCTGTAGAAACCAAACCTTACTGAATCTTCTCACGAACGAGATGATAATAAATCTCAATGTGTTTCGTCTGTTCCTGAAAGACTGGATTAGATGCAATATGAAGTAAAGCTTGGTTATCACACCATAACTTAGCTGGTATTGAGGTCTTGAGGCCCACTTCGGTGAGGAGCTGATGTATCCACATTATCTCACACACGGACTTGGCCATAGTCCTATATTCTGATTATGCACTTGAACGTGAAACTACACTCTGCTTCTTGCTTTTCTATGAAACCAAATTTTCTCCAACAAATACACAGTAGCCGGATGTAGATCTTCGATCTTCCTTGGATCCTGCCCAGTCAGCATTTGAAAAACATTCAGTCTTGTTATGACCATGATTGCCATACAGAATCCCTCTCCCAGGTGCTCTTTTTAAGTAGCAAAAATTTGTTCTACAGCTCTCCAATGATCGATAGTTAAGAAAGACATATGCTCACTTACCACACTGACTGAATATGCAATGTCTGGATGAGTCACAATAAGATAGTTCAACTTTCCAACCAATTTTTTATATCGTTCAGGATCTCTAAACAGTTCGCCATCTCTTGTAAGCTGCAAATTTGAAACTATTGGAGTGTTATATGGTTTAGCCTCCAATTTTCTAGTCTCAGTCAACAAGTCAAGCACATACTTTCTTTGAGATAAAATGATTTCTTTCTTACTTCTTGTCACCTCAACCCCCAAGAAGTACTTTAGTGTTCATAAATCCTCTGTGTGGAACTGACCGTGGAAAAATATTTGAGAGATAAAATACCACCAGAATCACTCCCAATAATAACAATGTCATCAACGTAGATGACTAAGAGGATGATACCAGCTGCAGACTGCTTATATAAAACAGAATGATCGGACTTACTCTTTTTCATGCCAAATTTTTTAATAGCCTGACTAGATTTTCCAAACAAAGTTCGGGGACTTTGTTTCAAGCTATACAAGGATTTACGAAGATGACACATTTTTCCATACTTTCCTTGAGCAACAAAATTAGGGGATTGCTCCATATATACTTCCTCCTGAAGATCACCATGAAGGAAACTAAGAATTTAGGTCTAACTGATGCATTCTTAATGTCTAACTGATGCAGAGGCCAATGATACGTGGCTGCCATATGTAAGTTTAACAACAGGAGAGAAGGTGTCAGAGTAATCCACCCATATGTTTGAACATATTCCTTAACAACAAGTCGACCTTTTAATCTAACAATAGTCCCATCCGAGTTAACTTTCACTGTAAACACTCATTTACATCCAATAGCCTTTTTATATGCAGGTAAGTGTACCAATGTCCAAGTACCATTGTCATCTAAAGCATTCATCTCCTCAACCATAGCATTACGCCATCCAGGATGAGATAGGGCATCATGAACAGTTTTAAGAATAGTGACAGAATCAAGAGATGTAACAAAAGAATAAGAGGATGATGATAAATGGTAATATGATACAAAAGAAGATACTGGATAAGTACATTGATGTTTACCTGTACGAAGTACAATAGGAAGGTCATCGCTCGAATTGGGACCTGGATCTGATGACGAAGGAACTAGTGCAGGACATGTAGCAGGAGGCGGAGGAATAAGAGCCGGGTCAGGAGCAGTAGGTTGTGGCGGCGAGAGTAAACCTATGTTATATGAGGCTTAATAGTAGTCGAGGAAGGATGATCAGAATTCAGGGATGTACAAGTGTAGATTAATAGATCATCATCCTCCCACAGACTAATAGAACTTGAGGATGAAGCAAATGGTATTTGTTCTAGAAATGTAACATCAGCAGACACAAGGTACCTATTAAGATTGTGACAGTAACATCAATACCCTTTTTCCACACGATAATAGCTAAGAAATACATACTTCAGAGACTTGGGATCAAGTTTTGTAACAGGAGGTCGAACATCCTGAACAAAACAAGTACAACCAAATATCCTGGGTTCAATAGGAAATAAGGACTTGTGAGGAAAAAGGGCATGAAAATGAGTCTCGTCAGATAGTACGAAGAAAGGAATTCGGTTAATAAAAAAACAGGTAGTAGAGACGGTATCAGCCCAAAAATATTTAGGGACTTGCATTTGAAATATCAAAACTCTGAAATTTCAAGAAGATATCTATTTTTTCTTTCAGCAACTCCATTTTGAGATGGTGTATCGACACAAGAAGTTTGATGGATAATCCTATGTTGAGCCATATAATTATGGAAGTGTTCTGACAAATATTCCTTAGCATTTTCACATCTCAAAGTTTGTATAGGAACAATAAATTGAGTTTTGATTTCAGCACAAAAGGCTATAAAATGCGAGAACGGTTCTAAACGATTTTTCATTAAAAATAACCATGTCATTTGAGAATAATCATCAACAAAGGTAATAAAATATTTAAACCCTGATTTTGACACAACATGACACGAACCCCAAACATCGAAGTGAACTAACTCAAAAAGAGCATTAGCTCTTTTATTGGCTCTAGGACTAGAATTCAAACGATAGTGTTTGACAAATTGATAGGACTCACAATCTAATGAAGATAGGCTAGAAAATTGAGGATAAAGTTTCTTTAACATAGGCAACGAAGGATGACCGAGTCGACAATGTACTTCAAAAAGGGTCCCAACTCCAGAACATGCAACCGACTTAGGTGTTTGTGTATCAAGAATGTAGAGGCCTCTAGACTCGTGTCCTTTACCAATAATCATCTTCGTCATAAGATCTTGAAACAGACAAAGAATATGATATGACAATTAAGAGAATGAGTGATCTTACTGACAGAGACTAAATTAAAAGACAAGTTAGGTAAGTTTAGAACATTTGTAAAGAAATTGAAGGTGTTGGAGTAATTGTGCCGGACCCCAAAACATGAGATGTAGACCCATCTGCTAAAGTCACTATAGAACTAGAAGCATGTGACTGAATAGAGGAGAATAGACTAGAATTACTTGTCATGTGATCTGTGGCACCAGAATCAATGACCTATTTGGAAGATGAAGAAACAAGACATGTGTTCATTTTACCTAAATCAGCGATAGCTGTGATAATAGTAGATGAAGATTTTAGAGTTTTATGATATTGTGAGAACATGACATACTCTTCTGCAGATATTAGAATAGGCTCAGAGGTATCATTAGTAGATGCCATATAGACTGACTGACTCGACTGATTCTTTCGCTACAACTTTCTACAATCCCTCTTCACATGTCCTATCTTATGACAATAGTAACATACAACACCTCCCGAATCCTGTCCTTGAGTATTAACGTTCCAATCATAGTTACTTGAGTTTTTCCCTTTATTGCCACTTCTAAATGGCTGTCTCCTAGATTTAGAGGTGCGACTGACGAGAGCACTATTAGGTTGAGTAGATGCTGAATATTTTGTGCAAAGTACCTTACTAAAAGCTTCTTCTAAAGATAATATCTCAAGGTTAGAAAGAATTTGAGATTTAACAGTTTCAAACTCAGAAGGAAGACTAGCCAAGAAGTTCATAACCGCCATTTTCTCCCTCTGAGCTTGCTAAACTTTTACATCAGTACTGAATGGAAGTAGCATATTGAGTTCTTCATGAGTCTTCTTAAAATTCATAAAGTAGTCAGTAAGAGATGTGTCACCTTTTTCTGCACGGTAAAAGGCTTGACACACCTCATATGTGTGTTTGATATTTCTTTTGTTAAAGTACACAAAGTCAAAATAATCCATTAATTCTTTTACAAATTTACAGTGATTTATCAAACAGACCACCTCATTATCAATAGAATTACGTATTTGCAAAAACAGACGAGCGTCATTTCTTAACCATGAGACTTTCGAACCATCACTAGGTGGTTCATCAGTTAAGTGATTATCTATAACAATACTTCACAAATACAATCTAATAGTTCTACTCCAACATAAATAATTAGATATGTTAAGTCTATGTTCCGTAATTTTTGACATCATAGGAATCACATCCGATACAACAACAGAAGTCTTATCCTCCATTTATGAAATATTAAGCAAATAACAAAGCAAAATATCACAACAGAGTTAAAGTACTTGAAGAACCTGAACCTGAGCAAAGACTAGAAATTTCAAATGATGAAGTTGAAGCGTATATCTTCAACCAAAAGCCCTATAAGTCTGCAATTCTTAGTACACAAAGCTCCAAATAGCAAGCCCAACAAACTTCCCAAATAACTGGCTGAAAATGAGAACAACTTCTTAAACAATAGGTTGAAAACGAGAACCCCAAACCTCTGAAAATCTATGATGGACGGGGAGCGGATGTTGAATGACGATGAGGACTCCTCCGGTGCAGGCGACAGCGACGGGCGACCCTCCTGGTATAGGCATTGCTGACTGTAGTAGCCGAAAAATAAAGCAGGAACCCGATCGAAGACTGAATCAGCATCGGGCGAGGACTAAGCAGCGACGGGTGATCCTCCTTATATAGGAGACGCCGAAAAAGGGAGCTGAACGACATGGGTAATGGGCGATAATAAACCCTAGGCGCGCGATTGAAACTTTACTTCTCCAGGCTGGATTGAAACCCTAGGTGCACGACTGAAAAGAGAGCTACGCTGGAAGGCGGCGCGCGAGCTCTTGGCTGAGAGGTAGCCGGAAAAGGAGACATGTGGTGGCTCTGATACCATGTAATAAACCCAAGGTATTTATCACTTTATTTATAGAAAATATGTGTGTATATATACAAGTAGCTCATACTATATTAGGGTAGAAATTAGGGCTAAAAGCTAAAACTATTTGACTATTCTAGGAAATAGTCTAACAGTTACCTGTAAAATTTTTGAATTGTGACCTTAAAATAATTTGTCACATTTCAATTTTTTATTTGTGATCTATGAACAAATTGTGACGTATAAAATTTTTGAATTATGACTGTAAAATAATTTGTGACGTGTAAAATTTGTGATTTGTAACCAATTATATGGAATTGTGACATTAATATATTTAAAAATAAAATTTTAAAAAAATATGAGATTTGAGATTTTAAACCTTAAAAAATCCGAAATTTGTGTTATCTCTTAAATTTGAAATGGGTGAAACTAAACATCTTAGTTATGAAATTTTCCCATTGAGAAATCCCTGGGTTTCAATTTGAGCTCCGCCCGGCGCCCCTGTTTATATACATAGTAAATTTTGAAAATTCCAGATATATTTGTACTTTAATAAAAAATTTATTTTAATTTTTTAATTAAAAATATTTAAATAAAGTTCAATTAGAATTTGTGTGATTTTTAGACATCGAAACTTAAACCAAACCATTTTAAAACGATTTGGTTTGTTATGGGGTAAAAAATTAAGGGTTCACATGGACCTGAACCAACGATTTTAAAATAACGGATTCAATTCGATTTGTGATTTTGCTATTTTTTGTGCAGTCCTAAAAATGGCCGATGTAGTTGAGTCCCTCAAAACAAACAAGGTTATTATTAGAAAAATGATTTAGCAATATTAATTTATTATAGCATTCTTGTTTATTATATAAGTGTAATGCTCTCAAGTTTATAGATAATATTTTGTACACTGATTTGGGCCTTTAAACTAAGTATTTGTTGGTTATTTTGATGAATATGACTTAATTTTATGTGTATTGTGCTTGTTAGGTACAAATCAACATAAATGACATAATTAGATAAAAATGATGAAATAAGGGCTCAATTGCAAAAGATTCAAAGTTTGGGGACTAAAGTGTAAATACTTGAAAGTTGTGCCGGACCTCACGGTGAAGATTCAAGAGTATTGTGGGTCAACTGGATGAAAAAGAACTCAAATGGGTGAAATATAGTCAAAGTATTATTGTATTTTAATTGTTTCTTATATTTATGATTAAATATGTATGAATATTGTGTTACTCGATTGCTTAAGTACCAATTAGATAACCTGTTACTTATTTTTGGTATTGAGAGATTCACAGTAAACAAAACACTACATATTTGACATGTAGGCACTAGGTATTAAGAATAATTTTTAGGGCGTGTGCATTTGTGTGATTGAATGCTTGCTTTGCATCAGACTCAGAATAAGGTTAGAACGTGCTAAGGATATATTTAATATATCTTGGAAAAGAATATTAGATATTAGTGAATTATTGATTGTCACAAATATTTGAATAACACTAAATTGCATAAGTGGAGAATTGGAAATAGAATCAATAGGTGAATTCTGAAATCCAATGCATACATCTCATTATTTGATAAAAATAATCTTATATAATACGCAGCGTAAGATAGAATAATAACAAAACCAACTCTTTCGTGTTATACTAAATTGATTTTGATTATAACTAGTAAACTGCATTTATAATTATTCATTGTGAGTCGATACTTTTAATTCACTAAATCTATTATTCGTCAACGATCTCGTACGTTTGTGAGTTTTTGTACAAACATGTTGTTGGCGCTGCGCTGTTGTCGGGAAATAATTTATTTAATTCTTGTTTATTACTTGATATTGGATTTGATTGTTCTTTTTGTTGTTTTAGGCTACACGCTAAAATTTTGATGTCACTTGTATTTGTCATTCTTTTTAGGTGCTATTTTATAGTGTATGCAAAATTTTGACACCTCGAAAGTAGAAAAGCTTTTACAATAATAAATTCTCATATGAATGATGATGATATGCTTGTAGATGACATATATTGTGAGCTTTGTTATGTGATACATTATACTAGGCATTGCTTGTGTACATGCACTGGACCTCTTATGCTCAAGCTTCAGCGGTTTAAACAAATATCTAAGATATTGAAAACTAACAATTGACAAATCTGATAAAGGCTACATGCATGTGGGCGAGTATGTATCTACTCGTGGGAGTTGATCCTTCTCTGTTAAATAAGGAGGTATTTGCAAAATATTATAATGAATTCGCTGATTTGGATAAAAGTAAAATGCGTGTAGGAGATGCCATACATTGAGATGAATTTAAAAGATGGAGATATAATCCAATTGAAAATGTTGAAAGGAAAGAATTGTTATTGCTTGTAGATTTAGATTATGAACTGGCCATTCAACTTGAGAAGATATCAATTATTGAAGAATAGCATAAATACAATAAAAAAAAATTAAATACAAAGGAACGAATCGAAGAAGTTGCAATTAACGAAGATGAAATTAACACATCCTTTCGACTTCATCGATTGCCCAAAAATTGAATTTGTGATTAATCCAAGGAAGAGGGAGAAGTCTACATAGTTGACTTCGAATCGGATAAAATGTGTAAGTCATATCTCATTGAATGAGGCAATGTTAAAATTTGGAGAATCAACAAACATGGGAGTAAAGTAAATAATAAAAAATAAACTAAGCAAGACATCAAAACCTTTCTTCAAAATTCCATGATACAGATTGTCAAAGTCAAACTAATCATGACAATAAATAAGAACTTGTTGAAAGACAATCCAATTTTTCTTCCCTTTTGTTTATTTCTAATATAGGATAAAGAGTTTATTTTCATTCAGGTGTCATCATCCAAAAAAATAAAAAATAAAATTGTGAACAGTAACTTACGACTCTAACCCTGGCTACATCTCCATGTTTATTTTCCTTTTCATCCCTTGAATTTCTTGTTGCTTATGAGATGTTTTGAGCATAGTATTAACTATTCTATGTTATTGGTCACTAATATTTGAATTTTATTCATTTCACAGGAACATGACATTGATGAACACTCAAACCAACATTGACTAAGGGGATAACGCAATCAAGTGTAGGGGTGGGCAAAACCCGAACCAACCTGACCGATTTAGATCGATTTTTTTGTTGTTTTTACACGGGTTGAGTAGGTTGTCTGTGTAGGTGGGTTGGGGTTGAGGTTGGGTTGAGTTATGAGTTAACTCATGAAAATTGAATAAACCCGCCCAACTTGACCCGCCTGCTTTTAGAAAAAAAAAAAGAAAAAGAAAAAATGCTTAAAAATAAAAAAGAACCTAAAAAGTATGAGCAGATGGTGTAACTGTAATTACCTTAGTGCATTTTAGAGGAGGAGTTTTCTATCCTTCCACAATAAATGTAGTCTAAGTTTTCTATATTATATTAAATACACTTTGTTCTTTCTAAGCTTGGCTAATGATGATTGAATAAGATAATAGATAATTTTATTTATTTACTCATAATTTAATTTTGTCTATCCGAATTTAGTATAATCGAAAACTGGATGACTTTAATTTTTATTGAAAAGTGGTCCCAAACCGACCAATCCACCCCAACTCGACCGATACTTGATTGGGTTGGGTTGGGTTTTAACTTTTTACACGGGTTGAGTTGGGTTAAATTTTGATCAAACCAATCATGTTGAGTTGGGTTTGGGTTGAAGCAAAAACCGACCCAATCCAACCCATGCGGCCTAATCAAGCGGACCATCTAGCTATTGTACTTTATGTCATTTCTACTATCACATTCGGATTAACTAGGGGAGTCTCTACAATTTGCATACTTAATGCTATATTTTCATATATTGAGGGCAATACACTTTTTAAGTTCGAGAGTGGAATATTATCATTGATTTTATGCGTTTTAATTATTCTTGCATGCTTGTTGTGTGTTATATATTAAAAACTAATCTGATTTTACTACTTTTGTATGCTTGTGTGGCTTGGATGATCTTGCCGACAATGATGTTTATATTGAAATTACGTCGTTAACTAGGAATGGTGAAAATATTACATAGTATGATTGATTAATACTTATTTAGGTAAAACTTGATCTTCCTTGTTCACAAACTTGTATTTTTTTTTGCATCATGAATGAGTGTTTTGGTTTATATGTTGAAATAGGTTGAAGTAGTGGGACTTAGTTGTTAAAACCAATAAATACCACTATTACATACACCCTTAAACCACTTTTAGGATAGTTTAGAGATGGTTACACTAGTGTAGGAAGGCATTGATATGGTTAAGGATTCTATAGCGAAATTGTTGTATGGATTGTCTAGGACCTATAGGATGAAGATTAGATGAAAATCTTAAATTAGGGGTTAGTTTTTGCAAATGGGTGTTTAATGAGGGGATTATGACTAATCATGGCAAAAAGGGAAAAAAGCCGTCTCATTGTGAAATGTCTATTCGTAGTCTTTATAACTTGAGTAATTAAGTTTGCAAGAGTATTTTGAACTTGATCACCTATAGTCATCTAATTTGGAAGTTATCGGCCAAAAGCTCGCTACAAGAGTCATTTAGAAAGTTTAATGGAGAAAAGTCTGCACATAAGATTTGATAAAAGAGAAAAAAATGTACTACATGCGTTGGTTAAACTCCAAACACTTATTTGAAAGAATTAGACTTTTAACAATTGATTACTATCTTAGTTGATTTTTGGAGGTTGAAGCAGTCAAAATAATAAAATCTAGTTGTTGAAGTGTTTAATTGCTACTAGTAAAACCAATTCAAACTAGAGAAAGGATGTAGATTATCTAAAATTCAGCCTAGGATCACACCTTAAAAATATGAGTGAAAAGAACAAGTTTGGGAGCGATAAATTGAACCAAACATGAGTTTGTGATGTTTTACATAAGTCTTCACACACACACATGGAGTCTTGCATTGAATACATGGAGATTGATCTTCTATGTGATTTTGAAACTATTCTTTGTATTGTCACATACATTTCAATCTAGAGACCAATGGCATATCATCTAACCAATTGTATTTGAGTTGGGCTAGAGTTTGTTTGAGGACAAACAAATATTCAAGTTTATGGGTGTTTGATAGGTGTATTTTTTACACTTATTCGAGTATTTAAATTAGAGTATTTATTGGTTATTTTGATAAATTATCGTTTAACTCTATGTGTATTGTGTTCGTTAGGTACAAATCGACATAGCAAAACTGGAGAACATGATGAAAAGAGGGCTCAATTGCAAGAGATCTAAAGTTCACGGACTAAAGTGAAAATACTCAAAAATTGTGTTGGACCACATGATGAAGACTCGAGAGTGCTTGGGGTCAATTGGATGAGAAAAGAAGTCAAATGGCAGAAATATAGTCAAAGTAGTATCATACATCATTTTATATTCAAAAAAGTTATGCTCTTGATTTTTAGCTTGAAATTGAGATCCATTTTTGGCATAGCAAACGTTCGAATTGGAAAATTGATAACTCTAGACAGATTGTAACCCTTTGTGTTAAATTTCCAATGTACTTTGAACCGCCTCAATCGAATTTCAGGAAAGAAAGTTATGATAAAAATATTGATGGTTACTAGGGACGAAATACATCATCAAAAGTCCAATGTCCCTTAGAGGCGTGCGTCTAAGATCTTTTTAGGCACACACCAGTTCAATTCCAGGTGGAAGATTTTGTTTCCCTGCAACAATTGTTCTATCGTTGAAGTAATGCTAAGCAAGATCTTTAGGGAGAATCAACATAAGAAATTGAACATTCAAGGCTCAAATTGAAGGAAAAGTGCAAGAAATTGATTTTTCAAGCTTCTACATCTATTCTTTGAATTGGGTAATGTCTTTTCTTAAGTTCTTGTGTAATTTATATACAATTATGTTAGGCTAAACTTCTCTTATATATTGGATGAATGATGAAACCTTTGAATTATATTTCTAATTCAAGACTTATCGTATTTTAATTGTTTCTTGTATGTGTGATTAAATATGCACGAATATTGTGTCATTTGATTGCTTAGCTACCAAGTAGATAACTTGTTGATTATTTGTAGTGTTGAGAGACTCCCAAGAGGTAGAACACTACATATTTAACATATGAGCACTAGGTATTATGAATAATATTTAAGGCGTGTCAATCATGTGATTGAATGCTTGCTTTGCATATGAATTTGGATTCGGAATAAGGTGGGTTATTGCTAACGATAGATTTAATATATCTTGGAAAATAATATTAGATATTAGTGAATTATTGATTGTCACGAACACTTGAACAACACTAACTTATATAAGCCAAGAATTGGAAATAGGAATCAATAGGTGAATTCTGAAATCCAATGCATCCATCTCTTTATTTGATAAAAACAATCTTTTTATAATACGTAGAGTAAGATAAAATGATAACGAAACCAACTCTTTTGTTACATTAAATCGAATTTGATTATAATTAGTAAACTATAGTTATTTCTCGTGGGCCGATACTTTTAACTTACTAAATTTATTACTTGTCAATTATCCCATACGCTTGCGAGTTCTGTTCAAACATTTATGATTCTTACTAAAGTTTTACAACTTCTTGATATGAGGTTGTTATTAATTTTTTTATAGCTGCCACGCTTTACAAAATATAATTAGCTTGAGATAATAGTTTTATTATATAAGTAATATAAAGATCAAAAGATTTTTTAAATTATCCAAGTTATGTGTTTTAAATGATAAATATGATGTCATACAACCTGATATGCTTATAAGATGCTTTTATTCAGGGGCGTAGCCATGTTCAGTCCAGTGTGGGCACATGCCCACACTGAACTTTGGGCTCAATTTTTTTTTTTTATTAGTTATAAGTTAAAGGAAGGCCTATGCACTAGAAGAAAGGTTTTCCATTTCTAAAACTATGTAGTAATTTGTTTCTCTCCTTTACCTAAAGTGGATTTTGCTAAAATGCATTGATAATAAAACATTTCCGTGGAAAATGTCATAAATACATTCTTAGATTGGAAATGACGTAAACAAAGAATGAATTAATAATGTATTAAAAAAAAATTTCGAGAGCGCTGCCCTCGAACTCCCATGGCCCCCCTTCACCTCTAGGCCACCCGATAGTTTGATGGGGCTGGCTCTGCCCCTGCTTTTATTTATTTATTTGTCAAACTAGCATACAAGAAGTATCACAAAAAATGTTAATCTATGATAAATAAAAAAATTTCAAATGGAGGCAACAAGTCAAAGTTTATCAAAAACATTGATGACATGCCAACTATAGTATGTAGAAGGTATGTCGAACCAAATTTATCAAAAATATATGTTCATATTAGCGCAGAAACCAAATGCATAGATTTTAGCTAAAAATATATGATAGGATCCATTTTTGCATAGTTTGTTGTTATAAATGGTGGAAGGCATGATGTTCAAGTATCATCTAGATATTTTTAAATACTAGCATGGTTGACTTCCCTGGATCCTTGTCGTATCCATCTTCGGTGATTGCTTTATGTCATAGAGATGATTGAGATTCAAAATCTATGCACACTCCTATCAATCTTGTAATGATTTAATATACACTTCTCTGCACAAATTCAATCTAAGGTATTTTTACATTTTTAGCAAGGCCTCCTTTTTTTTAATTCTAATTTTTCATCCTCAACTGTTTTTTTGTTGCTATTTTTTTTGTCTCATCATTGGTGTAGGTTCCATCATTTCCAGATGATGTGGCTATGTCTCTTATTGAAGAGGAGATTTGAAAACCATGGTATAACATGTACTATGACCTTTCTTCCTCCCTCATAGCCATTGGTAATCTAAGTGACCATTGAATTTCTGCTGCCATTAACATTAGCATCACTTGCTACAATGTGCATTTTTTTTTTCACTTTAACGACTTCTCAATACTTTGTTTCTCTGAATGTCTTTTACGTAAAGCTCATACATAATTTCCATGTTTGAAAGTTAATGTCAACATCACTCGGCCAAGTTTATAACGACTGACTAAAAGAGGAATAACGAAGCATTTATTTTGAGGAAAGAATAGGAAAAAGAAGAAGATATGCATGTGTGCTTGTGCATTTAAGTAATTTCCTTAGTTGGAATTCAGTGAATTTGTAATTGCAGTTTAAAACCTCATCTTATCTTATGAGAGTATTGCCATATGATGTGCAAAATGACTCAAGATGCTAAACTTTTCTATTGTTGTTTTATTTCTTTGCAAAGTTTTAAGTGTTAGTTTACGCAATCAGTACATACGTGAGTTGAATAAGCATTTAATGTTTTCAAGATTGTATTAGATGAAGCTCAGATGGGGTACATGGGGTTTTTATATCAGTCGCTCAGGACAAGATTATTTTATTTCATTTTCTCATATCATAGATAGGGAATATGAAGGGAGTTTAATGGGGATATTGATTACTTATCATAGTATCTACTTGCAAGCAGGGATGGATCCAGCACCCGGCCAGGGGGGCGACCGCGCGTGCTGGGCTCCGTTGGACCGCAAGTGACAGCAATAGGTTTTTCAGTTCAGTCTATCGTCTTCTTCCTCCAATTTCTGCGTTGTTGGACTTGGCTGTTGGTGGCCTGCTGCAACTTTTTTTTTTTAGTTTCAAAATGGGCCAATTTGGCCAGCCCATTATTTTATTTAAAATTGGAACAATGCGGCCCATTTAATTCTTTTTTTTTTTCGTAATTGGATTGGGCCATTTTTCTTGGCCCAATCCTTAATTAGTTAATTAATTTACCAAACTAAATAGGTCCAATTCTTAAATATGTATTCCAATTTCTAGCCCAACCCAAATCTCCCAAAAATTAAATTATCAAGTCCCTAAACTAAATTCACAATTTCTCATTTCTCACCGTCTCCGCTCCAAACTCTCCACTCTCTCAATCTCTACTCTCTCGAGTTCTCCGGGTTTGGGCAGTTCCTACGCAGGCGTGACGACGTAGTGGTAGCCGGTAACTTCTTAATTTTCTCATTTTCTAGTAAGTGGTGGCTGGTGATTCAGGCGAAGTTCAACGTTCATTGCTCTTTCTGTTGGAAAATTTCTGATCATTAATTTGTGTTGAAGTGATTTTAATGCCGTTTTAGCACTTAGCGGCACTAAAACAGTTTGAGTCTTTTTATGTGGATGAATTGATTGAATTCCCAATTTTCAGATGGTTGATTTTCCAATTCAAGTTGCCAGAAATATCAAAGGTGCTCTAGCTTTGCTCATCCACAGGTAAGATATTAGATATATGAATTCTGATACATGAAATTTGAAGTCATGAGTGCTAAATTGCTAATTTAGTTTTTGCTAGTGTGTTTTGCTAATTTGCTTTCTAGTTCTTATGCTTGATGACAAGTTGACAACATTGTCAGGAGAAATTGGAATATAAGATTATGATTTATGCAGCCTTAAGTTATTGGTGAATGGTGAATTGCTGATTGACTGATTGTAGCTTTATTGACTGATTTTAGCATGCTTTTGAATTTCCAACTTGCATAGGGTGATTGTCTGATTGAGTTGTGCTGGTGATTTTGGCACATTTGCCATTTGGGACCTATGATCTCAATTCTCAATTCAAATAATGTGTATTATGTTTTTTTAATCTATTGAGCTAGAAAATAAATTGTAAATTTTGCAATTGTAGATTATGGAACGATTTTTTCAACCAAAGCGAAAGTCTATACCCATTTCTTCCAATTGTAGTGGTGCATCTAGTTCCACCATTGCTTCCAGTAGAGCAGCCAATGTGTTAAATAGCACAAAAAAGTCTTAGGCTCAATTTAATTCGGATGATCTTGTATCTGATCCAGGGAAACGCCCCTTATTAAGTCATATGATCCTAATGTCAGAGATCATGTTAGGATATCATACTTAGAAAAAGGTCATTGTTAACCATATGGATATGACTTTCTAAGAAGATAGATGGGAAGTGATAACACGTGTTTTAGGAAAGAATGGTTTGCCGAATTTGATTGATTGGAGTATAGTATCGAAAAGGATGTTGCGTATTGTTTGTATTATTACTTGTTCAAACCGGATAGAGGGGGTCAAGCGGGTGGACATACATTTACTAGGACCGGCTTTAGGGATTGGAAGCACAAACAGACATTGAAATAACATGTAGGTCTCTTTGATAGTGCTCATTATCAAGCATTCCAACTGTACCAACTTGATGAATCAAAAGCAAAGTATCTCTTTGTTATTTCTAGCTAAAGTAGTAGTCAACAAAAATATTATAGGACGAGATTGACTGCGGTGCTAGATTGTACTAGATTCCTCTTGATGTAAGGATGGGCATTTCGTAGTCGTGATCAATCTAAAGAGTCTCTTAATAGAAGAAATCTAATTGAGCTACTAGATTGGTATGCAGCTCGTTGTGATGAAGTTAAACAAGTACTATTTAGCATTGCTCCTGCAAATGACCAAATGACTTCACCAAAGATCCAGAGGGACTTGGTTAATTGCTGTGCAGTAGAGACAACAAGGGCTATTACCAATGAGATGGGTAATTGTTTGTTTTCAATTTTGGTTCATGAAGCTCGTGACAATTTTGTAAAAGAACAAATGACAATTGTTTTGAGGTTCGTTGACAAAAGTGGGAATGTAAAGGAACATTTTTTGGGCATTACCCATGTCGTTGATACTTGTGCCCAATCACTGAAGGTTGCCATTGATGCAATGTTTTCTACGCATGGATTGAGCATATCTAGCTTGAAAGGTTAAGATTATAATGGAGCTAGCAATATGTCAGGTGAGTTCAATGGGTTAAAAGCTTTAATTTTAAGAGAAAACCCATATGCTATATATGTCCATTGCTTTGCTCACCAACTTCAGTTAGCAATTGTTTCCGTGGCAGTAGGAATAATATGCTTGGTGATTTATTTAACATGCTTGCAATTATTGTGAATTTGGTTGGTGTATCATGTAAGCGTGTAGATGCTCTTTGAACAAGTTACCATGCTGATATTTTGGAGAAGATTAATATTGGGGAACTTTGTAGTGGGGGTGGTAAGTTTCAATAAATGAATTTGTCACGCCCAGGTGATACTAGATGGGGCTCACACTTATTGACAATTACTCGTGTTATTAATATGTTTAATGCTATCATATATGTTCTTGAGGATATATCAGAAGATGGCATAAATTTAGATCAGAAATCAATGGCCGCAAGACAGATGGACACTATGCAGGACTTTGAATTTGTGTTCAGTCTCCACTTTATGTTTGAAGTTCTTGCAATTACAGATGACCTTTCACATGCCTTATAGAAAAAGGATCAGGATATTGAGAATGCTATGCAGTTGTTGAATTTGTGTAAGTATACATTGCAGGACATGAGAGACAATGACTGGGATAATTTATTGAGCAGGGTGATTGAGTTTTGTCTTGTTAGACATATTTTAGTGCCCAATATAGAGGATATTGTAGTATTGAAAGGCCGACCTAGGCGTGGAGCTCAGCAGGTGATTTATCATCATCACTTTTATGTTGATTTGTATTGTCATGTGATAGACTCAATCTTGTAAGAATTGAATAATCGCTTTTCCGAGACAACTACTGAGCTCTTAACTTGCATCTCGTGTTTAAATCTGAAACATTCATTTGTAGCTTTTGATAGGGATAAATTGCTCTGTCTTGCTCAGTTATATCCTTTCAATTTCAATAATGAAGAGCTTTTATTACTTCGACCTAAACTTGACAATTTCCTTATGTTTTCACACACTTGTGTGTGTGTGTGTGTGAAAACATAATTCGATACAACCTAAAATACTAAAGAAATACATAATACAACCTACTCTGTAATTGTGATCTTAGATAACTGTATTCTACGTGATCTCATATTTTGAAAACGTCACAATATTGCCTCATTCTCAATTTTTCCAAAAACCTCTTTCTCCGTGTAAACCACCAAATTATCATTCAACCAGTCGTCTCCCATTTTGTTGATATATATATATAATTTTTACATTTTAGTGCATTTACATATATATTGAATAATTTTTAATATTATGTAATTAAATATTAATAAACGACCTCGCTCTTATGTCTCTGATCGTCGGCATTGATCAGTCAACGCCCGCCCGGGCTGGGTCCGTCCCTGCTTGCAAATAACGTTTTCTTCTTATTTAGGGGTGTTTTTATGTGTTTGGAACTTTCAATCCATGCTTAATATTGTGAGGACTATAAATACAAGTCTGGAAGAATTTTCTAAACCTCCATTCTTTCTTGCACTTCTCTATGTGCAGGTTCAGGACCTAAAACATTTATATTCCATTTTGAATAATTATTTTGTTGCATTCTTTTCCTGATTGCATAGCCACTTGCAATGCCTTTTACATAAGAAATACCTGCAGTCATTTATTTTCTTTAACTTTCCATTCTTGCGCTTTCATAGGTAAATATTATTTACTCAAATAGTCAAATTAGTACTTTATTCTTTACTTTTCCCCTTCATACTCTCATTTTGAATCATTCACAATGGTGATGTGTGGGGATTTGCAATTAAAATTTGACATTCCGGTTGATCCCATGAGTTCCCACATTTCATCAATTACTAGGTATGAGTTTTTTCTATTTAAGTGTGCACATTTGTCATCCATAATGCAATATTTCGACACGTTAACAATACCTTTAAAATAGCATAGCCCGCGCATTGTACGGGCAAAAGACTAGTCAAACAAAAAGAATAAAACCGTCCTCTGATTAATCTTTGGATAAATTAGGCCCAATGCTCCAAAAAATGAAAAAATTAGTTAAATACCCTAAATTAATTAGATGGGGTGTATTTATTTGGAACTTTTGAAGACTTCGATGAACTTTTTTTAAGTGATTACTTATGTGGATTTCATGGATTTTTTAGAGATTTGTATGGAATTAATAGAAGTCTTTTGTAGACTTTTATAAATTTTCATTTTAAAACTTTTAAAATTTTTTGTAAAATTCAAAAGACTTTTGAATACTTTCATTTAAGATAGAATTTATGTGAATCTAATACAATATTATGAAATTATCATATAGTAGGTGATGCTTCTTACCATTCCCCATTCTCCTTCATTTTCCCCCAATATAATAAAAAAATATTTTAATAAGAATAAAAATTTAAGACCTTAATTAACTAAGACACCGTTTGATAGACACGATTTTCCATGGAAATTTTTCCATTTTCCAACTTTTGCACATGTTTGATCGCAAAAAAATTTCAGAATTTTTTTTCCATCGTTCCACATTTTCCAACTTTTTGAGGAAAAAGAATTATTAGTTTTGATTTTTCAGGTTCTTTTTTTTGGCTATTGGAAAAAATTCTAGACACAATGGTAAAAAAATTTATCACTTTTATTAACAATTTCCATACAAAACAAAGCCAAACAAATGGTAGTTAGTATGGTAATTTTTTTTTCCAATTTTGTTTTTGGCAACTGGAACAAATTTTAGACTCAACGGTAGAAAAAAATTATCACTTTAATGGACAATTTCTATAAAAAAAACAAAGTCAAACGGAACCAAACTTTCAACATTTTCTACGTAAAAAATTATACCAATCAAACACAATTAATTATAATTCCAGTAAAACTATTTATAGACAATTCAATTTCCTATAAAACATTTTCTTTCCACCAATTTTCCACCTTTGCAATCAAACGGACCCTAAATAATAATAATTATATATAAAAAATAAATCTAATATTCAGCATTATTAATATAATATACCTTTTATAAATAAAAAAATAACATATATTTAAGTTTAATTATAAATTAGTCTATATAAAATTTGATAATTTAATTAAGAATAAATATTTTTCAGAAAAAATGAATGAAAAAAGATAAAAAAGTTATAAGAATACAATTTAATTATTTTATAAACAATAAGAGAGAGAAAAAGAAAAATAGAAACTATAATCAATAAAATAAATAAATTTTAATCATAACTCTAATATTCGTAGAAGAGAAAATGAAAGAGAAATGTTGAAAAAAATATATATATTAATTTTTTTTTTGTCTTATGTGAAAGTTTCCCAAAATCTTCTGATTAATGAAAGACAAATTTTGAGTTTTATTTTAATATTTTTTGCTTAAAAGTTAATACCATGGAGACTTTTATAAAAATCTCTAAAAGTCGTAAAAATTTGAATACCATGAACCTTATGTAGACTTATAAAAAGTTTTAATTGAATATACCGTGACTTTGAGTTTTTTTAAAAATTTATAAAAGTCTCAATTAAATATACCAATACTTTTAGAGAGTTTTCAAAACTCTATATTGATTATCCTTAAACTTTTTAAATCTTAAAAAATTATTAAAAGTCTCAATTGAATATACTCCGTAAACCTCACATAAACCTTGTTAATTATGTCATATCTAAAACCCCAAAACCTCAACCCAAGGCCGAATAGCATATTCCAGCACCCTCCTTACATCTCTCAAGCCAAAGTCTCTGAGGAATTACCCATGAATAGCCGGCTGAAAGGGGCAAAATTCAAGTTTGGCCTTTGACCAAGAAATATCATTAAAAAAAACTAATTTTAAACACCAAAAAGGCGAAAATGTCCCTCCCCACGTGAAACCTACCATTCCAAAATTACCACTATTTCTCCTACAAGGCCAAGCGAAAAAATCGACCAAAACAGGATCTAATCTAGGTTAGTTTTAAAGTATTATTGTGATTTTAGCCGTGATAGTTTTCGAATTTTGATGAAATAGTTTGAGTTTATTTTGTTTGATTTTGTTGTAGATCGAGTAGAATAAGAGTGATAGGGGAGAAATATGATGTTTATAGTAAGGTTTAAAATGCTTGAGTGGCCGGAATGGAGTTTTCCGACTCCATTTTTGGCCAAATCGCGTCATGGAGGGAAAACATCGGATAAATGCTGTTATCCGCTATTAACGCTGTTAAAGTGAATAAACGCTATTAACAACGGTTCTCCTGAACTGTTGTTAACAGTGCGTCCGACACAGATTTTAAAATTTTTTTTATTAAGAAATGAATTTTAATTAAATAAATATTTTACTTAATTGAATAAAATTTATATAATTCAATATTTGACGAAATTGAAAAATATATATGTAATTAAATATTTTAATTAATTGAATAAAGTTTATGTAATTAAATATTTTAGGTAATCGAATAAAATTTATATAATTAAATATTTTAAGAAACTGAATAATATTAAGATAATTAAATTAAAAATTTTAATTTGAGTATCTGCAATATTAAAAATTATATTTTAACAAATTTGAAAATTATTATTTTTCTTTTAAATTTAGTTAATAATGTAATAATTCGAATATTAAAAAATACTTATATAATGAAATATTTTACTTAATTGAATAAAATGTATATAATTCAATATTTGACGAGATGGAAAAATATTAATGTAATTAAATATTTTAGGTAATTGAATAAAATATATATCATTAAATATTTTACGTAATTCTATAATATTTATATAATTAAATATCTTAAGAAATTGAATAATATTTAGATAATTAAATTAAAAATTTTAATTTGAGTATCAATCAATATTAAAAATTATATTTTAACATATTAGAAAATTATTAATTTTTCTTTTAAATTTTATTAGTAATTTAATAAATCAAATATTAAAAAATATTTATATAATTAAATATTTTACGAAATTGAACAGTATGTAGATAATTAAATAAGTAATTATAATTTGATAATTTCCAATATTAAATATTATATTGTAACAATTTAGAAAATTCTTAAATTGTCTTTTAAATTTTTATTAACAAGTAAATAAATCAAATATTAAAAAATGTTTATATAAATAAATAATATATTTTAACAAATTAAAAAATTCTTATATTTTCTTTTAAATATTATTAATAATTAAATAAATCAAATTTTAAATAAATTATTATTTGTAACGAAATTAGTTGTTACAATTTGGTTCACTTAATTTTATGAGATTATGCTTTATTCCATTGTCTTATGTTCGATGTGCTAATATTTGAATTATTTTTTTGCAGCATGGAGTATCACTTGGAGTTGACATTGAGACATATGCTTGGTAATGCTACCTGGAACTAGAACTGTAAGCAAAAATCGTCAAACCGAAAAATTGAACCGAAACCGCATTTTAGAAATTGTTAGTTTGGTGCCGCGTGGACCCGTCAACGAAATGGTTTTGAACCAAACCAAATCGGTCAAAAATGGTTTGACTTATATTTGAGAATTTTAATTGCAGTTTAAAACCAAACCGGAATGACGAAAAAATATATAAAAATAAAAAAATGATTTTTTTTGAAAATTCATCCAAATAAGTAAAATTCAATAGTTTTTTCATTTGTGTGTATTTTTGTCAAGTTATAATTTTCTATTACATATATATTATTATTACCAAATAATCTTAATTTATATCTAATAATCTCAAAACTAACCTAATATATCAAAAACCCTTTTCCTTTAGAATTCAAATTTTTACAGTTGCTTCTGAGTTTGCATTCTCAAATGAAGATTGGATACTTGATTCCTTTAAGAGTTTATTAGGTGCAAGGATGGTTGAGACTTGTATATGCAAAAATAATTGGTTGCAAATTAAGAATGAAGCTATAATACTGCGCTAATATTTAGATGAAGTGGAAGCATTTGATGATTCAATGAAAGTTGTGGAAGGTGGTTTATATTTTCTATTACCATATTTTTAATGATTCTCTTATCTATCTAGTATATAATACTATGATCATGTAACGAATGTATTTGTTTGACAATGGAAACTATGAATCATGTATGACAGCAATTGATGTTTGAGTATATGTGAGAAATTGAATTCGTAACAATATACAACGGTAAGTTCGTGTAATTATTATGTTTAGATATTATAAACAATTTATTTTTTACTATGGTTGGTTATTTTCTCCGTCTAATCAATAGTTTTGTTTTTCAGATATGATGATTACGAGATCTTGTTGAACATCATTATGTTTTTTGGGATTTATATGTAGTTTAGTAAACTTGTATTGTAACGTTATCGTAACGTCTTAACCTAAAATGGCAAACAAAAAATTATATTTTAGTTTATTGTGATTTCACTTTGATTTAGTTGGTATTTAAATTTGTAGTAGATATATTTAGTTTGTTTTAGATTTATTACTAGTAAGATATAAATATATATTGAATTCAATGAATTAATGTCATAAAAGTAGACGGACAAAAAAATATACGGTGAAACTGGCGGTTTAAAATCGGACCAAACCGTTAGGTTTAGGTTTGAGTTTTTTTCAAACCGTTCAAAATAGTTTGGTTTAGGTTTGAGTTTTTCTCAAACCAGTTTAAACGGTTTGGTTTGAAAATTTGTTAAAAACTGGTAAAACCGAACCGCTTACACACCTACCTGGAACGATAACTTTGGCAGTTACACTGTCGTGTTGGAGTTGTTGGATGAGTAGCATGCAGATATGTTGGGACGTTCATTTCTTTGGCCTTTGTACGAGTTGAGAGAGCTACAGTTTTCGAGGCAGATCATCGATGCCCTACTGTGTCGGTTGCTGAGTCCAGTCGACGGCGATGCCCTCTACTTCGAACTCGAGGGCAAGGTCGCCAGTTTCTCCTTGTTCAAGTTTGCGATGATCACTGGATTGGAGGTTACGAGTAATGATGCACCTCCTGCCGATACTCAGAGAGGCACCAGGTTGTACAAGACTTACTTTGAGGGATGGGGAACGGTGCTGTTGTCGGATCTGATTGATGCGATCAGGAAGTGTGAGATTATGTTGGACAGACTGAAGCTTGGCCTGGTCTACGTCATTGAGAGCGTGTTGCAATGTCACTACAGGAGGACTGGGATCGACCTATTCCATATGCAGATCGTCGACGATCTTGATGTCTTCAACACATATCCGTGGGGCCGGAGATGTTTTGAGGACACGTTGCACACCTTCACCAGATCACCCTCGAGGCCGAAGGGGGCCTTACGTAAATATGATACATACGAATTGCCCCTGGTATTGCAGGTAAATGTTTAACATAATTTATTATATTGTAAATATTGTTTACGATTGTCATTAAATATAATAATTGTATGTGCTGCAGATTTGGGCGTATGAGACCGTCCCTGTCCTAGAAACCCGGTTTGTGAGCCGGGGAGAGACACGCTGCCCTCGAATGTATCATTGGTGATCATCCCGAGCAGTTGGATATCCAAGGAAAGAAAAGTTATTGTATCTCCTCGATGACCCTCAGGTGAGATAATACATTTGCGATTTCTGTTGTGTGAAACATTAAAATACGATGATGTGATCATTAACTAGTCGAAATGTTTGTATGCCAGTTTCAAGTCATAATGGAGTTGATGTCGTAGATGGAGGAGGAGGCTCGTGGATATATCCGCACGATGAAGTCGACCCGTCATCTGATTCCATCCTGGACCGAGATATGGTACGTGAATTGAAATTAATTTTTTGTTACAGTTTTCTATGCATTAGTCGATTGTCATTAAAAATAATAATTTTAATGTTCCAATTCGTATAGGAGCATGGTCCAATAGATCAACGATCACCGCCGCCTCCGAGGGCTTCACCAGCACTGTGAGTATCACCGTCGCCGATCAGGGAACCTTCTCCACCTTCCACTAATCTGTATGATCACATGATAGTATTTATAGCAGGTCAGATGGGGGAGATGCACCGAGAGTCGGCTGAGCAGATGGGCGAGATGTGCCAATATTTCTCGGAGCAGATGGGAGAGATGGCACTTGAGTTTAGGAGACGAGTTGAGGAGTTATCCTATGATGTCATTGTTCTACATCGCCACGTGGTAGATCTTCATGAGGAGCTCGAAGCTATCCGAGGCGATATAAGAGGCTTGGGACGGGGAGACGGAGGGGGTGGTAGATGGGATAACAGTGAGGGTGTCAAAGGGAGTAATTTTTGGAGGGATAATGATGCGTTGCAATCATATTTGTTAACCCCGGAGGGGATGACGGAGACCCTGAAGGAGGGTAGGACAGAGGCCCCAGATGGGGTAGGACGGAGGCTATGGAGGAGGTGGGGAGCCGGAGGGGGTAACCCTGATAGTGGTGGTGGTGGGGAGCTTAGAGGGGAGTATGACAGAGGCAGTGGGCTAGGAGGAGATTGTGGTCCCCGAGGTGGAGGATGAGCGTACACCTGATGTGGCTGTAGAAAATAGGCATGCCTCGGAGCGGTGGTCTGCAAGAGGGTTCGGTTCCCTTCGCAGTACGTCAAGACTCCATTTACAGCCGAGGCGAGGAGGAGGACGTTTGTCAACGGGGTGTCCCCCAATCTATTCCGAGAGGTAGACGCAACGAAATGGAAATTGTTCGAGACGGAGTGGAGAGTGATTAGTCCTGAGTAAGTATTTTACAATTTTAGCGAGGTAAGCTATGCTAACTCATCTATATGTTGTTTTAACAGTTTCTTTGTCTTTTTTTCAGAGATAGCGGCATCGTTGGGACGAAGAGGATCTCGAACGCCTATAAGTGGTTTCACGACATTACCATTTTAGGGACGTGGCTTACTGACGATGTAAGTGAAATAGTCATATTGTTATTTATCAGGTATACAAATTTATTGTTGTTTAAGAAAGTAAATAACTAACTATGTTTTTTATATGTGTCTCTTGATGTAGCACATCGACATGGCCATGGAGTTACTGTACGATCGAGCTAGACGATATCCACGATCATTCGACATTCCTGATCGACTCATACTAAGCACTGAATTTTTTGGTACTGCTGACATTGAGCATCGAGCATTGCAAAGTATCGGTACTTAGTACGTGCTGCCATTGTATATGGATGAATAGGCCGTATGGTTATTGCCGAGTCTCGGGGGAAAGGTATGGGAGGCAGTTACACGTATGTATGTTCCAGTGATTGTGAATCATCACAGCATAGCCGTGGAGATTGTTTTTGATGACTTCACTATGTATGTGTACGACTTCGATCATTCATGCCAAACATATGGCCAGCTCGAGAAGTTCTTGGAGCCGCTTGCAGTGATCGTTCCGTTGATGGCTGCCCGAGCGGGCGTAGATGTTAATGACAGGCTAGCCATCGTGCAAGAGCAGACGATGGTAAGGCAGTTGAGATCGTAAGTATTTATACTTATTTTTGAAATTATAAACTTAGTTTTTATCGAATTAACACGTTTATTATTCCATTGCAGTGGCGATTGCGGCATTTTTGCAATAAAATACATTGAATCTTTTAGTATAGGACATAAGGTTGATGGAATCAACTAGGCATGTATACAAGTTTGGAGGAATAAATTAGCATGTGATTTGTGAGAATTCGTGTGTGATCTGTAAACATTGTACATTTATTTAATACATATAAAAATTGTTCATCAACAGCAATACTATTACATACTTGACTAATTGTCATTCAGGGGAATCTGACTCGTACAAGTTTGGCGCGTATGTTCGACTGCTCTACATCTGCCGCACCGACGCGATTGAGGAAACTCTCAGTAGAGGGTATTCTAGAAGTTCTTGGGGGACCGGGGCCACGCGGTTCAATTATTGGTGGTGACAAACTATTAATGTAACGCCCCAAATTCTAGGAACTAGAAGCGTTAAAAGCTTTTCTTAATTTGAGCTTTTTAACGTCAACCAAAATAATTTTCAAATAATGGAGATTTGAAGTTTGAAATGTATCATAAAAATATGATGGGAGGTAATTATCTATATCGACTTAGACGATTTCGATAAAATTTGATTTTATTTTGGAAAACATTCGGAAGAACTCAGCAATACCAAAACGTTGCAGCGGATGGATAAATTTATTTGGCCTAGCTAACGTCGCCGAAAACTTATAAAATTTTAACTGAGATATTTACATCCATGTAGGAACAACATATAAAAATTTTGGGACTCGAAGATGACGTTTACAGTACGAAAATATTTTTCAACCAAGTGGGACAGAAAACTCATCACTGTTCCGATGCAGTTTACTAACAGACATAACTTTTTCATACTATTTTAAGTAAATTCCAAAGGCTATTGTTAGAAGACTCGTAGATCTTTCAAACCCATGTAATTTCACTCAAAACTATGTATAGTACCCCAAGTTATACCATTTTCAAATTAAAGACAGAATCTAAAATTCAATTCAGCAGTAAATAAATTTAGGCATTATCAATTCAACCTTTCTAAATTATAGTTGTCATGAAAATTGCATAAAAACCAGATGAGATAAACATTATAAACATTGTTAAGAATGTCATATAAGCATTCATAAAAGGTTTACACAAATGGAAATATTTCTAGAACTTAAAAGCATTTCAAATTTGCATGAACACTTGCCACCAAGCCATGCCACCACTAAGCCTTCAATGAACCTGTAAATTTTGTAGGGATGAGTATCACAAGTAATACTCAGTAGGAAAAACACTTAAGTAAATGGAAAAAATATATATTTTTAGAATGCAAACTTTGGTTATTTGTGTCACCGTCAATCTAGCAAAACGAACCTGTGATCTGTCAATCGTTTACTCTTCGGGTTTTGAAATCCCCATTCAAGTGTCATACATCATCTCTTTATCTCTTGTTTGAACCATCAAAAGGTGCTTCCATTCTCTCATAAGCCACACAATAACACATTTAAAGCAATTCGAAAACGCATAAATTTTTACTTCAATTACAAAAGTGTAGAAAATATCCCTACCTTAAGTGCTTGGAGTTTGAATAACCTTTTGTGTCCAAAGTAAAATTCAGTGCACTCAAATCATCTCCTTCTGATAATTTCCAGATTCAAAGGTTTCTATTAATTTATGGTAAAATGCCAAAATAAATTGGGTATAGGTATAATTTCTTTTGTGGGAGAGAAAACTTGGTTAAAAGATTTGAAATTTGAGGTTTCAAAATAAACTAATGATGTTTAGAACTAAAATGGACGGTCATTAATTTCAGATTTCAAATTAATTGTTGATGGCCAATGCAGTTACAAATGATAATGTTAGTGGGTGGTTAAATATTCAAATGGGTGGACGTGCCTTTTAATTCAAATGCCATGGGATAATTATATGGTTACATGGTTAGTTAGTGGAGATAAACATGGGTTAGTGGTTAAAACATGGGATAATGAGAGCACAGTGTTCTCGTTACAAAGCTACTATTCAGAGCTACCGTGACTGCATGCTCGCATGGAAAGCTCTCAAGCTGAAATCGAGTACAAGTTTTGTGTTAGTCAGGTCCACCATGTATGCCACATGACGTGCACATTGTACGGAGAAGCACGATGCGTCCAGGTGTTCAACAATCAACTTCCTCGCAACCTCTGCGACCTTGAACAGTTTCTTCTCTTGAGCTGGGGCTAGCCAGCTCGAGCAGTTTTGCTATTCTGAACATTGGTCATGAAACCACTACTGCAGCTTGCTACGGATGTTCTCAATCATTGCGAGAATTGACAACTCTCGATCCTTCATGGACAATGCATTCAGAGACTCCACGTTGTTCGACGTCATCAAGTTATACCGACATCCTGGAAAATGTGATCACGCCCAATGTTCTATCCCCATTTTTGTAAGATAATCAAATGCCGACAATGACTTCTTTCCTATCTCGACCATATGCTTATTACAGTCTTCGACACTGTAAGCTTCGGCCGCCCTCCTAAACAATATAACAATGCCTTGGCCCCAGTATCTAGTCTTGAGATTACCCTGTATATGGTACATGCAGTACCCATGATGTGCCTCAGGGAAAACTTCAGCGATAGCATTTATTAGAGACTGACCCCGATCAGTTACAAAGGCAAGATCCTCGACTCCCCCGATCACTTCCCTAAGCTTTGTAAAAAACCAACGCATTGACAAATCATTCTCCCTATTGACTACGTTGAATGCAAGTGGGTAAATTTAGATGTTGGGATCTTGACATGTAGCAATAATCAGCTTGCCCCCGTATCTCGATTTCAGAGTTGTACCATCGACTAAACTTACGGGTCGCATCGCACTTTGAAATCCTCTAATGCATTATCCAAGAGCCATGAATAAATACTTAAAGCAGTTCTCACCCTCCATCTCAATGGAATAAGTGGAACCGTGATTAGTTGTACTCAAATTATGGCAGTATCTGGCCAATTTATCATAACTCTCCTCGGCCGAGCCCATTAAATCCTCCAACGCGCATTCTTTAGCCCTCTAGGCCTTCTGATAGCTCATGACCACTCCGTACTCTCGCTAAACATCGTTAATGATATCTGAAGGTCTGTAGATCGTCTATGGGTCTTGATACTTGTGCATTATCTGTCGACCAATAAACCATGATCGAGCTTGCCTGTGATTGTTTTAACGAATCCCCAACTCGCAAGTATGTTCCTGTGTATACTTGCGAACTGCAAAATTTTCATTCGTATCCATCTTAGTCGCCATCAACCGCCAAAGGCAACCATCGCCGACGCAAACAAGTGTCAACAAGGATTTGTTTGATTTCTTTACCTTGAACTCAAAGTTGTATTTCAATGCCAGTAGGTGCACAACTTCCTGCAAAACTTTTTTCATTTCAAACAGTTGCTAAACATGCAGATCTTCATCATTCGAAACCATACATGAAGAATTAGATGAAGGTCTGCTTGTTCCGACCCCTGAGCTTCGACCTAACTCATGTCTCTGACGGGATAAAGCCCTTAAATTCTCATTCATAAATTCATTTACATCGTTGTCCTGAACTGTCGCAGCGGTGTCACGATGAACAACAATAGTCTCGGGAATATCACCGTTATCATCACGAGCTATCTCCACTGTATCCCAAAAATAATTAGCATTACTATCGTGTTCATCCTAATGTTCATTTCTACCTTCCGCGTCTTCCTTCCTCACCAAGGTCACGAAAATTGGTGTCCATTTTTCTTTGTTCAAGTCATACAGATAAGTCACTTTAATATCAGATGTAGCATGTATGGGTGGAATTGCATATGGCAAATCCTCACTGTAATTAAATCTCAGTACCATATTATATCGAGATGTATCGACGTTCAGCTTGTTCCGTATATCATTGTACAGTTCCTCGTATGATGTAGACTCCGTTATATGTGTTAGCCGACCTTTTATGTTATCTGTCCATTTCCATACCCATCAATCATTTTCATCCAATTCAAAATCACCAAAATAACAAATCAAGAATACTTGCCTCATATCTGTGCATGGCAAAACAGAATTTGTAAATATTCATTTGAAAATTCGGATTACAATTGGTAATTTTTACTAAAAAAAAAGCCTAGTTAACAGTTTCGCCTATCGACAGGCGATTTCGTCTATTGTTTTCGTAACATAACATTAAGCCGAAAGTTATGCAAATGGATTTCTTTTCCCATTCATGCTTAAAAATATTGTACAGATGCTAAAAAAAATTTATGCCTGTTACCTATGTCAAAACTTAATTTATCGAGTAAAAAACATACACATTTCACGATAACAAAATTATACATACGAAAATATACTTATCGAGTCGTAGTAATTGAAAAAGAATAATTTTGTCCTTCATCTATCGATATTTTTGAGATTTGCAGAGTGAAGAAGGATGAAAGTTTTTATCTGTGTTTGAACTGAATTTGTAATTTTAAGAAGGGGGTGTTTGGTTTTTATTTGTTAAGTAAAAGGGTAGTATTGTCTTTTTGTTCAAATCATATTTTGTAATTGTTTTATTCACTTAAGGGCATTTTTGTCTTTTGAACACCATTAGGCCAATTGTGAAATATTGAAGAGTGGAAAAGTCAAAGTTGAATTTGCCTTCTTTGACTTGGCCAATTTTAAAAGAACCCCCAAAGTCTCCAGAACCCCAAAGAGAACTATCCTTGGCCGTTTTCTGTCGTATTCACCACTCCGCCGCTCTGTCCCTTTGCCATCTTTGACGTCTTCATTCTCCTGTTCGAGGATCTCTTAAACATTAAGCCCTAAAAACCCCAAATCGCAAATCACACGAACACTTACCTAACTCCGACTCCTATTTCTGCAATGGCCGGAAAAAGTGGATTGCAGAGAAAAATAACTATTGATGAAGAAGCATCTTCAAAGAAGAAGAAAATAAATTTTGTTTTTTCAAAATTTTATAAACCCAAGGTAGCCAACATTTTTTACTGTTTAACTACAGAAGTTGAATAAGTTTAGCTGTTATTGATTATTGTTGTCATTATTTATGATGCATCACCTTAAAAATTCTGTGCACTAGATTCAGTATGCTAGGGCATGTTGTTTACGTTTATGTGAATATTGTGTTAATAATATTTTGTGGGATAAATTATTTGACTCTTTGCAACAGAAAGTGATCTGGCAGTATAGGTTCTGTGTAATGGAATTTTGTTTTGTTACTAATCACACATTCGGCCTAGGTTGATGATTTTGATAATCAATGCTATAGTTATATTCAAGGTTTCCTTAGCTTTCTAATGAGGAAACCACAACCCAAAGTTAACTTCAGCCTTTGTTTGAGAAAACATCACTAATAATTTCTCTAATGTATCTAGATGATATTTGTAGTGAACTTAGGGTGGCTCTAAGCTCTTGTATGGGACATGGTTTAAAAAGGCGGTGGTGTGCTGTCGTATGCACCCAAAAATAGTCCTTAAACCTCTAAAACTAATGTAGTAGTGGAAGTAAGGGTCGATCCCACGAAGAGTGTGTAATTTAATATTTTATGCTCCGTACAATGATTGGGGGGTTTTTGTATGCAAAAAATTGTAAATAACGCAATTAATAACAATGAAAACAATCAAAAGACTAACATTGGTCCAAGTCAATATCCACTTTCGAAAATCCACAATTGATCATAGATGCAAGGATAATTCAATTCATATATTGAATATTCACCGTTGGAATAATTTTCCTATTTCTCCTTAATTTTAGTTAGTTAGAAACCAACGTTCTAATTAACCCTAATTATTAAATAACCTCAGACCAGCGCTCAAGATTCAATTTAATAACAGCTTTACACAATAGAGAAATCGATGAACTAGATAACACAAACACCAGCGGTTGCATTCAATCTATTTAAACATTCTTCTTAAGATTCAATAACCTCTATCGCAGAAAATCATCAAATCCTAGTGCTTCGCAAGTTAAAGGGATCAAACAATTACGGATTTGATATTTAACTCAGCGGTAGATTGCAACGAATAATAAACTAGTAGGCCTCCTAGCAATTAAACATAACAATCATAGAAATAAGTGCAGAAAAATATTCAATACTCAAAAACATGAATTAAATTAAGAAAAACCATTTAGATCTCACAATATGTGGTTCCGAGGCTTCAATCTCCTTCAACCAAGTGTAAAAGTTTAGTTACAATTCATGAATATAAGAGAAAAATAGAGAAGAATATAGTTGGAGAGGTTCTCCCTTGTTTTTGGTCTCCTTAGGTCTATTTATACTTCCCTACATGTTCTTGGCCAATTTGGAGTCTTTTTCTCGAGTTTTCGCGGCCCAAACAATAAAAACCTAAAATTTGTGGCGGCGCGCGGCGCTTGAGCGCTATAGGAAAGCGCTTGAGCGCTAGAAATCTGTCCACTTTGCGTCAGTCTCAGTATTTTCATCATAACTTCCTCTTCCGATATCCGATTGAGACGATTCAAGATGCGTTAGAAAGATAACTCAAAGGGCTACAACTTTTATTCAGAGATCATCTTCAAATTCAATTGTTTACCAGGTCCAAAATTGGTCTCAATATGATGTTGAAAATCGATGCAAAACTTTTAAGCTTGAAAGTTGATATGTGAAAATGTTTTGGCCATATTTCATCCCTTTGAATCCTTTCTTCATCCAATTGACCTCTAAAACTCTCGAATCTTCATCACAAGGTTAGAAACAAGTTTAGAATATTTGTACTTTAGTCCTTGAACTTTCACTTTCTTCCATTTTGGTCCATTTTCACCTATTTCTTCCAAATTACGCAATATTCATAGAATTGCCACCTAAATCAAAATATGAGAATACTAAGTACATTTAGGTACAAAATAAACATAAGAGCGCATAAAATAAGGAGGGAAAAATATGCATTTTACATTCCTATCAAATTCCCCCACACTTAGCTTTTGCTCGTCCTCGGGCAAAACTCAAATTTAATTTTCCAAACCACCAGGTCATAATGCCAAGAACATAGAACCATCAAGCATTTTCAAAACACATAAAATATCATGAATAAATGTTCCACACAACTCATAATCAATTTGCAAGCATCTTCATATGAAGATGGAGTAAACTAAGTAGACCCTCACGGATATAAGCATTCAACTCTCATGTGTTTAAAAGGGTAAATGTTTCACTCAAATTCATTCCAATGGAGATGTTCTACCATATGCTTGCATATGTTCTCATTCGCCACCACTTAGATCACATGCTTTACAAGAATCATAAGGACTTTTCGAAAGTTGTAATGTGGCTTATGGTCAAGGTGGGAAATATTTGGGTATGTAACTCAAGAGCCATCGAAACTAGTGGAGTAAAGATAAAAAGACTTAGCTCAAACATATACATAAAACATGTAAACCAACCACTCCACATGATAGCTTCATCATTTTTGCATCTATCCCATAGAAATAGAACTTCTTTTGAGATGTAGGAAGAGTTATGAATATAGATCTTTTTTTTTCACATTAAAATCACTCTCCTTCATCACTTATTTTCTTTTTCTTTCTTTTTTTTTTCTCTTTTTCTTCAATCATGCATTTTTTTCTTCTCCTTCTTGCATTTTTCTTGCACAATGTAAACTTCAAATTATACACCAATATTGAAACTCCCTGAATTGACATAGAAGATGTGTTCCAACTCACCAATAATAGCACTGTCATACATCTTGATACCATCACACTTATTTTCTTGCATACCCACACTTCTCATGACATTTAACGATACTCCACTAGCTTTAAGGTTTGGGTAAAGATATTGTTTTGCCAGTTTAAAGCTTGTAATCTGAGTTTATACAAAGAAAATACAATAAGGCTCAAATGGGCTCAACAATAGAAAATTCAATTACAAGGTTGGCTATTTGGCTAATGAAGCTCATTTATGTGACAAAGATGGTCTTAATCATGTTCGTGCATTCATGTATCAATGTGATCTTGAAGAGAATCAAGGCAAGTTCTAGAGAAACAAAACCATGGAAGAATATCCCACACGAAAAGAAATAATGAGACTGTTATGGATGTATCAGTCTAAAGGATCAAAAATCTCACCAGCTTTTGTCTACAGAATTTAGTTACTACCATCCTCAAAGAAAATAACTCCACTAATCAACTCTAAGTTGGAGGATCATTCATTCAATCATGTTATGAATTCTTCAAAAGCCTAATTAATTCCAGCAAATAGCATACACAACCAAAAATCTTTTAACCTCAACTTCTCTTCTTGAAAAATCATGCACATTTGTGTTTTCTTTTTAAAAAAAAATTAACTCACTCAATATAAATGCAACCTAAATCTAAATCCCTCCCCCACACTTAAAACTTACATTGTCCCCAATGTAAGGTCCAATGCAAATAAAAGGATAAATATAACTAAAATAAAAAAATGGAATGCGAAAAATAAAAATAAAAATAAAATGATAAATGAACGAACTCCCCTTGGGTTGCCTTCCAAGCAGCGCCTTTGTTTATCGTCTTTGGCTCGACTCAATGTTTCTTTATTCAGCCCGGGTTTATCATGGTTGGCTTCGATCTTCCTTGCGATGTACCAAGTTCAATGGGAATGATAACTAGGATTGTTCCTCCACCTTCATGGAATGTATACTTGTAGTGACTGGGGTGAGGCTTCAAATCCGAAATGAAAGTCTGCAAAACAGAAGATAGAGGCTTCTCATTAGAAACTGGTAATACAAAACAAGAACTGGTACCTGACTTTGGAGAACATTTAATGCTGCCACAGTTCTTTGTAACTCTGTGTTTAAGGCCAGCTCATCTTTTTCCTTCCCAAGATGCTCAATATTGACAACTTCCCATTCTTTTGTAGCAACAAATTCGAAAACATCATGTGCTAATTGATCAATCACATCAATAAAATGAACATGGTTATTATTACATGGATGTTTCATGGAATCATAAATATTAAGTTTAATAGTTTTATCATCAAATTCCATGGTTAGTGTGTCATTATGAAAGTCCATTTCAGTTTTGGATGTCCTTAAGAATGGTCTTCCCAACAAAATAGGGAGAGTTTGATTACTACTGCACATGTCAAGCACATAAAAATCAACAGGAAAAATCAACTCATTAACTTTCACGAGAACATCCTCAACTATCCCCTTAGGATAGGCATTAGATTTATCAGCTAGTTGAATTATCACACCAGTGTTAATTAAAGGTCCTAATTTCAAGGAAGTGTATACAGAATATGGCATGACATTAATAGATGCTCCAGAATCTAACATGACCTTCTCAAACTTAGTATTGCCTATCATGCAAGGGATAGTGAACATACCTGGATCCGTGCACTTTGTAGGAAGTTTCTTTTGAATTATTGCAGATACCTGTTCTCCAACTTTTACCCTTTCAATCCCCTTCAGTTTTTGTTTCCTTTTACTTGTGCACAAGTGTTTCAAAAATTTAGCATAACGAGGCACTTGTTTAAACATATCTAAAAGTGTTATATTTACCTCGCATTTACTAAAAATTTCATGCAGCTCATCATGTTCTCGTTCATATTTCCTATATCTTACTAAAGCTTGAGGAAAAGGAGGTACGTGTTTGTAATCAGAAGGAGGTGGAAACTTACGCTCAGTTACCTCAGTATCATTAGGAGCACTCTTTTTTGCTGTGATATATTCCTCATTTTCTTCCATCGATGATGTAGGGGTTACCTTCACTGGAGCTTCAACCTCCACTTCACTTCTCAACATGATTGCGTTTACATTTTCTTTTGGATTTATCACTGTTTGAGATGTCAATTTTTCCATATTCTGTGACTCCAACCTACTGACCGCGTTAGCCATTTGACTCATTTGATTCTCCAAACTTTGAATTCTAGCCCTTCTTTCCTGTTGAAATTGTAAAGTGTTAGTGGCAAGAGATTTAACCATATCTTCTAAAGACATACTAGAGTTAGAAGTTTGGATATGTTGATGTTTAGGAGGGTATGGCTGATTATATTGCTGGAAATTCTGCCAATTTTGATTCATAGGTTGATTCACTTGTCGATTCTCATAACTAAAATTTGGATAATCCTTCCATCCTTGATTGTACGTGTTTAAATAGGGATCATAATTCCTTTGTGGTTGTCCAAGAAAACTACCGAATGCATTTACGTGTTCAACGGATTCTTCTTGAATTATTAGGCACATATCGGTTGGATGGCCTACAAATGAACAAATTCCACAAATCTTTGCTGTTTGCATAGTACCTACAGCCATTTGACAAATAAGAGTAGTTAGACTTGCAAGTTGTTGTTCAATGGATGAAATATTTACCTCATTAACATGTGTAGATGACATGTCGAGTCTAGTGCTAAATTGTTGAGAATTGACGGTCATATTTGCAATCAAGTTTCTTGAGTAGAAGATCGAGTTATGGGCATAAACTATCAAGGAAACTAAAAAAAAAAATATGAAAAACAAGTTAAAAAAAAACTGGAATAAGAAAAATAAATAAAATTCTATGCTAAAATTCCTAAAAACAATAAATTGCCTAAAAACCTAAAAATTTTGATTTTTTTTTTTTCAAAATAAAATAAACAACTAGAGAAGCACAAAAATAAATTAACACCATTCCCCGGCAACGGCGCCAAAATTTGGTGTGCTGTCGTATGCACCCAAAAATAGTCTTTAAACCTCTAAAACTAATGTAGTAGTGGAAGTAAGGGTCGATCCCACGAAGAGTGTGTAATTTAATATTTTATGCTCCGTACAATGATTGGGGGGTTTTTGTATGCAAACAATTGTAAATAACGCAATTAATAACAATGAAAACAATCAAAAGACTAACATTGGTCCAAGTCAATATCCACTTTCGAAAATCCACAATTGATCATAGATGCAAGGATAATTCAATTCATATATTGAATATTCACCGTTGGAATAATTTTCCTATTTCTCCTTAATTTTAGTTAGTTAGAAACCAGCGTTCTAATTAACCCTAATTATTAAATAACCTCAGACCAGCGCTCAAGATTTAATTTAATAACAGCTTTACACAATAGAGAAATCGATGAACTAGATAACACAAACACCAGCGGTTGCATTCAATCTATTTAAACATTCTTCTTAAGATTCAATAACCTCTATCGCAGAAAATCATCAAATCCTAGTGCTTCGCAAGTTAAAGGGATCAAACAATTACGGATTTGATATTTAACTCAGCGGTAGATTGCAACGAATAATAAACTAGTAGGCCTCCTAGCAATTAAACATAACAATCATAGAAATAAGTGCAGAAAAATATTCAATACTCAAAAACATGAATTAAATTAAGAAAAACCATTTAGATCTCACAATATGTGGTTCCAAGGCTTCAATCTCCTTCAACCAAGTGTAAAAGTTTAGTTACAATTCATGAATATAAGAGAAAAATAGAGAAGAATATAGTTGGAGAGGTTCTCCCTTGTTTTTGGTCTCCTTAGGTCTATTTATACTTCCCTACATGTTCTTGGCCAATTTGGAGTCTTTTTCTCGAGTTTTCGCGGCCCAAACAATAAAAACCTAAAATTTGTGGCGGCGCGCGGCGCTTGAGCGCTATAGGAGAGCGCTTGAGCGCTAGAAATCTGTCCACTTTGCGTCAGTTTCAGTATTTTCATCATAACTTCCTCTTCCGATATCCGATTGAGACGATTCAAGATGCGTTAGAAAGATAACTCAAAGGGCTACAACTTTTATTCAGAGATTATCTTCAAATTCGATTGTTTACCAGGTCCAAAATTGGTCTCAATATGATGTTGAAAATCGATGCAAAACTTTTAAGCTTGAAAGTTGATATGTGAAAATGTTTTGGCCATATTTCATCCCTTTGAATCCTTTCTTCATCCAATTGACCTCTAAAACTCTCGAATCTTCATCACAAGGTTAGAAACAAGTTTAGAATATTTGTACTTTAGTCCTTGAACTTTCACTTTCTTCCATTTTGGTCCATTTTCACCTATTTCTTCCAAATTACGCAATATCCATATAATTGCCACCTAAATCAAAATATGAGAATACTAAGTACATTTAGGTACAAAATAAACATAAGAGCGCATAAAATAAGGAGGGAAAAATATGCATTTTACATTCCTACCAGGCGGTATTTTTGAGGCTAAAAATACGAGGTGCGAGTCTCATTTAAAATTTGATTTTTCAATTGTATGAAAAGAAATCAGAAAGAGTTATTCTTAAAAAAGAAAAAGGGATCATTTAAAAAGCATTTTGGGCCCAAACAAAACAATAAAATACCTAGAAAACTAAACTGCAGCCAAAAACTAGAGGAGAAAAAAAGAACAGATTCAATAGAAATTCAAAAGTCAGAATTCAAGAAGAGTATCGTCTTCTTCATCAGATATGTTTTTCCTCTTTTCTTTTTCTTTTTCTTCTTCTTAGGGTTCAGTACATTTTGCATGCAATTAGTTGCTTGATATACACATCTAGAAATTATAAATTTTAAAAATATTTTGATTTATATAATTAACACACGATTTCATCCAATCACTTGCTTCTGCAATGCTTTTTTTTTTTTGCTAAACATCTTTTTTCTTTAGGTGGACTATATCTCAATATGCTAATGACTATATATCATATTCACTATATGCTCCAATTTTGGTTTTTTTGTATTATTTTATAATTATTTTACTTAGATTTTTTGTTTTTTGCGAGGCTTACAACTCGCCACATAAAGAAAAACCACCTCAATTCTTAGTTTCGCCTTTTTAAACCTTGGTAATGGACACTTTAGATTACTATGTGTTGACAATATAAATCGAAAGAACAAATTCCTCTTGCCTAATCAGGATTTTCGCTTCCTAAGCTCATTAGTTTTGATGCTCAAACCAAGCTAAAATTGGCTATTTGGGTGGGAGATATTTGAATTTACATGCATTATTCTTTTGCGATGGGGTATTATAATTTTTCCTTTTTTTTTCAACCACACATTCTCCATCAATCTACTATTCCAGAATACATTCTTGCAAAATAATATGACTCAAACACACCCTTAAAATGAATGACAGAGGGTGGTCTCTTGTTGACTAGCTTGTAACTGCATCTGTTAGAATATTACGTTTTATTAATTAGCTTACATGTTTTAATAATGACTTTTAGCCGGCTTGGATGGGAAAAGGGTTTGCCCACTTAGAGCGAGCCTTTTATGTTTTTGTTCTCCCTGCATATCGCTTAAGTTTCGTAGGTGGAGGAAAATGTTTGCAGAGGATGTTTCTTGATTCAACAAAGAGTCCCCGGAATTTGATTTTATTATTTATATTAAAGTTAGGACTTCTATTATATATTCTACGTAGTTGCAAACCTATTGATGGCTTTAACTGAACGTACTTTTCCATATTTTTCCGAGATAGCACATGTTTCATTAAGACGCTGGGTTAAAGATTGCCACTACATTATGCACACTCTAATGGACATTTTTGCGATTTTCTAGGCTACTGGCTCAAATGTGTTTAATGTGCGTAGGAATTATGCATGATTTTGCCCGTTTGTCTCAGGATTTGATTAGCCACCCATTCATTTTCAACGGTCATGATTAAGACATATTTAAATGATTTATACCTTCCATCAAAATTTATTAATATGTCATTATTTTTGTGGGTGTTCTTTAAGTTGCCACTTTTATTTTTGTTGGAATAATAGATTGATGGAGAATGTGTGGTTGAAAAAGAAAGAAAAATTATTGATGTGATGAAAAATATTATTTTATTGAAGAATATATGGCTGAAAATCAGTATAATAATGAGAACAAAAATTTTAATGTGTATCAAACAAGGGCCAAATATTCTTACAAGTTATGCTGGTTTGATCAATTCATATATGGATTGAAGCAAGCATCTAGAAGCTGGAAATTTTCCATTTAATGAGGTAATCAAAATGTTTAATTTTATAAAAAAATTGAGATAGTCGTGTGTTTATAAGAATACAAGGGGGAACTTTTGTTTTCCTAACATTATATAGATGATATATTATTAATGGAAAATGATGTCCCTATGCTTCAATCAACAAAATTAAGGTTGTCAAATAATTTCAATCATACAAGGATGATAGCAAATCTCAATCGCGATATGTGTTTATTCTTAATAATAGTATGGTTAGTTGGAAATGTTCCAGATAAAAAAATAATCGTTGATTCAATAACGGAAGCATAATACATCACTACTTCAGTAGCATCAAAGATTGTGGTTTGAATCAAGAAGTTCTTTCATAAGCTTGGAATAGTTCCTAACATTTGATCCCATACATTTGTATTGTGATAAGAACGAAGTCGTTATGCAAGTGAAAGCACTAAGATTTCATCAATGATCGAAACATGTGTTAAATTGATATCATTTCATCTGAGTTAATACAAAGAAATGACAAAGAAAGAATGATATCCCACAATTGATAATATTGCAAATCCACCGACAAAAACATTTCACAGCATAAACATGATCTACATGATCTTTATGTAGACTCTTATGATATAAGATACATAAATGCTTGAATCTAATGCAAGTGAGAGTTTATAAGTGTTTTGTCCTTAGTCAAATCAATTTTGGAGGTAAATACTTTTAATATGTTTAATGAATTTCATTTATTGCAGATCTATTATTTAATTGATTGAATTATTATTCATATAAATTATATTAATAGAGTATGTAGTTTCAAGTTCAAGTAATTTGTTAATTACAATGAGTTCTGATGGTGAGAAATAAATTGCGTATGACTGAATCTTAAATTATCTGTGGCCATAATAACGAGATATAAATATTTTTATTATGACTAGACTATCACGTGTGGTATTTCTCATTTATGTAGTGAGTAGTTGATCTCACAAGCTAAAATATGGTAACATTTAAATGAATACGTGAATGTTTTATTAGAACAACAAAACATTAGAGACTCACTTGAGAGATTTCACATGAATAACCATATGAGTATTAGTGGTTAATCTCTAACGCTCGATAATGGATTAGTCCTTTGATTTGAGATCATTACGGTGATTTATATAGGGACATTCATGCTTTGTGATGTTGGATGTTACTGTACCAAGATGTACGCTAATATGACATTGTTTGAGTATGTCAAGAATCATATGAAGGTTGTGAACGATTAATAGATGATTATTCATTCTTAGTTAGTAAGAGATTATGATGTACACTCTTTTAGTTTAGTTGATAACAATTCTTGGTCAATGTGTATTCATAAGTTGAAAAGACGTTTCAACTAATATTGACTTAAGAGTAGGATGAAAGAGACGATAATCGAGATTGACATACATTCATATTTCGTAATTGATCGGATCATATTGACTAAAGAATTATAGTTTCACGATAAACGAACAAGTTTTATTTTTTCATACAACGTGATATTTTTTATCACATATATTGCTCTGACACATGCTAGATGTCAATTTGAGACGATAGATGTGAATTGTTAATAAATTAAAAATGGGTATTTTAATTTATCGATTATGATTAGATTAAAATAATAATTGACCTCAACATGTACCGTGGTTGAGAGCTTAATGGATCATAACAAAAAGGAGAACTAGAAGAATGATGCTAATAAGTAACTAATTGACAAGTATTGGACATTTGTATACTTAATTAATTAGGTTACTTGTTAATGAGCTCACGTTAATTAATTGGATTACTTAATTTATGGACCAAACTTAAATAATTAGATTAATTAAACATTAGATGAGTTCAAGTTTAATGGACATGCCACCCATAAAATTCTATTAATAAGTTGTTAGAATTTGAAAAATTATAACACAATTATTATCTTGCTAGCATAAGAAAAAAGAAATCATAATTCTGTCATTCTTAGTAGGAATTGAAATTGTTTTAACTTTTGTTGTGCATGATTAAGTAAATTCCTAACATGTAATACTTCTAAAAGACGCACTGGGTTATGCACAACCCGAATCACAAATATGTTGGGCCAAGAGGTCTCTCAATAAGCCCAAATCAAATCAATCATGATCCAATAGAGGTGTTATTGTGTATTTATGAGTCATGTAAAATAATTTTAATATGAACTAGTTTTTGCCCGTGCTGTGTTATTTTGAAGGTAATGTTAGCTGTTAAATATGTAAAGTTATGTTAAATCATCGTGAATTACATTTTGAATATTAGATATGGGCCATTGAAATCATCCAAATTGAGTCATTAGTATTATGTTGAATTCAATTATGTTTTAATGTTAATATTATTAAAATTTCATTTACGTAAATTTGGATGTGTCGATCTCATATCTTAAGTACTCCCTTGGTGTAGGGCATGACTTGATTTTACTCCAACATTGAATTTCAATTTTACCGTAAATATGGATTTTTAATATAATTTGTAATCAAACTCAAATAAAGAAAAAAATGAACTAACATTGATATCGTCAATATATGCAGGTGAGACTAATTCAACGAATAAACACCCATGATAATCACAACCAGTCCACGAACAATTATTTGTTTCATGCACACTGTAGTTTGACATCAATCTGAACTCAAAATGATAGTTATTGTACTTCATTAATTTCAACGTTTACTACTTTAAATAAGGTACAACAATAGCAAATAATAGATTTTATAAAGGTGTAGATGAAGACTAAAACAACATTGTACCATCTCAATTTGATTTCAATTGACACACTAACAAAATTATTGAATATTACAAAGGATAATGTTAAAATAACAGTCTTTGAACAGTTAACTTTGGTATGTGGCTACTTCAATCGTTTGATACTCTATAACTTGGTTGCTTCACAATGAACATTGTAGGTATGGTGCTTGAAGATTCTATCTGTGCTGTGTAGAATGGAAAGACATCAAAGGCAAAATCATTGGTGTGTTATAATAGAATAAATTTTCGAACTTAAGAGTCGAGAGATGCCTATAGAGTACAAACTGCATGCAAGATGTTGAAAGTTATGAAAGGTATATGTATATAATGTAATGGAGAGGCATTGAAGCGATAAAATTTTATATGATTAGTGTGAATTAATAACAGAAATAAAAATACAAAAAGAAGAAGATGGATACTTTACCGAATTTGAATCTAGGTGATTGGTATAAGTGATTGATAGGTTTATGTTTAGCATTGTGTAAGTTAACTATTCCATCAAAAAAAAATTCTAAGTGTGTGCTCACATGATACATTAACATTGTAAATCGAGAATGGTAATTGTTTTCAGTCATAAGTATGTCAAAGTTGAATGGGATACGACTAAGGAATTAAATATTTTAAAATCATGTGAGTGTATCAATACCTACGTTTTAGTTCGTGCCTAATCTTTGGCCAGTTTGGATTACACGTTATAGTCAAGAATATATCAGATTTTTCATAACGTTGTACAATAGTCATTCCATCCATGTATTTTCTCAGCATATCACGAGGCCCACAAGTAAAGGATTGTGGTAAAATAAATTTTCTTCCAACTTTC
Source organism: Fraxinus excelsior (assembly GCA_019097785.1). Lineage (NCBI taxonomy): Eukaryota > Viridiplantae > Streptophyta > Magnoliopsida > Lamiales > Oleaceae > Fraxinus > Fraxinus excelsior. The sequence goes on from CM032637.1 coordinate 21,396,941, forward strand.
CCCATTTGGAACACTGTTTACAATACCTTGGTAAAGTTCAACACGAATTTATTTTTGATTATTGCGAAAATAGTCTAACCTAATAGTTTCAATCTTAACATACATATCTACAACTAGGGGTGGGCAAAAACTCGCCCAACCCGATCAACCTGCCCGACCCAACCCAACCCGATCGGGTTGGATCGATTTTTCCATTTTTTTTCTTGGGTTGGGTTGGTTGGCAATGTTAAGTTGGTCGGATTGGGTCGGGTTGTGGGTTAACCCATTCAACCCGATAAAAACCACCCAACCTGACCCCTAATTAAAAAAACTAAAAAACTTTGTCAAACTAAAACAGAATAAAAGTGAGAGACCCAATAAAAAAAAAGTGAGAGACAAAAAAAAAACCCTAACATATCTTCCATCATCTCTCTCACGCGACGGACGTCATCTTACCAAATCATCAACATTGGCTGTGATTTTGGATGAGATCTCTCTTCCAATACATTGAATCCATGGCTTATGAAGGTCAAGTGATTACTTGCAAAGGTATTGTCCTGTATAATAAGCTGTTTCTTGGGATTATGAATGACGTTTTTTCTCACATCCTCACTCTTTACATATTTTGTTAATAGAAGGGGTTTTTCGACGTCACTGTAATGCGCAGCTTTCAATGTATAAATTGGGTTCTCTTTTTTTCATATGTAGTAATTAGTGGTGTTAAAACTATGTAATGAAGTGAATTCAGTTTTTTTTTCAACTATTGGTAGCTTTTTTTTATGGACTTCTGATATTTTGGTCACAATCTGTTTCATTGTTGAATTTGACTCTTGAAATTTAATCACTGCTTTTTATGTTGGTGATCATCTTCTTTTGAGTTTTTCTGATTCTATTGTTTTATACTTTACGATCTTCTTATCTTTTGGCAGTTACATTAATTTTTTTTCTTCAGTATTGTATTTTTTTTTTCTTAGAATTCTATTGTGTTTGTTTTCTAAAAACTCTGAAGCATAGAAGAGATTAAATGCTCAATGGTTCATAATTACTCTTAGGTTTATTAGTAGTACATATTTGAATAAAGTCAACACTTCGTCTCATAATTGAATTCTTGGAAGATAGAAGCTTATAGGCTTAAAGAGACTACAAAGTAAATAAGCTACTTTTTGATTTTAGTGTTTACCCTTATCTATGTGCAATGAAATTATGTAGTTGTACAGACTTAATTGTTACTAATGTATCTCTAAATTCTTTGCAGATATATTAGAAAAGAGCTGTTTGTGGAAGTGGGAAAGGACTCTAAGTCTCCCACTTCAAAACAAGTTTTGCAATTATTGTCTGATAAAGGCAAGTATTTAGCCTTCGCACCAGATACAGATGAGACAAGGATGATGATTAACTTATTATCATTAAAATTTCCTCTACTGAAGGTATGCATAAACAGATCTTTTAGTTGAATCTCTATTGCATTTCCACATTCTTTCCTTGTGTCAGTTTATGAACTTAGATTTCGCTGACTAAGGTTTTCCATGCATATTGCTGATGCCTTAGTAGTCTTATGGTCTAGCAATATTATGGCCAGTTTGAAAATTCTAGTGAACTGCATGGCATTCTCTTTAACGCAATATATTAATGTTGCTTTAAATTTAGTACTTTGATGACTTTAATGTTTGTTGATATCGACCTAACCCAACACATGCCCACCCCTATCTACAACATATTGTTGAAATAATCTTCTAGGTGAAGCAACACAGATTTACCAAAAGGCCTTATTTGTAATTTATAGGAATAATATTCTCCACAAGATACTTGAGTACGTTTCTTTGCTTGATTGAGCACTGTAAAATCCAAAGGAAAACCAAATTAAATATTCATTTATAAGACCAAATACTGGAAAAATATAAAACTCTACTAGATGATATATTTGCGAACCTTCATTTTTTTTTTGATAAATTCAATTGCAGTAGTTGTGATGCGAAGAACATTATCTGTCGGCATATGTTGACGCTCAAAATACGTGCTTTTATGTCTCTCAATGCCTTCGTGCCAACCAGATTCCTCATATAGGAAGAGTAACGGATACTGCAACGAATCATAGCATCCATAATAATAGTGGACTTTATGTGAATTATTAGAATGGCCGTATATAGTGATATCACGGGCATGAATGTCATCATTTTCATCATCTTCAACCCATATAGCAGCTATTTGAGATGATGTAGGTGTATTGAAAACTCTTTGATCAAGTCCTGGATCACAATGTATATGTATTTGATGATGATGCAAGTTACTTATATCACTTAAAGACCTAAAAGATTTACCGTACAGATTTTTTTAAGATTTGAATTAAAACAATCAACGTAGATTCAACAAAGTTTGATGAAATTTTCATACGATTTTCAACTTCATTGTCTGTATCGTAAAAATATAACTGCATATAAGAAGGCGTATTATTTTGTGGCATAAGTTCATTTACATAATGATGTACTTGTCCTTGAACTCTGAATGTGTAAATACCTTTGTATGTTTTAAAGAGTTCTTTTTCGTATTTCACACCAAATGAAGTGAAAGCAAAATGATCATTATATCCCCTTGTAATTTTTTTGAATTCCATACAATGAACTTCTTGAGATGTAAATAAGTTATACAATTCAGCTGGTGAGTCACATATAAGAAGCTTAACTTTTCTATCAGACAACAGAAACCTTTAGTTTCTCTATAAAACTTGCATGTCTTACAATGTTTACAGGAAGTAGAAGTTGGTAATATAAATGTCGTAGGTGGTATGTTCAGTCCTTTGAAAGTTCCTTCTAATTCATAATTCAAAATATTATGTGTTTCTTGATTTGAAGTTAAAGTGTCAAAGTGTTGATGAATTCTTGATTCATGTAGTTGGACAACATGAGAATTATTTTCAGATAACATAGGGTCATTTCTCCTTTTATGATAAGCACTATAATCAATCTAAGTTTATTTCGCCTATCTCTCCGAATTCGTTGTTGATGAATGAAATATCTGTAAAACTCATTTCCACTTCCCGAGAGAGCATCCAAGTTATCAAAGGAATGGTCTTCATGAACAAACGTTTCCAAAATATCCATCCCAATAGCTGTATCAACTAAGGAAATTGAAGAACACTATTAATTGTACTTGAAATACATAGAAATTGAAAATCAATAATTTAAACTCCAAAAATGAACTTGATCGTATAAGAATTGTAAAAGTAATAGGATAATCCATTCGTAAAAGGCAAACTAAATGTTTTTTTTACATCAATTGAAGGAAGAAATGCTAGAATCAAATGCTCTATTTTAGATTACGAAGATTGAAACGTTATTAGAGGGATTTTTTTTTTTTTTTTTGCAATTCAATTGATTTTGGGAGCCCAAAATCCTGATAGTCAGTAGTTTTTTTGTAAGCTCAAGTAAGATTTTTTTTATACAAAAAAATCTTGGAAGACACCTCGCGAAATATAGTAGAATTGGAAAAAAAATGTAAACTTCGCGACAGGGATCGACCTGCCTGGTCAGGTTGCAGAGGTCGACGGGGGCAACGCCCCTCGTGGGGGTTCGGGGACAACGTCCTCGGAAGGAATTTTTATTTTTATGTATGTATGGAAATGAATAATTTTTTTAAAAAAGACGCTTGTGCGGAGACACGAAAGAAATTTTGAGTTTATTATATATATGTAAGAATAAAGTAAAAAACTTAAAAATAAAAATAATAATAAAATACACTGGAGGAAAAAAAAAACTTACTCCGCACATGGTGCGGAGTGACACTCCGCAAAATGTGAAGTGTCATAGGTAATTTTGTTTTTTGTATGTTTAGTATGTTTATATTAAAGTAGAAAAAATTGTCACAGGAAAGAAAGAAAAAACGACGTGCGTCCAAAAAATTCAACGCCATGGACCGAATTTTTCGATCCTGACACTAAAAAATTCGATGTGTGCTGCACTGTATTGTCCAGACACGTACCGAAAAATTCGGTGCCATGGACCAAATTTTTCGGCCATGGCACCGAAAAATTCGGTCATGCCATGATCGAAAAATTCGGAGGCATGGCATCGAATTTTTCGGTGAAATTCGGTCTATGGCACCAAAAAAATCGGTCATGCCACGACCGAAAAATTCAGTGCCATGGACAGAATTTTTCAGCCATGGCATCGAAAAATTCAGTCATGCCATGAACAAAAAATACGGTGCGTGTCGTGTGCGGACACGCACTAAAACATTCGATTTTATGGACCGAATTTTTCAGTCATGGCACCGAAAAATTCGGTCATGCCACATTTTTGTTTTTGTCGAGGGGCCGAATTTTTTGGCCATGACATCGAAAAATTTGGTCATGCCATTACCGAAACATTCAGAGGCATGGCACCGAATATTTCGGAGTGACACATTTTTTAATTTTTTTTACATTATTTTTTTGTACAAATACGATTTTACTAACTAAAAAAAAACAAATGAATACATGGGAAAAAAGATATTTTACAAAATATAAATTGCAATGCTTGGATAACAATTGTATCTCGAACACAATCATGAAGGTAGTAATAACTAGGAACAAAAAACTGCAGTGATAATAGGGAACCTTATGGGAAAATAGAAAATCTTGAATTCTCTGTCTCTCTTTGTCTAAAAGAAGTTGAAATGAATTTTATTTTTTTTGCTTGGAGAAATTCTGCAATAGCTTCCACCACGTCGAAAATAAAAACTTGAAAACGGTGCAATTACATTAGTGAAGTGCATACAATTAAATAAGAGGATCTAATAAAGAACACTTCAAGAATCAAGCAGAAACTCAATTATGAAGCAGTGAAGATGTTCTTCTCATAACAATGAAACTGAATGGCAATGCAAAGTTCAAGAACAAGAAGGGTATATAGAACATTTAAAAATTCTAAAAGGTGAGTAATAAAAATGTAATGGGAAACTGAAACAAAATTACTGTAAAAACTTTGCATTGTAACAAGATACTAACCACCTCTTCTGATGCAACAACAGATGAATTCTTATTAAATTTTTTTTGCCAGGTCGTGTGGATTGAATGAAGAAGAGAAATGAAGATTTATTTTATTCCTACCGTGATCACCGCCTTACTTTCTTTCCATTTATAATTATCCTTTTGCATGAGACATTATAATTTCACCAGCAGCTAGGATATTTTGTATTCAACATAACCAGCTACATTAATTTAATTTGTCTGGGATGAATAGTGAAACACCAGTTAGCTACAGTGGTGTGAACACGAAGGCAGAAAAATGAACAGTGAAGTCTTATTCCCTCTTTTATATAAAGGCAATGATATGTTGGGATTTTTTAGGCATAAATAAATATTCTAACTCATCGTGCAAACCTCAAATGTAGAGACTGAAAATAAAATTAAAAAAAATCTTATATTTCGTTTTAAAATAAATTTTCTTGTAAAACTCGAAAATAATTTGAGTTATATTATTAAGTCGTTACCTCCCTTCCTAAGAGTTCAAATTAAAGTTTTGGTTAGGATAATAAAGTTTTGCGCACTTGTTTTTAAAATTTTTGTAAGGTATCAAATATAGTAAACGACAAATTTTTATTTTGACGACACGCGTTAATGTAATTGTTGCATACATGTTTAGCGTTTAAATTTTAAGAATTAGATAAACCGGATATAGTGTACCAAACAACCCCATATTAAACCCATCATATTTTTTTTTTCCTGACTCACAGTTTTCCTCCACTAATGCATTCCCATTTAGTTTTTTTTTCTTAAGTTGACTTTTCATTTTTCTTCATTAAGCTTACCATTTGAATCATTTACTACCTGCCATAACTTCCAAATCACTTAATGTCATTATGTTAATTATAAACATAATTGTTACTCATATGAAAAGGGTGCCTACGTTTATAACCCATAACCCACCATTTATACACCTAATTAATATTCCACTACCATTGTTTTAAATCCCATTTTGGTTACCACCAATTACCATCATCATTTTTGCATTTGGATAAACAATAATCTCCTATAACCTCTAAGGCCCTTCCCCAAACTATTATACCCACATATAAATTATTCCGCTTTTCTTCCCATAGACTAAGGCACTTTGAATATAAAAAAAAATTAAAGAAGAAGAAAGAGAACGCTGGATTTTATTATATATTGAACGCAAGAGGATATTCAAACTCTAAGTGTTTACGATAAGGGTGTTTCGACACTTGTGTAAGTGAATTAAAAAATTACTTGTTTTCGATTTGCATTTAACATGTTATTGTGTTACTCATGAGATAATGGAAGCACCCTTTGGTGTTTCAAATAACAGATGAAGAAATGATTTATGAATGAAAGGGGTTATTAAATTCAGGAGTAAACAGATTGATTGATTACCGGTTCGCTTTAAAGATTTGACGGTGACACAAATAACTAAAGTCGCATTTCTAGAAAAATATTTTTTTTACCATTCATTTAAGTGTTTCCTACTAAGTATTACTTGTGGCACTCACTCCTACAAAATTTATAGGTTAATTGAAGGCATGATCGTGGTTTGACATGGTGGCAAGTGCTTGGCGATTGAAATGCTTTTAAATTTCAAGTAAAACTTCAATTTCTACAGTTTTTTTTATGAATACTTAGACAACACTTTTAAAAATTTTAAGTTTTTGTTCGCCTAGTTTTATATATATTGCACGTCGACTATAATTCAGAAACGTTGGAATTATTATGCATAAAGTTTATTTATTGCTGGATTGAATTTCATATTCTTTTCTCCTACTTAAAAATGGTATAACTTGGGCTATTGTGCACGTTTTAGCATGAAGTTAGTGGGGTTTGAAAGAACTACGAGTCTTTTAATAGGGGTCTTTGGAATTATCTTAAAATGTTACATGGACAAAAAGTTATGTCCGTTTTAGTAAATTACGTCGGTATAGTTTCGAAATTTCTATCCAGCACAATATTTTCATGTTTCAAGCATTATGGTTGAGATCCCAATTTTTATATGATGTACATATATGAATGTCACAATCTCTGTTAAAATTTCATAGTTTTTAGTCGATGTTTTCTAGGCCAAACGTATTTATTCTTTCCGCTGCTGCACAATCGATAGTTGCTGAATTTTCTCGAGATGTTTTCCAAAATCAAATTTCATCATAATTGTCTAAGTCTTTATGGACACATATCTCCCATTATTATTCTTTTGTATTTCAAAATCCAAAATTGTTGTTAGTTACAATTTATTTTGGTTAACATTAGAGAGCCTCGACTAAAAAGATTCTTCGTTTAACGCTTCGAATTTCAAGCATTTGTTTGGTTGCGTTACAACTTGGTATCAGAGCAAAGGTTTATTTTCTGTAGAATTGCATTAGAATCATATCTTAGGTATGTTGTGTCACTTATAAAGCTATTCAAATTTGTTTCTTGAAGATCCTGAGCACCATGCTTGCCACAATCGTGCTATACCGATTTTGAGGTCAAGAAATTTTATAGATATACCTGTATTTATGTGATGAGTATGAGAAATATTATTTTATTTTCAACATTTGAAATATATGTATGAATATTAGTATATGTTGGAGTTTGAATACTTTTTGTAGATAATCATTATCGTACCAAGTATTTTGAGAATGTGACCAAATTCAATGTTTATTCAAGTTCTCGAAAATTAACTAAAACTTATTAGGTACCCACTAATTGGACTTCGAATAATTGGTATGATACATGTGGTACGGATTAAAAAGACTTGTAGGAAGATGAGTTCACTGATGCCTCATCGATATGAAATCGTGAGGCAATATGAAGAGTATCGATGGAATCCAGCACACAATATGGGCCAGTACATTTAGGATATGTTAGTAAGGTGGAGGGAGGTAAGGCGACTTGGCCATATGGTCACTGGTCGTCGGGCCACCCATCTTCTTATTGATACCTTGCCAGAAGAGTGGCTAGAGGTGGTCGAATCGATCTATAATTATTTATGGGAAGTTGTTGTACCTACTTTGCCTCGAGAGATTGACTATGAGGCCTTCAGTGCAGAGCTTATTGAGCAGTTGGGGTAAGCCCGACTTGGGATTCCCAAGGATGATAGTGTATCTACTGAGGTGAATATTTTTTAAGATGCACCTTAACTTGTTTCAGACGTTGATGGACAACCTTCTAAGAAACCTAGGGTTCATGGAGGCTGAATTAGTGACGATGATGACAATGACGAATAGTAGAGTGAAATTTTAGTGGATTTTATTAAGTTTAATTGTTGTTGGTGCCTAGTAGGATTTCTTTTGCTTTCCTGTTTATTTGCGCCTATGCTCTTTTATTATTGTGTATTCCTATTGAAAGATTATTTTGAGATAATAATAAAAGATGTTGGGTTAAAAAAAATTCACTCTAGTTTTGTACAAGTATTGTAGACTCATCTAAGTGAAATTGTAATTATTATGGCATATAGGAATATGACACGAGTAAGGATGATTAGGGAGTTAAGGTGGGAGATTGACAAGCTGAAGTAAGCCTTGACTGCTCAAGATACACCTCAAGCTCTACCAGTTCTCCAAGCACCGGGCGTGCCGCCAACATACTCAACTGCACTGCTTATTTTGACGGTAGAACAGTTTTGTAAATATCGACCTTCTACCTTTGATGGCGAGAAAAACCCTTTGACAGCTGAGGAGTGGTTGCGTACTATTGAGAAGATCTTTCCATATATCTCTTGTCCAAAAGATCAAAAAAGGTATCATGTACCGAGTTTTTGCTAATCGGAAGAACATGACATTGGTGGGAATCCTCATCACGTACTTGCGCAGAGGAGGAACAACGTAATCTAACTTGGACTCAGTTCAAGATGGAGTTAATAGAAAGGTATTTCCAGGAAGCTTTCCGAGACTATAAGGATCCAGAATTTTTAAGACTGGTACGGGGAGATATGGAAATTTATGAGTATGAGAGCAAGTTCGAGAAATTGTCCTGATATGCCCCACACATTGTAAGTACCGAGCTCATGAAGGCAAAACGTTATGAGATGGGCATACGCCCAGAGATCAGGGAGATTGTGAGTTCACATGATCTCACCACCTTTCATACAATGGTAAAGAAAGCTTAGATAGTGACCTACTCGGGGGTGAAGTTGGTAAATCAAGAACCTCATAATTACTTCGAAAAAAGTAAGTGGCATGATAAGAATAAGAATACAGGACATTTTAAGATGCATAAAAACACAAGTCAAACAAGCAATCCTTTACCTCAGTGTCCTAAGCATAACAAGTTTCACAGATGATAATGTTTGTATGGAAAGTATGTTTGCTATAAGTGTGGTTAACTTGGTCATGTGGTTTCCTCATGCCCATTGATTAAGAAACCCGAGCAAGAGAAGAAAGGAAAAGTAAGAGTGTTTGCTTTGACTCATGACGAAGCTACCCAGAATTCGAAATTAATCGCAAGTATTTTATCCGTCTCTAGTATTCTTGTTTACGTTCTTATTGATTCTAGTGTGACTCATTCGTTTATATCTAACATATGTCAATCTAAGATTAATGCTTCATGTCAGAAGAGTGATAGTGTACTACAAGTTAGTATGCTATCAGGGAGAATTATTAATATAGATTAGATAACAAAATGGTTCAAATAAATTTTGTTGGACTAACTTTAGAGGCAGACTTGTATGTTATAAAGATTAAAGATTTTGATATTATTTTAGGTATGGATTGGTTATGTGAAAATCGAGCCATGATAGTATGTTATGAGAAAGAGGTAATTTTTCGAAGACCTGGAGAAGAGGAATTCAGATTTTATGGATCGAAAATTAAGGCACTTCTTTGCCTTATCTCGACTTTAAAGGCAAAGAGCACGTTGATGAAGCATTAATGCCAAGAGTATCTTGTCAATCTTACTAGTACCTCAACTCAAGAGAAAATATTAGATGATGTGCCAATAGTACGAGAGTATGCTGACGTGTTTCCATATGATCTATTGGGTACTTTGCCTGATAGACAAGCGAAATTCACGATAGATCTGGTACCTGAGCTACTCTTGTGTCCAAACCCCTATACCGGATGACACCAAAGGAATTACAAGAGACAAAGGGCTCATTAGACTGAGTGTATCTCCATGGAGAGCTCTAGTATTCTTTGTAAAGAAGACAGATGGTACTATGAGGTTGTACATCGACTATTGTGAACTAAATAAGTTGATGATCAAGGATAAGTATCTCCTTCTTAGGATTGATGATCTAATTGATCAGTTGAATGGTGCATCCGTGTTCTCAAAAATTGATTTTAGGTCGGGCTACCACCAACTGAAGATTAAATCGGTAGATATACCAAAGATGACATTTAGGACTCGATATGGGTATTATGAGTTTACGATGATGCCCTTTGGTGTGACGAATGCCCCTGCAGTGTTCATGGACTTGATGAATAGAGTGTTCCATCAGTATTTTGGATATATTTGTCCTTTTATTTTTTGACGACATGCTGATATACTCAAGAGATTCTCAATAACAAGAAGAACATCTGATGATAGTTCTGAAGAAATTGCATGAGGAGAAGTTGTATGTCAAATTCAAGAAATGTGAATTTTGACTAGACCGAGTGAGATTTTTAGGCCATACTGTTATAGCATGAGGAATTGAAGTGGATCAATCCAAAGTTGAGGATGTGACCAATTGGCCGAAACCTACAAATGTTGAGGAAGTGAAGAGTTTTCTAGGTTTAGCCGACTATTATTGGCGATTTATAGAAAAAATTTCCAAGATCGCGAGTACTCTGACACAATTGACTCAAAAGGGTACTAAGTTCGTGGGGTCGGAGAAGTGCGAACAAAGTTTTCAAGAGTTAAAGGACATGCTCGTATCTCCACTGGTGTTGACTATCCCTGATGGTTCAGAAGGTTTTATGATTTATAGAGACGCATCTAAGCTTGATTTGGGATGTATTTTGATGCAACATGGGAAAGTGACAACTTATGCTTCGAGGCAATTAAAACAATATGAACAGAGATACCTTACCCATGATCTCGAACTAGTCGTGGTAGTGCACACTTGAAGATTTGGCGCCACTACCCATACGGGAACAAGTGTGAAATCTACACTGATCACAAGAGTCTTAAATACTTTTTCACTCTGAAGGTGTTGAATATGAGACAGTGACGGGTGGTTAGATTTAGTGAAGGATTATGACTACACTATTTTATACCATCCGGGTAAGGCTAATGTAGTCGCTGATGCACTGAGTAGAAAGGACATAAGATAGTTGTCAGCATTGTGTACAAGATAGGATCATTTAATCAGAGATTTTGAGAACTTGAGAATTTGAAGTATTAATTTTACCAATAAGGACATCGGCACTATTAGCAAATTTTACCGTGAAATCAACACTATGGGATAGAATAATAGCTTCTCAGAAAGATGACCCCTTTTTGGAAAAGATCGGGGTTGAGGTGGGAAATAAGAAGAGGAAAGGATTTGAAATAGTCAAAGATAAAGTCATGATATTTAGAGGCTAATTGTGTGTACCAAAGTATGACGTATTGATTAATGAATTTTGACTAAAGCTTATTCTGCTCCTTACGCCGCACACACATGTAGAACTAAAATGTATAAAGATTTGCATGACACATTTTGGTAGAGAAACATAAAGGGAAAAAAGCTCTGTTTGTGTCCAAATGCATGGTTTTTCAACAGGTAAAGGTTGAACATCAGAGGCCTTCAGGACCGTTGAATCCCATGGACATATTCGAATGGAAATGGGAAAAGATTGCAATGGGTTTTTTCGTCGATTTTCCTAAATCAATGAGAGGCCATGATGTAATCTAGGTTATCGTAGATCGACTAACAAAATCTGCTCATTTCCTGCCAGTTCGGACAACCTATAGCTTAGAACAACTCGCACAGATTTACGTCAGTTAGATTATGCGGCATCATGGTGTTCTAGTTTCTATCGTATCGGACGGGGACCTGAGGTTTACTTAGAAGTTTTGGATAAGCCTTCAGAAAGTTATGGATACCAAGTTAACATTTAATACTGCATACCATCCTCAGACTGATAAATAATTTAAACGAACTATTTAGGTTCTTGAACATATGTTGAGAGCTAGTGTCCTAAATTTGGGTGGTAATGGAGAAGATCATGTGCCGTTAATTGAATTTACATACAACAATAGTTTCCAAGTCACTATTGGCATGGCATCGTATGAGGCTTTGTATGGTCGACAATGTCATTCTCCATTATACTGGGATGAAGTAGGCAAAATGAGAGTTTTGGGTCCAGAATTGGTCAAGAATACAGTAAAGGCTATAAATAAAATTAGATCAAGAATTAAGACTGCCTAAGATCGTCAGAAAAGCTATGCCGACAAAAAGAGAAAAAGAATTGACTTTTGAAGTTGGAGATAAGGTATTTCTCAAAGTGGCGCCGATGAAGGAAATACTACGATTTGGAAAGAAATGAAATCGTGTCCTAGATTCATCGGTCCATATGAGATTCTTGAAAAAATTGGGAATGTGGCATATCATTTAGCAATGACACTTGAACTCTTAGCATTGCACAATGTATTTCACGTTTCTATGTTGAGAAAGTACATTTCAGATCATAGCCATGTGGTGAATGTTCGGTCATTGGATGTCTAGAGTGATATGACGTACGAAGAAGCTCCTGCAATGATTCAGAGAAAAATGATTATGTTTTGAGAAATCAAAAGATTCCATTAATCAAAGTCCAGCAGGATAAACATGGTAAGGATGAGGCTACCGGGGAAAAAGAAGAAGACTGTTGCATTTTTTATATCGCAAGTGTACGATATCGTAACAAGTAATATAGTTGACATTTGAGTCCGGATATCGTTCTCACGAGTACTATATTTTAGACTTAATCTACTTTTCCTAACTCTTATTTGATAAAATACAAATAAAGAATGATAATAATTGTGAATAATATTTTTACTTGTAAACTAACTATACTAAACTAATGGAAAGTATAAAAAGATTGCAAACACTGATTTATAAAAGATTCGAATACGTAATGAATATTAAGGCAAAACAAGTTCATCTAATGATCACTTCAATTCTTAATTCTAGATTCTAGCCTAATGTATTGTTCGATCGAATTCTTCAATGATATTCAATTCACCCCTTTCGAGTTCTCATTAGCTTATTTAACTAATTCAATTCCATATCTCTATGCAAATTACCCTTACCTTTAGTTACGAAATATGGTTCTAAGAATGTCTATTACAACCACAATAATTAGTATAGGTATCTCTACACGTTATACTACTTTACCAAATTTTATTATACGTTTTAAACCTCAAACTCACCTTTCGATTCGTAAAAAACTCAAGTAATCATCAAATTATTGGCTAGATAATTCAAATCATTAAATTCATAACAAAATTAACACATAAAAAGAATAAACTACATAAATCTTGGAATAAAAGAATCAAGAGTCACAAAAGACTACACTGTCTTCCCTAATTTAAAGTTTAGTTACACATAATGTAAAAGGAAAAACAAATAAATGTCTTTGAGTACATCACCTGATTAATTGAATAAAGATATAGAAAAGAATCAACCCTTATACTAAGGTCTTCTTCCGCTTCTAATCTTTACTTTAAACTTGAATCCTGTGATAAATTTCTTCTCTTGATTTCACTATTCAATCTCTCGTTGTATCTCTCTTTTTTCAGTGTATGGAACTCCTAATGCATGCCTTCTTTGGTTTATTTATAGTTCACTACACGTCATTGGCCAAATTGGAGTCTTTTTTAGGTTTCTTGCAGCCCATTCAATCAAAAACCTACTTGTGTGGTACAACATCTAGGCACCGTAAAACTTGTCCAGGCGGCGCCTGGGCGCCATGGTGGTAGCGCCCTTGCTGAAAATAATTAGTTCTGCAGTGCCTGGGCGCTGAGTCGTTGTTCCAAACTTTGCATCTGTTTCAGTAATTTTGTGATAACCTTTTCTTCCAATATCCGATTAAGGCAATTCAAAATGCGTTAGAAATATAACTCAAATGGCTTTAACTTTGCTAGAAAAAGATCTTTTTCATTTCGAACTTTTACTGGGCCAAAAATGGGTCTCAATCTCCAACTAAAAACTTGGACATCCTTGTGCACTTGAAAATTCATTTGTTTTCACTCATTTTGATATTAAGTTGTATCCATTTGGTCCCTAACATACTCGAATCTTCATTGGAGAGCTTCGACACAACCTTTGAGTATTTTCACTTTAACCCCCAAACTTTGGATCTTGTCATTTGTCGCTTTTTTCTTTCAATTTCACTTCAATTCATTGAGTTTCACCTAATAACATATTATATAATAAATAGACTATAATTTCATTAAAAGAATTACGAAATGTCAATATTTTAGAGCTCGAATAAGTGTATAAATACACTTATCAAAGACATTTTAGCCAAGTATCCCGATCTCCTTAAATAAGTTAAATTTCGAGAATGAAATTATCTTAAGTAAAGAGAGTTGTAGAGACCGAAAAAAATAAATCATGTGTTTCATTCTAAAAGAAATTTTCTTGTAAAACTTGAAAATAGCTTGAGTTATATTATTAAGTCGCAATGACCCTTCCTAAGAGTTCAAATTAAAGTTTTGGTCATGATAGTAAAGTTTCGTGCACTTATTTTTAAAATTTTTGTAAGGTATCGAATTTCTAGTAAACGACAAATTTTTATTTTGACGACATGCGTTATTATAATTTTGCATACATGTTTAGTGCTTAAATTTTAAGAATTAGATAAATTAGATATAGTGCACCAAACAACCTCATATTCATCCCATCATAATTTATTTTCACTCACGATTTTCCTCCACTAATGCATTCCCATTAAGTTTTTTTTTTATTTCTTAAGCCGACTTTTCATTTTTCTCCACTAAGCATCTATTTGAAGCATTTACTAAATGTCATAACCTCCAAATCATTTAATGTCATTATGTTAAGTATAAACAAAACTATCATTCATATGAAAAGGGTGCCTACACGTTTATAACCCATAACCCGCCATTTATATACCTAATTAATATTCCACTACCATTGTTTTAAATCCCATTTTGGTTACTACCATTACCATCATCATTTTTGCATTTGAAAAACAGTAATCTCCTATAACATCTAAGGCCACATTTCCTTCCCCAAACTGTTGTACCCATATATAAATTATTCTACTTTTCTTCCCATAGACAAAGTCATTTTGAATCTAAAGCAAATTCTAAAGAAGAAGTTAAGAGAACGCTGGATTTATTATATATTGAACATAAGAAGATATTCAAACTCCAAGTGTTTAAGGTAGGGGTGGTTTGACACTTTTGTAAGTGAAGTAAAAAAAAAATACTTGTTTTTGATTTGCATTTAGCGTGTTATTTTGTTACTCATGAGAGAATGGAAGCACCCTTTAGTATTTCAAATAAGAGATGAAGAGATGATTTATAACACATGAAAGTGGTTATTGAAACTCGAAAGTAAACAGACTGATTGATCACCTATTCACTTTGTAGAATTGATGATGACACAAATAACCAAAGTTGCATTTCTGAAAATATATATATTTTTTAACAATTTACTTAAGTGTTTCCTATTAAGTATTAAGTATTATTCGTGGTACTCACTGCTACAAAACTTACAGGTTAATTGAAGGCATGGAAATGGTTTGACATGGTGGCAAGTGCTCGATGATATACCTGATATCGTCGATGATCATAACCCTCAGCAACAAGAGCATCTACAACCTGGTTTCTTTCTCTGTAAATGTGAGAAACTATATTTCTATCGAAGGATATGATATCTGTGATATGTTTGAGTATACTTTGAATAGCCCATGATCCTCCTCCTCTAGTGATACAGTGAATAGTTACTGTAGAATCAGACTTAACCCAAATCACTAAAAAACCAAGTCCTTGATCTAGTATAATCCCATCAAGAAAAGCCCGGAGATCTTCCTCTAATATCAAGCATGGTCCATACGAAACTGAGAAAGTCCCAATATAGTGTCCTACGAGTTCTCAAATGATGCCTCTCCCACTCGTAAAACCATCATTGACGCATCCATCAATATTGATCTTGGCATATCCGACTGATGGAGTACTTCACCAAACTAGAATAGGAGGAGATGGGGGTCCATAAAAATACCAAATATAGGTGAAGTATCAAATTCCACCGCTAATGCACTGTTCGAAACAGTCCTTCTATATGAAGAAAAGAGATCATGCAATAGACTATCCAAATGATACATCTGGCTACTATGCAAATCTTCCATGCATCGCATTTTTCCTTGTGGTCTATAGATACTAAAATATCAGTAGAGGAATGACAATGCAAATGTGTCCACAACGAACATAATGTCCAGAATACCTCCATATCTGGAATCTATGTTTGACTCCCGCTCTTGAACTCATAGGTATCTAAAAAATATCTCCATAATGCTACCATACCTGATTGGAGATTCTACTGCCAGTGAAAAAATGATTGATAGTCTCAGAACAACACTGACAACAAGAAGCCACTGGCATTCAATTCTCTCCTAAACAACCACATATATTGGAAGGAGGTCTTGCCATAGTCTCCAAGAGAAGAATGAGACAGTGATGGGCAGAATAAAGCTCCATAGTAACTGGTACGAATATTGATATTGGCATCCCAAACGTACAAGCTGCCATGTTGACTTGGTAGTGAAGCTACCTGCGATGTATTTCGCTAAAAAAACTCGATCTAGGGCATCTATACGTAAATGTATAGCCCCTATCTGCTCCTCCATAAAAGGAGGAAAAACAAGTAATAAACGTCCAATATCTTAGGTAGTATCATCAAAGAAATCCTGCACCTTCGTAGATATGTGCTGCCAATGTGGGAATTGGGATGCCAATGTGGTCTCATCCATCCAGCAATCATGCCAAAAGAAAATATAACTTGTACAAAGGTCTCATGCAATGTATGGCTCTGTTCGGGGCCCAACTAATTTCAACTTCTTCCAGGTAGGAGAAGTTGAGTAGGAAACTGCTACAAATAAAGTATGTGTCCTCATACAATACTTACCCCGTAAGAACTGGGCCGAAAGAGATATTTGAGAATGGAACAACCACTAGAGCTTCAATGAGAAAGTGTCCACCATATCCTATAATCTCCTAAAGTCTAGACTACCCTCATATAATCTCCTTCTAGCTCTACCAATATAATCTTCGCGCTTGTTCTTTGGAGTCCCACGGGAATCATGCAAAAATGCTCTCAAGTTTTTTCAGGATAGCCTTAGGGGACTGTATGATCTGAAGAAGGTGTAATGGTATGGATGAGACTACTGACCTTAGCAAAGTAATACGACCCCCATATGAGAATAGTCGTGAAACCCAACTTGAGATCCTATCCCTGACGTTCTTGATAAGGTCATCATAAGTGAAGCTCTTCTTGGCCTTGCTTAAATAAGGGGACTCCCAGATAGGTGAACGATTACTGCTGGTGACGAAAACCAGTTAAAATCTCCAATCGTCTAATCGACTAATAAACTCCCATTAGGGTAGCATGAGTCCATTCTTGTCACCGTTCACTAACTGACCAAGACCCCTCATAATGCTCCAGACAACCTAGAATCCTCTTGATAGACTATTTCTGGCCGTTGGCAAATATGATCATATCATTAGCAAATGAAAGGTGTGAGACAATAGTACTACCTCCATGTCGATAACACATATTAGGATACCTCTGAAACCTTTGAGTGAGTAGGCGTAAGAAGTAATCTGTAGCTATGATGAACAAAGATGGTGAGATAGGATCTCCCCGTCGGAGCCCTCGTAAGGAGGAATAAAACCACATGGGCAACCATTTAGAAGTACAAAAAAATGACACTTCGAGATGCACCACCTAATCCTATCAATCTATATATGATCAAATCCAAATGCCTCTAATATAAAATAAATAAAGCCCCAATCCATGCGATTATATGCTTTAGCCATGTCTAGTTTTAGCATAGTGTTACTCCCTCGCACTCTGTCATCCAAAGTATGGAGAAGCTCCTGAACCAATAGAATATTGTCCCCAATTAGGCGACCATGAATGAACACACTCCATTGAGGAGAGATAATGCGATGTAACATTGTACTCAATCTAGTTTTCAAAAGGTTAGTAATAAGCTTATTCAACACTGTACATAAACTGATGGTCTGAAGTCGGTTCATCTATAAGAACCATCCATTTTAGAGAGCAATGCTATGGTAGTAGCAGCAAAATCCTATGAAAAATGGCCGTCATTAAAGAAGTCCAAGACCGCCCTATATACATCGTCCTGAATAATGTCCTAGCAATGTTTGAAGAATATGTATGATAATCAATCCAGTCGACAACACATCAGCATCTATACTAAACACCACTACTCGTACCTCATGAATCAAAGGGATGCAATTTAGTGTTAAATTATCATCCTCCATCAAAAGCATAGGGATGATAGCAAAATGAATAGGGTCCAATGGCTGTGTAGGAGTAGATAGAAGATCTTGATAGAATGCAATAGCTAAAGTCTGAATGTCAGCAGGAGTAGCTAATACTTCCCTTGTCTGCATCCTGATGGACCCAATATACGATTTTATCCTACGTCCTTGAACATTGCATGGAAATAAAGAGTATTGTGATCTCTTTCACATACCCAATGTGAACCGACCTTTTGCTTCCAAAACCCCTCCTCAATAGATAAGGTTTGGTTCAAAACTGTCGTGCATGATGTAATAGGTCACGATGTTGTGGTATAAGATCTCTATCATATATCGTCTCTGCCAGATCCACCCTATCTTCAGTATCTCACACTCATTGGAAACATCTCCAAACACATGTCGATTCTACCAACACAATTCGTGTTTCAGCCTAAAGAACTTCTCCCAAAGAGCAGTCATCCCTGTAAGATGAGTAGGGAACGACCACTTTTGAGCAAAAAGGATTAAAAATCATGATGGTTGGTCCAAATGTTGAGGAATCTGAAAGGTCTAGGCCCAAATCATCGTCAGAAACCTACTAAAGTAATAAAGACGAATGATCAGATGAAGTTCGATTCAAGTGCCTCACTACAACTGTCGACAAAATGCTGCAATTGTAGAATTCATGAATATCCTATCCAGTCTTTTTTTGACTTAACCGTTGGTCCAAGTATAACAATTCCCAAGAAATCCAGCATCCTCCAAACCATAATCTAGCATCATATCAGAAAAGTAGTGCTTCGATCACGAGTATTATAACCAATGCGCTCACCATCATGTGTAATAACATTAAAGTCTCCCCAACTAACCAATGGTCGTCCATATCAAGGGAAATGTGGTGAAGACCCTCTCATAAATCTCTTATGATAACTAAGTTATATGAAGCATAGACAAGAGTCAAATAGATGGGACGCGCTAGTCTCGGATCCTCAACTCTAACGTGAAGGAATTGGGGATGATCGAAAATAAAAGTAACAACAGCCCTTGTGTTCCAAAAAAATCAGATCTTGTTCTAAACATTCTGAATTCTCGTGTTAAAGCACTGATATCGTCGAATATATGTAAATCTATGCTGGAGAACAAAATGCTCAAGTATAACCAAGAGATAAACTCGATAAAGCTGTACAAGTCTCTTCAAGAGCAGATAAGTAGCTATGCTAGCTACACATCTCGCATTCTATATGATGGTACTTATCTGGATGTGTGTGAAGAGATATCCTGTGACCGACTCCTGGTCACCATCCTTGGAAATGATGTATTAGTGACTTTTCATTTCTTTTTCGACCAACTGGGTCAAAACCATCCACCTCTGTCCTACCAGCCATACCTACCAAGACATCAGTAGAAGATCGACGATATGAACCTTGTTGATGAACTTCAATATGAGAAAAAAATCAGAATCTGACTGATCTATAGATAAAAAAGCCTTCATAACAATGTGTAGAGATAACAAGAACATCTGGCTCCATATAACCCTGTTGCCTCTCTAACATAGCTACCAAGAGAAGATCAAAATATGCAGAACTAACCATTATAGGCGTACTGTTGATAGGGTCCAAAGATTGAACTGCTAAATGAGAAGTTGATGTAATAACATGAGAGCTCTAAGTATCCACCTTAATGTGTGCAACTGTAAAATGATGTAATGGAAAAGAGGTAGTAATATGTGGATCAATACTGCTAATAACAAGTGGATCAGTATAAAGACTAGTGGCCATAAGATTAGCAGGTGTCTATGATGTAGTAACTATAGTAATGGGGATAATAGGAGCAATAGTGGTTACAGTTTGAGGAGTAGAATGAGAAATCACTTCTGATGTATTGTCTCATATCCTTAGATTTCTCTTAATATGTGTCCATCTATGGCAAGGCATAGTCACAACCTTCCTCACTTACCATTATCCATAGCCAAAATTGGATTAGGCCTATAAATCAGGTCAACAACAACCAACCCACAAAAAGTGAGGCATGACGCAAACTACTAGAACAACTCTCATCCGAATGTCCAAAGTGTCTACATCAAAAGGAAAAGTTTGGCACCTAAGCATATACAATAGGAAGCCAATATCCTTCATCTTCTTCCTTTCAATCCATACTCTATCAGGGAGTTTACATTCCAGATCAATCTCAATACACACTCATGCCTCACTAGGTCGTCGAAGATAAGAAATTGTTGTCAATACGAAGTGGGAGCCTAATAGCCTTAGCTATTGCAAATAATGCTCCTTTAGCTCGAAAATGAATAAGGAGCAGAGAAAATGATACCCAAATTGGAGCAATTGGAGCCTCATGCTTAGGACTAAAATTGGGGGTCCACTTAAAAACCCACATGGGACATCCATCAATATACCAAGTAAGTTTGAGGAATAATCGTGAATAATCATCCTCGTACACCATATGAATGATAACGTGTGCATAATCAATCAGGCCAAACTCATAATCACCAATAAAACCGAAGCACATAAAATTTTCACGTGCATTGATCATAGAAAATTTGCGATGGGCAAATTTACCAACAGGGGTAAACCTATATGCCTCCACCAAAAATTGTTCGTCCGACTCATCAAAAAAGATAGCAAGCTCACCATGATGGATATACAGTTCCTTAGAAATCAAACTATGATCTCTAGTATCATGAGAAGCTTGAAGCACAGCAGCAAAAGATTTCATTTGACTCCTCTCAGCCTAAGTAACAACCGATCTGTTATTGACAGTTGCAACATAAAACTGTGGAGCCTGAGTATTAATCAAAGCACCAGAAGAGGTAATAATTGGTCTAAATGAGTTCAGAACTTTGGAATTACCTAGAGAGGGCCGCTCGTGAAAGCGCGTGAGTCATCATCTGGTGACTAATCTGATCTAATTCCCATATTTGGAACCTGTTGAGGTCGATTCCGACTAGCATTTGTGGGAATTGAAACTGGAAAATCCATTTTGAGTTTGATCCGTGATGATGGTTCAAAATTGGCGGTGAGATTCGCTAGCTATTGACCAAATGCATTGGCTGAGAAGATGTATTGATAATAGCATAATTCAATTGAGGGTTTGATATGTCATGCGTAGAATCCATATTACCAAAAATTGGAATTGCAGGGGCTCATAGACTACACATTGAAGGATGAAATTGGGACTCGATTGATAAACAATTCTATCAATTGGAGTGTTACCCATAAGCTTTTGACCTTCAATTGCAGTTATATTGGTCGAATTTGGGACAAGAACGTCAGCATGAGTGTTAATTGAATCTCTGAAATCTCCTTCGTGAGCACCATGCCCTATGTGAATCCAATTCAACATTGGACCTGTTAATTAGCTCAATTGGTTGTTTACCCATGAAATTCCCATCAATTGAAGTGCTAGATGTTGGATTGAACATTTGAAGTAGCAATGAATAATCAAAGTCCTTGGTACCAAATTTCACACATAGAGCTCGAGCTCCCAACATAAATTGAACATGTTCTATGCGTAATTGGGTCTGACCCATTAGTGGGTCAATTGCTCTTGAGGCAGACGAACTCAATAATTATACTATTACAATCAATTTGTTTTAAAACTTCTTGTTCAATAGACATCATAGCAATCTATTCAACATTTCTCGTGACATTGTTAAACAAAAATAGGATTTTATTAACTTCAACTTCAAGAAGCTATTTTTGGCATATGCAATTGTAACTTATATAGTCAATAATATTCTAGAAATAATCCACAAATTTGTAAAATAATAGTCCATCATTTTAACATAGTTTAACACTTCAATCATCTTTTAGTCTCTTCAGTTTTGACAAACAACTTCTCACAATTTGCAGCTCATGAATTAAATCTTTGCCCATATATCAAAATGTAGGCCGTCCTTAAAACATTCTTCAAACTTATCATACCAACACTTTAAAGAATTATCATCGGATGTCTTATTTTTTTTTTAAATAAAACAAATATCCAAAAATATTTTCATATTTTTGAAATTCTTCAAACCCTAATTTAAGTGAATAAAGAGCACAATCAACTATATACAAGAAATAATTATGTCTAAAAGATTATTCAATTGAATATGCTATCTCATTATTGATATTTTTATAAAAGTGCTTCTTTATATGAATAATACATTTTTCAAGACATGTAGGTTCAACTTTCTTTTGAACATCAATTTTTTAACGATAATTTTGTTGATTTAAATACTATATTAATAACTGACAATATATTGTACCAAAAAACCATGGCAAAACTCAATTTCCATATCACAAAATGCAAGATTAAGATTATGACAACTGCATGGTGTGTAAAATGTCATTAGATTTCCTTCTGGTACTCTTTCTGTAAATATGTATGCTTCCATTTTATATTAAAACTATTATCATAACCCTGACATCTTAAATCATTAATGCCGAGTTCAAGTGTTTTATATGTAATAACTCACCAAACAATTATTATCCTGAAATATCATCCACCTTTAGGAATATATAAATAAATAAATAAATAACTCTACTTTAATTGAAATTACTAATACATTTACATAATTAAGTTTTAAAAACTTGTACAAAATAAAGACTGAACCAACCTAATGTTTATATTTTAATTATATATTAATATATTTGCTAATTGGACATCTAAGTTGGCTTGATTAACTGCATTTATACTTTATGTTGTTTGTATTTTTTTATGAACTATGTATAATAAATTTTTTTTGGGTCCTTCACAAAAGTAGGGTCCTAAGCGTTCAGGGCTACCACTGAGCAAATAGATAGATCTGTCAAGGGTAGTGATGAAGCAATACCTTCAAAATTCGAAGCTATAAAGAGAAAATTGGGAGGGACAAGTGAGAACTCAGACGAAGAGTTTATGAATGGACTTCAGAATCAGCCCAAATGCAATGATGTTAGCGACAAGGGTATGATTTGCATAGACTTAAATCACGAAAGAGAACAAGTCATTTTATGCAAATGATATTTTGCAGGTAGGAACTGTGAAACATACAAGGTATTATTGGTTGTATTAATGCATTGTTTCCGGTTTGGGAGTACTTTAGTTTGAGAATGAAGGTAAAGATTTAATTTCCGTGTCTCTTCAGTAATTTTCACGTAAGCTTGATTTTATCATATATTGTGTTAGGGAGTAATTTCACTTATCACAATATTATCTATAGAAAAGATCATCGAAGACAAGACAACCCATTTATGACTCCTGTTAGAATTTGGGCGTGACCCGAATTCTTTTTTTGAAATAATTGAAGAATTCTAATTGAAGTGTACGTCAAAGAGAATTCAATTTGAAATGCTATTGGAGTCTCATGTCAAGTTGAAGTTCTATTTTGAAAACTCATTCGGAGTTGGAAATTAGTATTAGATTTGAAGAAGAATTTTGGAATGGAGAAAACAATTAGAGCAAAAAAAATAAAAATTAAAAATTAAATTTGGGCAGATTGCCCAGCGCCGCGATTCACCTGTGCTGTTTTGTTTTTTCTGCGTTTTCTTCCCCTACTTCATTAACAACTTTATAAAGAAGGTTTAGACGTCCTCTGCATGTTTTCTATAAATATTAGGTTTCAATACAATTTGATAAGTGTGAGATTTAAGATTACTAATTTTTATGATCATTGTAATAATTTTCTCTCTTCTCCACTATTCTTGAGGCAATAAAATCTTCTAATTGCTCTAATACCATTTTAGAATATTATAAATTATATATATAATAAACTTTTGTTTCTATTACAAAGTAGAATAACCTATTTAAAGTGTTATAAATAACTCTAAGGGTCCGTTTGATTGGCGGAGTTTTCCATGGAAGTAGGAAAATATTTTCCTACTTTCACTTTTTTGATTGTTTGATATGTGAAGTTTTCAACCTTTTTTTTTTTTTGCAATGAGAACAAGATCTAGATACAGTGGTAAAAAAATTCACTTTTATCGACAACTTTCACGGGAAAAAAAGTCAAACGAATGATATTCGGTATGGTAAATTTTTTTTTTTTCAATTTTTTTTTTTTTTTTTTTTTTTAACAATGAGAACAAATTTTAGACTCAATAATAGAAAAAAGTATCACTTTAATGGACAAATTCCATAAAAAAAAAAGTCAAATGAACACCAATTTTTCAACATTTTTCATGGAAAATTATACCAATCAAATACAATTAATTACAATTTCCAATAAAACATTTTCTAAGAAAATCAATTCCCTGTAAAACATTTTCTTTCCACCCATTTTTCACTCTTGTAATCAAACGGACCCTAGAAGGAAATATTGTTTGATCATCACGCAATCAATTCTTAAGAAAAATAATAATCCCACGGAATTGAAGAAATACCTTCAAAATTATTCTTTACATATTATTCCACGTCCACCACTATGGCACTATAGTCTCCAATCCCCATTTTTTAAGGCATACAACGAAGTGGTCACGTGTCCCGTCCTTGGAATACAGTCACAAACCTACAAAGTGCATAGACACCCCTGTGGCTAGCCTATGGGCTTTATTAACTTGCCAATACCCGTTAAAGGGTGTTGTAACCAAATTACTGGAAAAAAGTTATTTTTCCAACATTGACAATTTTATTAGCTAAATAATAAACATGAGATGAGACCCCTTTCTAAATTCGAACAATTATCTTTCTTTTTCACGTTTTTGTTTTGCATTGTAGTCTTATTTGTTAATCAGGTTGACGAGTCGATTTTCTAGATTATACATACAAATATATCCTTAACATTCCAGAAGGTAGATCATATATTAATGGGATTTAACTTAAGAAGCATCATGAATTTTGAAGATAACTCGTTTTCGGGTACTAAATATGTTTAGAATCGTGTCTTTGAAAAATCCTATTGATGCCTCTGCTCCAAGTCGTCTCCTTTCTTTCGACTAACTGGACAGGGCAGGGTGCCTCTGATAACCCTTTGATACTTAAATTACAAAATGTTGGAATTTGGTTAAAACAAAAACGGCCAAGTATAAAACCACGAAAATGTGAAAATAATTTTTGTGTCAATTTCGGCCAAATACTCAGAGTTGATTTGATAGTCAAATTATGAAAATAAATAGACTAACTTGTTCTAATCATCCAGTAGATAACCGTGATATATTTGAAATCTCAAAACCAATTCCTGATGAATGAGAAATAACGGTCCAAAATTTTAAGAAAACAAGGAGAAAAGTCGTTGAAAAATGGCTGAGGCTGCCGCTCGAGCAGCAGGCCAACGTCAGGTCTCTGCTTCGCTACTTGAATGGCACATTAGCAACAACAAGGGCTATGTTCCTACATGAAAGTTGCCAAGTTTTGGGACATGTCTCTCCATTCACAATCCCTCATCTTCTATAAATTGGATCCCTTGGATATCATTTAGGCATCCCAATTCATATCTCTTAATTCTCACATAAAAAGTATAGAAAATCACTCCCAAACGTTGCACACCAAAACCATATTTGTAGATGGAAAATTATGATTCGATTCGTTTGGCCTTGTAGTATGAAGTACTTCTACTACAAGGATATTCGTCTTTGTATAGTAGAAGGTTGTCATTAACCAGTTGCACCATTGCGGGAAAAAATTGTCTTAAAGACAAAGTGTTGAACACTTGCCTCGGATGTTTTCACACCATTCTTTTCTTGTTTGTTTCTTTTGATTTCTACCATTTCTTTTGTGGTTTAACATTATTTCCGTGTTGTTAAACTTGTGTCAAACTTTTGTCCACATACAAAACAACATATACACTATATCCCCTAACAGAATATGTTATCGGAAATTAGTAGTTATAGTTCGAAGTGAATTACGCAATGATTTTGTCTAATGTAATGTTTCACAACAATCGATTAAATACTTAAATATTAATCGACATATATATATGAGCATCTTCAATCCATTCCATGGATTGCAATCATGTGACATCTAAGTAGAAAGACTCTTGATCTATGTGCCATTAACCTCTAATGAATAGATGGTCTAATTTAAATTTCATCTCTGATGTGTTCCTTTTATAACTCAAATTTCATCTCTACTATATATTTAATAAGAGAGGGGAGAAAATATGAAAGAGACATATTAAATTGTGGTGATCTCTTCTGTCTAGAAGTGTCTTTATATCTACACGGTCATCTTGACAATAATTATTTATTTTCTCTTCACTTTAGTCTTAGAATGTTGTATTGGAGAGATATTCCGGTAAACATTGTTTATATTCAATCCACCATGCAGTCTTTCTATTTCAATTCATGTCGACATTGAAGATGCTATAGTGTTTAAATGATTTCTCTTATAAAAGTTGAATATTTAAAATAGGGTTGGACAAAAATCCCGAACCAAATGAGACCGAACCTGAACCGAACCGAATCAACCCGAACCGAAAGGTTCTTCATAAATTAAATACCCGAACGGATACCTGAATTGAGAACCGATGGGTTTGAGTCTTTTCTTGGTTCTAAACCAAGAACCGAAAAATCGAATAAGACCCGAATTTAAATAATTTTTTTATATTTTTTTTATATTGAGTTAATTAAATTATTTTAGTATTTTTCAGCCAATTTTTTTTTTTTTAAAAAAACTTTGTTAGCCCATCATTTGGGCCTTATTATTAAATTTTTTTAGTTGAACAATTTTTAGTTTATTTATGTTTGTTAATTGTGCTTTTTCAATTATGCTTGTAGAGTTTCTTACTATGACAAGTCAAGCAATTGATGATTAAATCAAATAGTTGGTAAGTATTACCAATACTTAAAAAAATATTTTATTTTGATAACTTTTAATTTATATTTTGTTTTCTTTATACAGACTGCTTAAAGTAAAGGAATTATTGATATTGATTATCGATGTTTTAATATTAGTGTCTACTTTTTGGTATTTGTGTTAATTGAATTAATCTTATTGGACAGCTTATTATTTATGTGTTTTTAAATTGAGCTACGTTAATTTGCAAAAGTTACGAATGAAAATGTCATTAATTGTATTTATGTAGTATTGTTGTAAATGTTAAAAAATTTAATTATGATACGGAACCGAATAGAGCCGAACCGAACCCGAACGGTTCCATAATTATATTTGGATCCGACGGTTCCATTTATTAAATACCCAAAAATTTTGGGTCGGTTCGGTTCTCTTCAAAACCGAACCAAACCGACCTATGTCCAATCCTAATTTAAAATGAAAGTCATGTCTCAACAAGCACTGCTTGTGTTGAGGTAGGATTAGTTAGGGTGGATAGGCATCTCTTTCGAGGTCAGTATGGAATTCACTGAACTCTTATTTGGAGGGGATCAAAATTGGATTTGGAGTAGATTTTGATAAAAATTAGTCCCTGTTTGAAACCTATTTTGGGAGAAATAGAAATTCTGGAATAGTGATTGATATGAGAATGTGTGGTGAAAAAGTGATGAAATTTTTTTTATTTGTGTGTAATATTATTTTATTTGGAGAATGGTGGTTGAAATGAAGAATGAAAATGAGAATGAGAAAAAGAAAGAGAAATTAATGAGTGTCAAACAGGGGCTTAATGAAATATGTTATTGAAAAGTTATGGATCTCATTAAATGTATGATTAAAATTAATTGTTAACTTTGAATTCAATTAAAATTCTTAGCAAACCAGAGCTAAGTTCTTTAGGAGCAAGAGATGTTGGAGATAGATAATAAATGCAGGACTCGACATGATCAACTAATATTGGTGTTGACAATATGCAGAGTTATTGTTGTCTTTTTAGAAATAAACTGCAAATGCTCTGGCAACTGGTCCATCCCATGAACAATATTTTTTTATTTTTTGCGTTGCAGATTGCAGATGCTGTTTTGTTGCTTTCAATAACTCAATTTCACTACTGGTCATTGAAGTTCAAGAAAATTTCAAATTGACTATTTTCTGACTCATTTAATCTTTAAAGTTAGATGACTAACATGTTTAGAAGAGTTTCTTGAGAAATCTACTTTAATTTTTGTTTGAAAATTAATATTCAAAAGATTTATCTATTTCGAAAGTGTTTTTAAATGAAGTCACATTTGATAAACTTTCTTTGAAAACTCTACTAATCAGAAAAAATGTTTTTATAAAATTAATCGAACGGATTCAAAAACAATTTTTAAATTTCAAAAGTTACGTCATATGGATCCTTAGTCACTCTGTCACTAATGTAGAAGTTGCTAAACTTGATGTGGGCTAATAAAGCAATCAATTCCTTACAACTATCACATTTTCATCATTTTTACGGTATTTTTAATGTTATTACGAATTCTTTCTCGAACTTGGATTGAATGTTGCTAACATGGATCAATTATGTAAGGTTACAAACTTCCATTACTAAATAGATAATAAAAAAAATACCAATTTAAAATCTTATTTGAACTTCACTGACCTTTCGTGAAATTAACTCTGCTCTGAATGAATGTCCCTCATCTCCATCTCGTGATTGTGATTTGTAAGTATGGAATTGAAGGAAAAGGACAATTTATGGCAGCTCAAATGGGCATGTGAGTTGTTCTACAAGTCATGTCGTTGCAGCAAGTTTCATTAAAGCTCAGAGATATGAATTATTTGACTATCTTCAACATTAACATTGTGTAATTAATCTACACCTAAGATTTTAAATATAGTTGGGTGCTTATTTATTTATTTTCTTGTTGGCGACGATATTAATTAATGAAATTGGTCCTACCAAAGCAAAAACTAGATGCAATCCCTTGTTTACATAGTAATGTTATTCATCCCTACTAGGGTTACAACCTTAGTTTATGTGGCGTTAATGTGGGATTAAATGATATGTGAAATTAAATAATTTCATTTAATCTATCATTTAGAGACTTAAACTGTGGTTGTAATCTCACTGGAGATGAAAAATATTTTTTGTTAGGGTAAAGATGTTGTGTGTAGTAGGTTGGAACTTGAGAAGTTAGAAATTAACTATTCAAACAACTATTAAGTCTCTGTTTGATAGGAATTAAAATATTGATTACGTAAAAGTTCATCTATTATGTCTTTCTACATGTAAATTAGATTTGATACGGGAAAATATCGATAGACATGAGCTCGTCCTCCTGACCCGAACTCTAGGCCCGATCTTGGCCCACTCCAATCGGGCTGATTCTGAGGTCAGGTCCATTATGAGGTCGGACCTAGGAATACTAG
This sequence comes from Fraxinus excelsior, assembly GCA_019097785.1. Taxonomy (NCBI): domain Eukaryota; kingdom Viridiplantae; phylum Streptophyta; class Magnoliopsida; order Lamiales; family Oleaceae; genus Fraxinus; species Fraxinus excelsior. Next base: position 21,426,438 of record CM032637.1, read on the forward strand.
TCCTACTTAAGTACAAACTCCTAGTTCATTACAAATTTTACTCTTAACACAAATTATGCACTTCTAATATAATACAAACACCTAAAATAACTAGAATTACAGGAAGTTCAGTCATTCTAGGACTCATTCTCTAACATCTATAAATATATAACTTAATCTCATTATTCAGGTATGTTTTTACCTAATATTTCAATATACAGTTTTCACATAATTCCTCTTTGACTTAAGCATCGGAGGGGGGGACGATGATACATCTCGATGTCTTTGTTTTAGGTATTAAAGATCGGGTCACACGGAATTCTTCCATCCAGTTGGGGTCTACCCAAGTACGATTTTTGGCATCATCATTGGCACTGTCTATAGAAAACGTTACAAAAAGTCATGGTAAATACCATTCATGTCTTCCTCCAAGTTACGAGTTTTCAGATGAGGAACAAGAACACGAAAATCAGCAACATGACTCGAGCTACTTAGCCTACCATTGGCCTCATAACACGTCTCGAGCTCCCCCAACAGGACTCGAGCTATCTGGACAAAAACTGGTCAAGTAACATATTCGATCTTTTTACAATACAACACTCAAGCTACTTGGCATAAAAATAGCCAAGTAAAACGCTCGAGCTTAAAACATCACCCGAGATACTAGGCCAAAACAGACCAAGTTACATGACTCAAAGTGATTACAAAACATGACTCAAGCTACTTGACTAAAAATCGGCCAAGTAAAATGCTCGAGCAATTTCATACCCACCACTCAAGCTACCTAGCAAAAAACTGGCCAGGTAACACGCTCGAGCTGTTTACAATACAACACTCGAGCTCCTTGGCATAAAAACGACCAAGCAATACGCTCGAGCTCAAAACGTCGCTCGAGTTACTTATTTAATACAAAACTCGAGCTTATTAGCCAAAATTGGCTAAGTAACGAGCTTGAGCTACTTATTTGATACAAAACCCAAGCTTATTGGCCACAAATTGGCAAAGTAACAAGCTCGAGTTACTTATTTATTACAAAACTCGAGCTTATTAGCCAAGAATTAGCTAAGTAACAAGCTCAAGCTACATACAAATTACAAATCGCACAAAGACTTAAGCTTGTTGAACCTCTTTGCATCTCACCTCGCAACTTAAGCATCTAGCTTTTAGCTGCGACCTACTTGACCTGAACTCTAGGCTCGATCTTGGCCCACTCCAATTGGGCTGATTATGAGGTCGAGTCCATTATGAGGTCGGGTCTAGGAATACTAGTCATACTTAAGTACAAACTCCTAGTTCGTTATAAATCTTTCCCTAACACGAATTGTGCACTTCTAACATAATACAAGCACCTAAAATAACTAGAATTACAGGAAGTTCAATCCTTCCAGAACTCTCACTCTAACATATATAAATATATAATTTAACCTTATTATTCAGGTATATTTTTACATAATATTCCAACATACATTTTTCACATAATTTCTCTATTTGACTTAAGTATCGGATGGGCGACAGACACACCTCGACGCCTTTGTTTCAGGTATTAAAGATCGGGGCACACGGAATTCTTCCATCCAATTCGGGTTTACCTAGGTATGATTTTTGGCATCATCAAGATTCATTCCCACTAAATAAAAATAAAAATAAAAACAGAAGACACATAAATAAATGTTTATTAAAATAGTTGAAGAAAACCCTTGATCTAAAATGATATCAAATTAATCTAAAATTATTCTGTTTGTACATAATTTTGTACAACCTTTTTGAGAAAATGACCAAGTGGCGGCCCCCTATTTGGGGGGGAGGGGTCTGCCATAGGGGAGGCCGCCATTTGACCATTTTATCAAGAAAGTTGTAATTTTTTTTGTACAAGTAGCACTACTCTTAATCTAATATTATAATCGAAAAACCTCAAATTAATATGTGGCTCATTATTTTGATTCTCAGAATAATAACTAATTTGATCTTTAACAACAGATTTGACCCATGTTCGTCTACTATTTTATCAAACATTGTTTACTACAGTAAACCATCTTCATCACACATTCACTCAATAAAGTTACTTTAAATTTCAACCACACATTCTCTAAAAAATACTACTATTCATTACATTATTCTTCTCCCAATAATGGGAGACAAATACATCCTTGATAAGTTGAATTAGAGATCACTAACGATATAAAAGTAAATGTTAGTCCCTATTTGGGCATCATCTCTCTCTCTCTCTCTCTTCAACTATGTATTTTTTAATAAAATAATTACATGTAAACCCAAATGGTTTTTTTTTTTTTTTTTTAACCACACATTTTCGGAAAATCAATGTTAAAAAATACATTTTTTTCCCTAACAAATAATTATAATGAAGCTCAAACAGTGGCTAAAATTGCATGTATATAGTTTTACAATTTACAAATCAAATGTAAAGCAGTCTTTAATCTTTTGGTCCACCTTTGTATTACCAACTATTTAGCCTTGGGTGTAGGGATTAAAATTTAAATCTTAATTTAAATTAAAATCAATAATTAATTTAAATAACATATTTCATTCGTAACTTTTCAATCACATATTTCATCAATTCTTATCAAAATTTACTAAATATTAATGTTCATCCCCACCAAATAGGGGCTAAGTATTTATTTACTTTTTGCCATATTTGATGCACATTAAAATGGAAAGAATGCATTTTTTGGTGATGTGATTATGAAACATATTATTTTATTTGGTTGAAAAAGAAGGAAAAATTATTGATGTAATGAAACATATTATTTTATTGAAGAATGTGTGGTTAAAAATGAGTAGAAGAACGATAATGAAAATTATATTAGGGAAAATTGTAGTCACGGTACCAAACCTTCCACTTTTTTTGCAGACTTTGCCTAAAACTTTCATTTGTGCCACCCACGATATCAAATATTTAAACAATTTGCACCTAAAGTTTAAATTGACAGAAACCGTTAGTTTGACCAATAATTAAATATTTGACCAATTGTTGATTAATTTTTAAAGGATAAATATGTAACTTTACATTTTTCATATGAACAGTAGTTTGGGGTTGTTTTTTAATTTAATTATTTTATTTTAATTTTTTTTATATGAAAAATGTAAAATTAAACATTTATCCGTTTAAATTTGGCCAACAATTCATCAAACATTTAATTATTGGTTAACTAACGATCAAACCAACGGTTTGTGTCCATTTGGACTCCTGGTGCGAATTGTTTAAATGTTTGGTACCGTGAGTGGCATAAATGAAATGTTTGTACAAAGTCTGCAAAAAAAGTAAAAGATTTGGTACCGTGGCTGCAATTTTCCAATTATAATAAGACTCAAACATGAACTTTATGAGCTTAAACTCGGTATCCTCTTGGTTGTCTCTTAATATATTTTTGAGAGCTAGTCAACTAGGAATAAAAACAACGTCACTCATTATGTATCAATTCTTATGTTATTGGCTTGTAAAAAACACAACACAAATAAGACTCAATGAAGTTAAAATAATTGCATAACAACTAGTTGAGTGTTAAGTCCTAATCAAGCCAACTCAATTATTAAACACGGAAAATTCATCTTCTAATACTTACTTTTCGTAGTTCACTTTTACCTCAAAAGTGCTTTTATACAATATTTTGTCGTTAGCATTAATTATTTCTCTTTGAAACCAAATTCCCCAAATAATGGTTTTGCCCACCACAAAGAAGCTTCCAAAGGAAGAAAACACAATCAAAACGACCAGCTGATTCAAATAAATAAAATTATATGTGTAATACTTTCAAATTTCAAATGAGCTAGTATTGTACAATGTTCTAAAAAACACGTTTAGACATCGTTTAGATCCAAGCGAAACGTCACGTCTGGACATCGAGCGCAAAATTGAGCGATCAACTGTCAAGTTGATTGCTTATTAGGAGATTAAGAGCTTCTAGACGTGCCTCATTAAATTTTTTTCCCTTTTTTTAAATTCTTTTTATTTTACTTTAGTTTCATGTTTTTAAATAGAAAGTCAATAATAAAAATAAGTTAGAAAATTTCAAACAAAATAGTTAGTAAAGGAACATTGCAAAATACTATTGGAAATGGCTGTGTCTATCTTCACAAAACACATTACCTGTATTTAAGTGCTACTAATAAATTTTAGCTCGCTAAAAATCTAATTAAGCCCCTGTTTGAAACCCATTTTGGGAGAAATAGAAATTTTGGAATAGTGATTGATGTGGGAATGTGTGGTGGAAAAGTGATGAAATGTTTTTGATTTATGTGTAATATTATTTTATTTGGAGAATGTGTGGTTGAAATGAAAAACGAGAATGAAAATGAGAAAGAAAAAGAGAAATTAATAGGTGTCTAACAGGGGGTAAATTGTTTTTACAGCAACTATGAATAGAGACATTTTCCATTTAATTTAAACACAAAACCAATACAAATTCTATTCTTTTGGCTCATCTTCTATTTTATAATCTCTGATACGAGGGCATCGGGTGTCCATTATGAACACCCTTATGTGCTCCCTGACACTTTGTGTACATTTATAACTTCTTTAAAATAGCTAAATTTACATTTTGGTTGTAAAAGGGGGTTTTACTTTAAAAAGATAGACAATTTTTAGCTAAAAAAAAAAAAACTCGCAACCAACCAAACATGCTCAAGCTCTACAAGAAATGAGATCGGCCATCTTATTGTTAAAGTTTTGACATGTCGATAGCAAATAGAAAAATAAAAACATAGACATACATGTTCTTATTTACTAATAATTGATATACTAATAAATCATAAAAAGTTAAATAAAAAAATAATCAAACCAAGACACCAAACCTCAATTGGAGTTAGTTAATGAAGCTTATGTCTCGCACAGTTGCACGCCAATGAGTAACAAGAAGCAGCTGAACATACTTTATCCGACTCTTGTACCCTAACGGACCCCACCCCACCCCCACATTGGCCATCTCTCTCATTTCTATTTCATCTTCCCCAACACCACCTTTATTGAACTTCTCAAATCTCAAATAAAGCAAAGAAACCAAGATATAGAAAACTGAAAATTCTCCCAATCTTATAGCAATGTCATTCTTTACCAGTTTTTTTTTCATCACGTTCCATATTAGTGCATTATTCGCCTTAACTAACCCGGACCCGGCCACAGTTCAGACCCAAATGGTTCTACAGGTCCCTTCACCGCCGGTCACCATCCCTGCCTTCCCAGAACAGTCGGACATCGCCGCCTGTCCATTGGACCTCCCTGACCAGCTCTTCCACGGCATAAAATCCGCTTGTGGCTCAAAAACCCACAACCCGAATCAACTCCATCGGACCCGCTGCTGCCCGGTTCTCGCGGCATGGCTTTACTCCGCCTATTCGAGCACCGCATTACAAGCGTACCTTACCAAATCCCCTCCGCAAATTGCGTCTTATGACATGCCGGTCCTGCCCGATGACTCCGAGACCTGTGTCGACACTCTTGAAAAGGCTTTGGGAAGCAGAGGCATTGAATTGACGAAGCCTAATGAGACTTGTGATGCAGTGTACTGTTATTGCGGCATTAGATTGCACCCATTCACCTGCCCAGAAGCGTTTTACGTGAATTCGCACGGTAAATTGGTGGGTAGTGAGAATGTGAAGCAACTGGAGAAGGATTGCTTGAGTCATAGCGTTAATGGCTACGCAGGGCTTGGTGGCTGCTCCAAATGCTTGAACAGTCTTCATTCGGTATGAAATTTCCAATTCTTTCGTTTTCTAATAATTTCTGTCAGTGAATCTAAATTTTATCGAGTACATTTATCAATTGTGCCTGAAGAATTGCGATAGAAGACGCCGTCGATTAGAGTTTATCCTCAGTTCAGTCGATTCTGAGAAATTTTGGGAAAGTGAATTCTTCGCTTTTTCATAGCGTTTCCCAGTCGCAAATAAAATAGAGAGGAAGAGAGTATATGCCACGCGTTCTCAGAAGGCAGGACTAATTTGTATCCTGCTTTGGCAGTACTCACTTATCAGAATTCACTTAGAGCTCATTTGGCATGGTTTAAAGGAGCTTTTGAGATTGCTTTTGGACCCATTTGGACAATGATATAATTTTATAAAAGTACTTCTAGTTAGAATAATTTTAAGACGAATAGGAAGCTATTTTAAAATTTAGTTTCCAAACAAAAATTAAGATAGTTTCTTTCAGAAGTTTTTCTACATGAAGCAAAAACAAAAATCATGCCAAACGAATCTTTAGAGCTACTTATACTTGGTTTACTTCGTAAAAACTGTGGTTGCTTTATTTTATAAAAATGTATATGTTAAAGCATTTGCCGTATGGTATAATATTTTCATCTCGACGAGACTTATCTATGTGAAATTTCTTTAAGAAGAATCTTCCGGATAGTATTGACTCGTGTTTTAGTGTTTGTTACAATTGAGTACGCTTCATTAAAGACGTGATTTGTAGTTTTGTATGAATTGATCACCAACTTCCTTCACTTGAGCTTCCGACTATCATAGCTTTTTCTTGAGTCGAACATTCTTTAGCGCTATAGATTTCCAGTCTCTCGTCCTACTTTAATAGCATATCTAATAGGGAGGGTTGAAATATACTATTGGGCTCGTTTGGCACGACTTTTAAAAAGTCAAAAGGAGCCTTTAATAACCAAAAGCTACTGTTGGACCTGTATGACTTTATAAAAGTGATTTTAATAATTAGAATGACTTTCGGAGGAAGTTGGTTTAATATGATTTCGTTTAAAAGCACTTTCGAAATAGAAATATGGGTAATTGGCGCAAAACGTCCCTACCTTTGACGGCTTTTGTGCAAAACGTCCATACCTTTCGTTTTTTGACGCAGAATATCCCTACCTTTCACATTTTTGGCGCAGAACATCATTTTCCCCAATTTTTGACCATTTTACCCTCCAATTTAAATAAAACAAAAAAGAAAAGAAAAGAAAAATAAAGAATAAATTGCAATATGTTTCTAAACTTTTTTAAAAATACAAATCAGTCCAAAAAAGCCCCTTCACTTCACATTCATTCTTGGGGTTATTCAAGTATTTGCAGACCCTCGGGCAGAGCTTTTGAAACGCAAGCAAATGTGAATCTGAGTCTTTGAGCTTCTTCACAATGTGGGCAATTATTTTTCTCAAGTGGGTCGCGCAGGGATCCGAGTGCGCGGCGTAGAGAACAACAAGGAGACGGAGGCTCTCATTCTTCACGATGGGTTTCAAATCATCGCCAGCGTCATAGAGGCAGTTGAGAAGCACTGAATGCAATTTGAGGACGCTCTCCTTCTTCACGATGAGTTTCGAATAATTGAAAGTTTAGATAAAGAGTTATGATTTTCTGCTTCAATTCAACCATAGCTAATTGGGATGATAAAGAAAATGAAGATGAAGCAGAAGATGATCTTGAAGGGGTTGCTTGGTTGGGGGATTTTGTGGGTTTTGAGGATCTCCGTAAACTCATTTTGAAATTTTGATAAAAGAATTAATCAACAATGTTTCATGAATTAATTCAGTTCGATGATGTGTTTTTTGGAGGGAATTGGGGCCATATTTTTGTGTCGCCTGGACCTGGGCAGACAGTTCGTGGTGGTCCGCGACCACGACGGTGGCCTGAGGAGAGATTTCCGACAGGTTGTAGAATTTCGATTTGCTGGTTTTGATGCATGATTTTGGGCGTATAAATGGATGAAATGGGGAGTTCTTGGGTGGAAATTGCAGAGGATGTTGAGGAGATTAAGTTGATAGTGATAACCGGCGATGGCCAGATTGAGGTGGAAATTAGGGCCATAATCGGCGGCTAGGAGCTCCTAACAGTTTTTTTTTTTTTTTTTTAAATATTTTTATAAGTTTTGGACTCATTTGCATTTTTAGAAAAATCTAGGAGTAAGATTGCAATTTAATTTTAATTTTTTTTGTTTTATTTAAATTGAAGGGTAAAATGGTCAAAAATTGGGGAAAATGACGTTATGCGCAAAAAATGTGAAAGGTAGAGACGTTTTGCGTCAAAAAACGAAAGGTATGGATGTTTTGCACAAAACTCATCAAATGTAGGGACGTTTTGCGCCAATTACCCTAGAAATATCTTTTAAAAACTAGTTTCCAAAGAAAAATAAATGTAGTTTTCTTTAAAAGCTCTTCTACAAAAGTAAAAACAAAAGTAAAAATCATGCCAAACGGACCCTAATCATGTCGAGCTACTCTTTCTAATGTTCTTTCATCTAGCAGCACATACCGATTCAACGTCTACTCTAAATACACTTCCCTTCTGATTACTTTTGAAGTACCTTGCTATAAATTATGAAGGATTCGTGCAAGTGCTTTTGGTACACTACATTCTGATCGTAAATCATACCTAGTTAGTTCCCGTTTGATCACTTGAAAGGGACATGCTCGTTCTAACTTTTGCATTTTGTCTTCTTTTACTGCTTTTCATCCACTTTTTTGCTTTTCTAAAACTCAGAAGTTCGTTACAATATTAGGAAACAAAGCTACATCTTACTATGTAGTTTTTGAAGCATTAGGCTCTCGTGGTCGGTTTAACAGTATGTCATTGTTAGATGTGGGTTCTAAATCATCTGATGCATTGTACTTAATTTATGCAGCTCAAAGAGGATAAAGCTGGTCGTACAAATATATCCGATGAGAGGACAAGCAAAATGCATAAACGGGATTGTGAGCTTATGGGTCTTACATGGCTTCTTAACAAGAACCGAACTGTCTACATACATACGGTGTCTGCTGTTCTTCGGGCTCTAATGATGAGCACGGGAGATGCTGATCCACAGTTTTGCAGTCTAAACAGTGATGGCATGCCTCTAGCTGTCGATTCTTCAGAAATCAATGATCAAAATTCGTCATCAATCCCAACAATCTCACTTTACCGCTACATGCTACTGCTTTCTTTGTTATATTTGAGCATCCTTGTGTCATTTACTAGGTATTAGTCAGTAGCTACAATTGTGATTATTTGATTTTGGTGTAATGAACTCCATTCACTATTTTAAGTGGGACAAAAAATTCTCAAATGTACTTTGTAATTTAGGGTAGTGATGTTGAAATCTATATAATGTATCATTAAAATTTGGACATTAATTAATTAGAATTGTAATTGGCAAGGGTAAAATGATGAAAATATTAATGCATGACGATTCAGATGAACCTTTTAAAGATGAAATTCTAAGAGTATTTTCAATGTATTTTATATTAGACCCATTATCTCTATTTTAGAATCTCTTCTTGAATTGTATACAACACTCTTTATCTTCTACAATTTAAAATGAATGGCGAGTTTGACTGTCAATTCCTCTGTATACAATGACTCATTTGAAATTTTTAAATACATGCGGGTCCCGTGCATTATGTGAGATGGAACAATTTATTATGTACAAATGGATTAACCCAATAAAAGAAGGCTTAAGAAATGAGGAAAATGATGAAAACTAAGGCTCCGTTTGATACACCTTATTTTTCATGGAAAATTCCATTTTCCAACTTTTGTAGTGTTTGATAGGCAAAATTTTTGCCGAAATTATTTTTCGACCTTTCCTCATTTTCTTCCTTTTTGAAGAAAATAAATTTTTGATATTTTAGTTGGAAAAAATTTCCCAGTTTCTTTTTTTTTTTGCAATTGGAAAGTTTTCTAAACAGAATGGTAATTTTTTTTTTAATTCACTTTTATTGACAATTTCCATTGAAAATGAAGCCAAATGAATCGTATTCGGTATGATAATTTTTTTTCAATTTCAATATGTTTTTGGCAATTTGAACAAATTTTAGACCGGTGATAGCAAATTTATCATTTTAATGACAATTTTCATAAAAAATGAAGCCAAAAGGACACCCAATTTTCTACATTTTTCATGGAAATTATACCAATAAAAAACAATTAATTACAATTCCTAGTAAAATAATTTATAGACAAATTAATTCTCTGTAAAATATTTTCTTTCCACCAATTTTTTCACTTTTGCGATCAAACGGACCCTAGTCGCTTACAGAAAAATGTGAAATTGTACGGTATGAAAATTAATTTTGTCTCAACGATAGGAAATTTTATTTTTGTATTTTTGGAGTATGAAACTTAGGCTATGTTTGATTTGTTTTTTTATTTTTTGAAAAAAAAGAAAAGAAAAGAGTTTTGTAAATGTGTGATTAAAAAGTAAGATTTTTTTTTTAAACTTACATATAAAATTATTTCATTGAGAGAATGTGTATTTATAAATGAGTTAAAAAAAGGGAATTCACGAATATTGTGGCTCAAACAGAGACTTGATACTCTCTGTTACTATTTAATTGACATGTATATTATTAGATTTCAATTAATTAATGTATCACAATTATTTAATACACATGTTAATTAAATAGTGAAATCACTTCATTTCATATTCCCTGAGTGCTAAATTTTCTTCTTGAGTCTAACAATAACATTTATTTCAACAAAAATGCTGTTTGTACAAAACTATTTGACAAAGTGAGGTGTAAGGTGGAGATGAAATGGGTTTGGACGGTTGTGATTATCACCCGAAAAGTGGGCGCCAAAATGGAATGAGAGTTGGGAAAAAATGCAGAATATCCACAAATAATATCTCTCTCACACAAACATTTTCTCTCTCCCCTTTTCTCCCAAATCAATTCTCCAAACCGTCATAATTGAAATTACTCAAAATTACACAAAATCATAACCCATTTTGGTGGTGGAAACGGCATATTTTCCAGCTTTGGAGGCTGAAATTGGGCGGCCAAATTGGACGGCAAGTGGCGAGTTGCTTTGTATCCAGCCATGACCTCCATCTCCAGAATCGGGTCGCTGCAAGTAAGAATGTGTGGTTAAATAAGCGTACTCTTAATTGTTAATTATCGTAAGATTTACTGTGAGGCTTTAGTAAAATTACAAGCATAGTCTTAAATATGCATCCGGCTGAGAATAAATCAAAATGAATGAGGAAAGTACTGTTCTTACTAGTCAATAATGTTTCTTACACATGAACTAAAGAAGATTCAATGCATTCATGGTCCTAACAATCACCATGGGATCTGACTTCTTACACCCTCTTTAAGATAAGAGAAACTAAGAAATTTCAGCATCTATTCTGATTCATCCCAGCTAAAATTGAGCAAAGAGGATACTATATTAAATTACTTGCTGCAAATATTAGGAGACTTGATTAGTGTGCTTTCTAATGTCAACTTATTCCAATATGGTCACTGTATATTAATACATAAACGTATGTAAAATGTTAACATACCATTTCATAAGTCAGGCTAAAAACCTTAGGACAAAGGCAAACACAAGTAAAACGCTTTCAAACAACCTAATTAAGTATACAAACATTAACTAAGGCAAACACAAGTGAAACCATTTTCATAATTCCCTGTTGTTGATGATAATTTTAGTGCACAAGAGTATCAAGTTTTTCATTTACAAAAATAGATTATTTTTGTATTTTAATGTGCCATTATTTGAAAACATAAATACCTAAGCATTAACCAAACTGAGAACAACCACATTTCACGAACATCCAAGGTACATGAAATAAAATGCTTTACTTCAACCAAAATGTACCAATTAACTACACTAAACTAGTCGACCAATTTCAAATTTACAAAATGCCTCTATTAACAACACATGACCAGTTCACCGTAAACAACTAATCAAGCTCGAGGACCGCCACATTCACGGTCACAGTAATCGATAGCTCTTCTTCGTTATTCAGCCGAACTTGAGATTGGAACATTCACGACATATCTTTAACTTCTTCATCCGCTTGTGGTTTAGGCCTGATACTGCTAGATTTACAGTTTATTTCTCCATCTTTGCACCAATCCCAAAAGCCACACTTCACACTGTAACATTTGAAGAATCTGCCTTTGTTAACAGTGTTCTTTTCAACCTCGAAAAACTTTTGAAATACATGCATACAAAGTGGACGTCGATGTTTTATCGGAAAATCACTGAAGAAGTGTCCAACACTCCTGCAACTATGAAAAACTCTAGAGTTATTACCCAACATTTTGTGTTCCTGAATCAAAACAATTTACATTTATATCTACCAAAAATTGAAAAACCAAAAACTTCAGTATCTAAGGTAAATGTTAAACAGCAAAATCAGCATCTAAGTTAAATTTTAAATTGCAAAATCAGCATTTTAAGTTAAATGTTAAACTAAACTGCAAAATCAACATCTACGTTAAATTTTAAACTTCGGATATCAGCATCTAAGTTAAACTGAAAAATCGAAAACATCTACGTTAATGTTAAAACTCAAGAATCAGCATCTTAGTTCAACCTAAAAATCAAAACTTTAACCTCTATGTTAATTCAGAAACAGAGACAGGAAGAGTGCCCATGAAGGAATTGTTCGTAGACAACTCTTGAAATTGCCAAATCACCATCTGTTTTGGGGACTCAATCTGAACTTCATGAATTTGATTTACTTGGCACTTTTATAGCATTATTCTTTCTTATGCTTTAACTAAGTAAGTGAAATCGGTAATTAAAGCAATAGAGAACTTTGCCTCTACAGATAAGGTGATACAGAAGTGCTTCGTCGGCTAGTAACCATGGGATATCTACAATTTCTTGTTTAGCATCTCTCACGGGAGTTGAGTTAAAGGTTGGGTCAACAATGTGTATCTGTGGGAGAACATCTACGTTAAATGTTAAAACTCAAGAATCAACATCTAAGTTCAACTGAAAAACCAAAAACCTCAGCCTCTACGTTAAATCAGAAACAGAGGCAAGAAGAGTGTCATTTACATGCCAAAAGTTTTAACTTATCTAGCTTATCGCAAACTGAAAAAGCAGCATCTAACTTAAACTTCAAAACCGAAACCTTCAGATGGATGGAATCCGAGTACATAAAAATGCATATTTATACATTTTCGAAACAAACAGTAACGCGTAGAAACTACCTGCTCAAGGAAACAAAGTGGAGAAAGTCCTCCAAGCTAATTAATAGAAATATCGATCACAATGTTCAAGTTTTGGTTTTGCCTTCGATTTGGGGGAAATGTGAAAGAGAATTTCGGTGTAAATGGGGAGAGAGACCGTTGGGTTTTACGCCATTTAAGTTTTTTTTTTATTTGGTGGTGGAATGAGACCATCATTGGAGTTTTATGGCTGCCGGAGTTTGGGATGACGCCGGAGGTACTGGAGTTCAACGGCTGTCGAAGGGTTGTGATTTTGGGAGTAAGGGTTTCTTTCAATTGATTTGGAGGAAAATGACGGGGAAATGAAGAGAGAGAGAGAGGGGAGGTGGGTTTTCTAATTTTCAATTTTTTTTTTTTAAATTCTAGCCACGTCACTTTATAAAGAAGCTTTGTCAAGCTACTTTGTACAAGTAGCACGATTGTTATTTCAATTTCCAAGTGTGCAGCTTATTCGAGTGGACGATTCATTTATGTTTAAAATTTCTTGTAATTCATAATATACCACAAAAACTTTATCCCTCTTACCATGTTTCCCCAAAATTTTACAAAAAATGAGTTTATGCCAAAAATTAATTGACACATATTGATCAATTTTTATAATTTTTTTTTGAAGGATTTGACATGAAAAGGAAATAAAACCGCGAACCTAGTCAACTGCCGGTGTGATTTGGGTGTAAATAGAGTTCGGTTAAAAAAATGAGTGAAATAAAAGCCAACGTAAAATAGAGTTGAATTTCTTTGCCTTCAAACGGAGAAAATGGTCCTTTACATATGTATAAGGAGCGACAACATATCGCTCTGGTCTTGCAAATCAAGTTGTTATTGTGCTTTGTACTTGAGCCCCCAAATTGCGTGCATGAATTCTGATTGGTTGGATGGAGTTGTATAAGCTACGCCATGAGAGAGTAAGGGCTATTCTTCGACCAAAGGTATCTTATCAACTTTGAGTTGGAATTTGGTTTAAAAAGAGAAAAATAAGTTGAGTATAAAACTATAAGAAATGTAAAAAGTGAGTTTTATGTCAATTTCGGCCAAATATTAGGACTTGATCAGGTAGTCAAATTATGAAAACAAATAGACTCACTTGTTCTACTTGTCGAGTAGATCGTCGTGGTATATTTGGAATTTCAAAACCAATTTTGGATGAATGAGAAATTGTGGTCCATATTTGAAGGAAAAATCAATTTTTTGCACCTAAGATAGCGCTAGAGAGCGACAGCCTAGACCAGCATAGTTAATGAGAATCTAAAATGCTATTTGTTATCCCTTTTATCTTATGCTTTTGTGATTAATTGATGCCCAAATGTACTCATTATTATTATATTTTGATTTAGGTTGCAATTGGATGAATATTGTGGAATTTAGAAGAAACAAGCAAAAAAGACTTAAGTGAAAGAAAATCAAAGTTCAAGGACCAAGATGAAAATATCGAAAAGATGACTCGGAAAGCAAAATGAAGTTGTGAAAGATTTGAAGACCAATTGATAGAAGACATGTAGCATTGGACGAAAATAAACCACAAAAGAAACCAAGAATCGAAAAAAAAGAAGTTTGAGGACTAAAACGCAACAATTTCATAGTTATCAATGCTATGCGGTTGCATACAATTAACAACTATGCGGTCGCATACATGGTTGCAGAGAAATTATGGTCAAGTTTCAAAGAATTATGTGACCGCATGCATTTGTACTATGCGGTCATATAGTATACTTCCGAGGCAAAAATTTCGGTTTCCGAATTTGATTCAAACACTTATGGAAACAAATTTCAAAACGCTTTTTAAACTCTAAAATTGTCCAGAAAACATACAGACGTCCCATACCCTTTTCTTTCTTGTTTTATGCTAGAATTCTCATTAGTAGCTAAACTTTCGTACTTGGTCGAAGAAAATTGAAGTCTCAGAACCAATCCAACTTTGAGATTTAAATTATTTTCATTGTTTAATTCATGTTTTGAGTATTGAATGTTCTTCTGCACTTATTCTCATAATTGTTGCATTTAATTTCTAGCAGGCCTTCTAGTTTATTATTTATTACAATCTATAGTTAAGTTAGTTATCAAATCCGTAATTGTTTCATCCCTTTGACTTGTAGAGCAACTAAGATTCAATGATTTGCTGCGTTAGAAATTGTTAAATTTTGGGAAGAAAGTTCGACTAAATTAAATACAACCGCTTGTGCTTGTATTATTTAGTTTCATCGATCTCTCTAATTATTAAGGCTGCTACTATATTAAATCTATAGTTCTTGTCTTGTGTTGTTTAGTAATTAAGGTTAATTGGATCGATTGTTTTCTAATTAACTCCAATTAAGGAGAGATAAGAAATTAATTCCAACGATGAATATTCAAAGTGTGAATTGATATATATTTGCATCGATGATCAGTTGTAAATTTTCGACGGTGGATATGGATTTGGAGCAATGTTTGTTCTTTTGATTACCTTCTATATCTTAATTTGAGTTGTTCATTGGTTAATTTCGTTAAATTTTTTTGCATATAATCAAAATCTCCCAATCCTTGTTTACATAGTATAAAATTAGACTAATCACTCCCCGTGGGAACGATCCTTACTTCCAATACTACATTTATTTTTAGAGGTAAAGGTTTTATTCTTGGGTGCCTGCGATAACACACCAAATTTTGGCGCCGTTTCCGGTGAGTAATTCTAGTTGATTTTTGTGCTTCTTGTTTGCTTATTTCTTTATTAAAAAAAGCGTTAATTTTTTATATTTGCCATTTTGGTAGAATTTTGACTCTGATTGGATTAAGCCTTTGTATTTTGAAGGAAAATGACGTTCTTAGTAATAGTTGTCGATCTTTTAGGTCCACAAAGCACCCATCCTGAAGTTAAATTCCATTGTTTTCTAGGGTTTTTAGACATTTATTATTATTATTTTTTTTTTTGTATTTTAGAGTAGAATTTTTGTTCGTTTTTCTTTTACTCTAGCTTTTCTTTACTTGTTTTTCATAATTCGTTAGAGAACTTTATGTAGGTTAAGGATTGACATTCGACAGAATCTCAAAGAGAACAATCTCGATCCCGATCTCCTATTTTCTATCAATTTCGATTTGGAGGAGAAGGAAGTCATGGATGGAAATCGGACTTTGAAAGAGCTCGCACCCCCTAATTTGAATCGACAACTATTATGCACACTGTTTCCTACCTTAGATGCTACTACTACATTTGAGTTTAAATTTGTGTTGACCTATGGTTGATTTCATCTTTAATGTTTTGATCATAACAAACAAAATTAATATTATTTCTAACAATTGATTTTGAGTGGTGATAGTTCAATGTTAAAATCAATCAAGTATTATCAAAATCAACTCATTATAAATCGGGTTTATAATGAAGATCAAGATCGAAGTCAAGTATTAAACCCAAATGTCAAGAAAGATCAAGAGTTTAAGAATCAAACATGAAAGAAATTTTGAATCAAGATCAAAGACTAGGCTTACGAGATCATATGTAAAGGTATAACACATTGATCTTTAGTAATGAATGACAATAACTTAAAAATCATTTTATGCATAAAGAGTTATTTTCATATCACTTGTATAAAATATTTTTGATTAAAAGTAAGACTTATTTTTCAAAGTGATACTTGAACTTAGATCACATTTCCAAAAAAAAAAAGTCAGCAACCAACGGTCAACCAGACGTCTGGATGAATCGGACCGTCCGGTTTATCCGCAACAATCAAATTTTTGACCGTTTTCTGACTGCAATGACTAGTTGGTCGTCAGGTATTGTTCCAGATGTTTGGATATATTGTCCGATTCGACAGAATATTTGATAGTTTGATTGCTATAAATACCAACTCACTCGTCATTCATTTTAACACTTAAGAGCATTCAAATGAGATACTTTTGAGCAAATTATATTGATTTATCATCTCATTTGTTATTATCAAATTATTTAGCTTTGAATAAATTTTGAAAATCTACTCATTAAAGTTTTTCATTTGAAAAATATTATTTGAACTTACATTTTTACATTCATTTAAATTTATTTCTTCATAGCAAAAACTTTGATTGTTGGATCAAACTTCTTGAATCATTTCTCTTATTAAAATTTTTCATTTCTCTTTGTTCTTAATTTATCTATATCAATTTTAAAAGAGATATATTTTTGAAGAAGATATTTGCACTTACATTGCATAAACTTTTTCTACTTCTTCATATTGAAACTTTGATTGAGTCAAACTTGTAAACATCATATTCATCAAAGTTTCTAATTTCTCTCTTAGTATTTAATTTATCACAATTTATTCATTGAAAAAAAGATGTATTTTTGAACAAGATTTTTGCACTTACATTGCATAAATTTTTTCTTTTTCTTCTTCTTCATATTGAAACTTTGATTGATTGAACTAAACTTATAAAATCATCGTATTCATCAAAGTTTCTCATTTATCTCTTAATACTTAATTTATTACAGTCATCCATTAAAAGAGATATTTCTTGAGAAGATTTTTGAACTCACATTGTATTTATTTCTTCATCTTCTCATTGAAACACTTTGAGTAATTGAATTTAAGTTTTGACTATCATATTCATCAAAGTTTTTCATCTAACACTTGAGTTATCATTTTTACTATTCATTGAAGTGTTAACCTCTCTTAGTACTTAATTTGTTTGTATTATTTATCAAGAGAGGATTTTAATTGGAAAATCACTTTGATAAAGTGTGGGTCATGTTGAAGTCCTTTAAAGATCAACATTGTATAAGGATTGATACTCCTTGTTGTAAGTCATCGTGTGGGTCATATTAAGGTCCAGTAAAGCTCAATAGTGTGGATCATATTGAGGTCCTGTAAAGCTTAACATTGTATTAGGATTGATGCTCCTTGTGTATAAGTCACCAGAAGCGTTGTAAATGGTTAAATTGCACCACAAATGAATCAACATAATGAAAAGACATTGCTCGTGCCTGAGAGCTTGGTAACGAAGGACGAGATCATTGCTTTAGATCGAACTTCCACAATTATACCATTTGCATCCTCTCTTCCTTTTACTTATCGCTTTTATATTTGTACTTACTATTTGAATTAATCTATTTAGTCTTTACCTGCTTGAATTTAGATTATATTCGAAAACGTTTTAAAAACCAATTCACCCCCATCTTGGTTAGTTATTCTTAGGCTATCAATCTGGACTAATACATCTTTTGCTCACTTTTTATGGTCTTGCAGGTGAAGATCCTCATAAGCATCTAAAGGAGTTTCATGTGGTTTGAACGAGCATGAAACCTATGGGAGTGACTGAAGAACAAATTAAATTGAGAGTCTTTCCGCTTTCTTTGAAGGATTCGACTAGGGATTGTCTCTATTATCTACCCTCTGGGAGTATTACCACATGGGTTGAGATGAAGAGGTGGTTTTTAGAGAAATATTTTCCACCTTCAAGGGCTGCCAACATTCGAAAAGAAATCTGTGGTGTAAGACATGACAATCGAGAATCCCTACATGCATATTAGGAGCGTTTCACGAAATTATGTGCAAGTTGCCCCCATCATCAAATTAGTGAGCAACTTTTCATCCAATATTTCTATGAAGGCCTTCTACCCATTTATAAGAATATGATTGATACTGCTAGTGGATGAGCTTTGATAGATAAACTTCCGAAGGTGCAAAGAGCTTAAATCCGAGCATGGCAGTCAACTCTCAACAATTTGTTTCTAGACTCGACCTTCATTCTAAACATGTTAATGAGGTAAATATCTCATCCATTGAACAATAGCAAAAGCTTGTGAGATTTGTTCAATAGTGGGACATCCAATCGACATGTGTCCAACTCTTCAAGAAGAAACCATCGAACAAATTAATACAACATGTGGCTTTCCGGACAACTACAAAGGAACTATGATCCCTATTCGAACACATATAACTAGGGATGAAGGGATCATCCTAATCTTAGCTATGAGAATCCACAAGTAAATCAGTCTGCAACTCAAAATTGCCCAAGTTTCTGGCAATATAAGCAGCCATACCGTCCTAGATAACAACCGAGCCAAACTTCCAATTCAGGTACATTGTTAGAAGATATTATTAGGTCCTTTGCCACTAACACTTTGCAATTCCAATAGGAGACAAAACAATTCCAACAAGATGCCAGGGCCATTATTCAAAGTTTGGACAATCAAATGGGCCAGATGACAACTACAATTAGTCAACTAGAACTGGAAAGTTCGGAGAAACTACCATCTCAAACAATAGTAAATCCAATAGAAAATGATAGCACAATCACCCTGAGAAGTGGTAAAGAGGTTGCGATTCCAGTAAAGGTAGCCCATACATTATTGGAGCAAGAAAAAGAAAAAAATATCGTTGCATACACGAATGTTCCCAATGACAATGACGTACCAAAGCGTAAATTTCTGCCTCTTTTTAATTATAAACTAGTACCTCATTTTCCTCGAACTTTAGCTGAATCTAGGAAATATGAACAAAATCAAGATCTATATGAAACTTTTCATAGATGCGAGGTAAATATTCCAGTTTTAGATGTTATTAAACAAATACCTCGTTATGCTAAATTTTTTTAAAAGATTGTGCACAATTAAAAGGAAATAGAAACTTAAAGGATGTGATAAGGTATGATTTGTGGAGACTGTCTCCACAATTATAAAAAAAAAATCTTTACAAAATACAAAGATCCATGTATGTTTACCATCCTTTGTACGATAGGTGACACTAGATTCGAGAAGACCATGTTAGAATTAGGAACTTCTATTAATGTCATGTCATATTCTATATATGCTTCGTTGAAATTTGGACATTTGAATAAAATTGGTGTTGTGATTCAATTGGCTGATAGATCTAATATCTATAATAAGGGTGTAGCTGAGGATGTCCTTGTTCAATTTAATGATTTGGTTTTTTCCATTGATTTCTATGTGCTTGATATGAAAAATAGCGATCAAACTACCCCTATTTTGTTATGAAGACCATTCTTAAAGACATCTAAAACTAAGATAGATGTTCATAGTGTCATAGTTACTATAGAATTCAATGGTGAAATTATTAAATTTAATATTTATGATGCAATGAAATATCCTAAAGATAATAATCCTATTTATTCCATTGATGTGATTGATTATTTAGTACATGAAGTTTTTGACCTTGATGGAAAAGATGGATTAGAAGTTGTTATTAGTAAGCATCTTGATAGAGAATGATGATTTAACCTTAAGCACTGAATTGTGGGAAACGGTTGCAGTGTTGAATGATTTGCCCCGATTACAGCAGCCAAGTAACGTTTTTTATATTGCGTTACTAGTTTCTAATGAGAGACATGTACCATCTATTCTGAAAACTCCCACTCTAGATCTGAAGCCTTTCTCTAGCCACCTCAAGTACTTGTTCCTTGGAGACGGAGGAAGGTTACCAATGATTATCTCTAGTAAACTTAGTGCAGCACAAGAAGAAAAGGTTGTGCAATTCCTTAAGGAGCATAAGATGGCTATTGGTTGGACAATTACGGATATTAAATAAATTAGCCTGTCTACATGAATGCATCATATCTTACTTGAAGAGAGAGTAAAACCTTCCCGTCAACCATAAAGAAGATTGAATCCGCTCTTGAATTTGGAGTGATTTATCCTATTTAGGATAGCACTTGGGTTAGCTCGGTTCAAGTGGTTCCTAAAAAGATTGGAATAACTGTTGTAAAAAATCAGAATGATGAGTTAGTTCATACTCATGTTCAAAATGGGTAGCGAGTTTGTATAGATTATAGAAAATTAAATGCTATGATCCGCAATGACCACTTTCCTTTACCTTTTATCGATCAAATACTTGAAAGGTTAGTTGGTCATTCTTAATATTGTTTCCTTGATGGTTGCTTAGGTCATTTTCAAATTGCAATTGCTCCAGAGGATCAAGAAAAGAGAAGTTTTACATGCCCATTCGAGACTTTTGCATATCGTCGCATGCCTTCTGGACTTTACAATGCTCCAGCCACTTTTCAAAGGTGTATGGTTAGTATATTTTTAGATTATATTGAGCATATCATAGAAATCTTCATGGATGATTTCACAGTTTATGGAGACTTCTTTGATAATTGTTTACATAACCTAACACTCGTTCTTCAAAGATGCATAGAAACTAAACCTTGTGTTAAATTTTGAAAATTGTCACTTTATGGTTGAACAATGTATAGTTTTCGGTCATGTTGTTTCATCTAGGGGGATTGAGGTAGATAAAGCTCAAATTGATATTATTCAATCTTTGCCTTGTCCCACTAGTGTGTGGAAAGTTTGTTCTTTTCTTTAACATACATGTTTCTACTGTACACTCATCAAAGACTTCTCCAAAATAGAACTACCCCTATGTAAGTTTCTACAAAATAATGTGGCTTTGAGTTTGATGAGGCGTGTAAAAAGGTGTTTGATAAGCAAACAGAATTGTTGACTTTTGCCCTAGTTATCTAACCCCCTAATAGGAACTTTCCTTTTGAGATAATGTGTGATGTAAGTGATTATGCAGTGGGTACGATTTTAGGTCAAAGGATTAGAAAAGCATCCCATGCCATTTATTATGCTTCTAGAATTTTGAATGATGCCTAGAGGAATTATTTTACAACTGAAAAAGAACTTTTAGCTAATCATGTAGCTCTTTGTTATTTGATGACAAAGAAAGAGGCAAAACCAAGATTAATAAGATGGATACTTCTATTGAGTGAATTTGATTTGGAGATCAAAGACAAAAGAGGAATAGAAAGTCGTGTTGTAGATTATTTGAGTCGTTTAGTTCATGTGGATGATGAACTTCATTTACAGGAAACATTCCCTGACGAGCAATTGCTCTCTGCGAGTGTGACACTACCTTAGTATGTGAATATTTTAAATTATTTGGTTACTAATATGTTACTCCTAGTTTGTATAGAGATCAAAGAGATAAGGTCAAGAGTGATGCTAAGTATTATGTGTGGGATGATCCGTACTTATGAAAGTATTATGCAGATCAAGTGATAAGAATGAGCGTTCCTGAAAATGAGATTATTTCTATTCTCACATTTTGTAATTCTTATGCATGTGGAGTTCACTTTGGAACTAAGAGCTCGACGAGAAAAGTGCTAGAAAGTGGGTTCCATTGGCTGTCTTTATTTCGAGATTCATATTCTTTTTGTAAGTCATGCAAACATTGTCAAAAGACAGGTAATATATCCCAAAAGAATGAAAACCCACAAACACCCATACTATTCTATGAAATTTTTGATGTTTGGGGCATCGATTTCATGGGACCATTCCCTGTATCTTTCGATTATGTTTGCATTTTTCTTGCTGTTAATTATGTTTCAAAATGGGTGGAAGCTAAGATAACCAGGAGTGAAGATTCTAAGTTGTTGTAGATTTTATCAAGTCTAACATATTTTCCAAGTTTGGAATCCCAAGATCTCTAATAAGTAATCGAGGCACTCACTTTTGCAATCAAACAATGGAACCTTTGCTGAGAAAATACCATGTGACCCACAAGTTGTTGACTGCCTATCTTTCGCAAACTAGTGGGCAAGCTAAAGTGTCAAACTAAGAGATCAAGTCCATCCTTGAAAAGATGGTCAATTCAAGCAGAAACGATTGGAGTTTGTGCTTAGATGATGCTTTGTGGGCATATAGGACTGCATACAAGAAGCCCATTGGTATGTCATCTTATCAGTTGGTGTTTGGGAAAGCATGCCACCTTCCAGTTGAGTTAGAACATAAGGCTTATTGGGTTATCGAGAGTTTCAACATGAAGATGGATGAAAGTGAAGAACATAAGAAGTTGCAACTACAAGAATTAGAGGAAATTCGCAATGATGCCTATGAGAGTGAAAGGATTTACAAGGAAAACAAGAAGGTTTTTCATGACAAGATGATCTATATGAAGGAGTTTAAAGTTGGTCAAAAAGTCCTTCTATACCATTCACGACTTCGTTTGTTTCTGGGTAAGTTGCGTTCTCATTGGATTGGACCATTTGTTGTTACTAATATTTTTCCTCATGGTGTTGTTGAAATTCAAAGTTTGGAAATTTCCAAAAGTATTCAAGGTTAATGACCATAGGCTTAAACCTTTCTATGAAGGTCTCCAAGTGGAGAATGTGACAACATTAGACCTTGAAGATCCATTTTATATTGGTTAAAAAAGGAATCATTGAGTCGATCTAATGACAATAAACAAATGTGCTGCTTGGGAGGCAATCCAAGGGGAGTTCGTTCCTTTATCTTTTTATTTTTATATTTATATTGTGGTTATTTTTTTGCATTTCAACTTACATTGAGGACAATGTAGTGTGGGGGAGGGGATTTTGGTTGTGTTTGAGTTGTTTTGATATTAATGTGAGTTTAAATTTTGAAATAAAAAATAAAAAATAAAAAATCGAAGAAAGTGGTGGTTTTCAACGACTTTTGATTGTGTATGCTATTTGCTAGGTTCAATTAAGCTTTTGAAGAACTCATAACATGATTGAATAAGTAGTCTAGTTATTTTCTTTGAGAATGGTAGTAATGAATTTTGTAGACAAAAATCAGGGAGATCTTAAGCCTTTAGACTGACATATTCATATCAGCCCCATTATTTTCTTTCATGATTGATATTCTTCCATGAATTTGTTTCTCTAGAACTTGCCTTAATTCTCTCCAAGGTCATATTGATACATGCATGCACGAATATGATTAAGGCCATCTTTATTATATAAGTTAACTACCTAAGCCAAATAGCCATCTTGTAATTAAATTTTCCTATTGTTGAACCCCTTTGAGCTTGATGGCCTTTTCTTTTTTGTAAACCCACATTACAACCTTTAATTTGGAAAAGACAATGTCTTTACCCAAGTCATAGAGCTAATGAAGTATTTTTCATCATTATGATATTTATGGGTACACAAGAAATAAGCGTGGGGGTGTTGAATTTATGGTAGGGCAATGACAAGTGTAATGGAACATGTTTTCAGTCTCTATTCATAAGTTCCATTGTTGGTGTTATGTTTTGAAGGGGAAAAAAAAAGAACTAGAAAAAAAAGAAGAGAAGAAAAGAAGTGACGGAGGAAATAACTTCCAATGTTACAACTGTCCATGTTTATAATTCCTCTTGAAATTTCAATAAAGGGATTTACTTATGTAGGATAGATGCAAATTGAAGGAACTGTTGAGTGGAGTGATGGGTTTTACATGTTTTATATATTTGAGCTTGAGTTAATTCATTTTTGCTCCAATAGTTTCGAAGGCTTTCAGCTACATTCCCAAATATTTTCCACTTTAACCCTAAACCCTGTTATAACCTTCGAAAAGTCCTTATGATTTTTGTTATGCATGTGGTCTAATTGGTGGAGAATAAGAAGATATGTAAGCATATGGTAGATCATCTCTATTGGAATGAATTTGAGTGAAACACATATCCTTCAAACATATGAGAGACGAGTGCTTATGTCTATGAGGGTCTACATGTTTGACTTACTCCACATTCATATGAAAATGCTTGCTAATTGATTATAAGTTGTGTGAGAATATTTGTTCATAACGTATTATTTGTTTTAAAGAGTTTGGTTGTTCTATGATTATGACATTACAACCTTGATATTTTTTGGGAAAGTAAAAATTGAGTTTTGTTCAAGGACGAGCAAAAGCTAAATGCGGGAGAATTTGACGAGAATGTAAAATACTATATTTTTCATCCTTTATCTTATACTTTTGTGATTAATTGATGCCTAAATGTACTCATTATTCTATTTTGATTTAGTTTGCAATTTGATGAATATGATGGAATTTAGAAGAAACAAGCAAAAAAAGACTTAAGTGAAAGAAAATTAAAGTTGAGGGACCAAGATGGAAATTTCCAAAACATGATTCGGAAAGAAAAACGAAGATGTGAAAGATTTGAAGACCAATTGATATAAGACATGAAGCATTGGATGAAGAAAATTGAGCAAAGAAACCAACAATTGAGAAACAAAGTCCGAGGAGTGAAACGCAACAATTGCATAGTTATCAGTGCTATGCGGTTGCATACTTGGTTTCAAAGAAATTATGGTTGAGTTTTAAATGAAATTTGCGACCGCATGCATTTGTTCTATGCGGTCGCATAGTACACTTTCGAGACAAAAATCCTGATTTCCGAATTTGACTCAAACATTTGTGGAAACAAATCTCAAAATGCTTTTTAAACCCTAAAATCATCCCGAAAACATACACACACCCCATACCCTTTTCTCTCTTGTATTGTGCTATAATTCTCATGAGTAGCTAAATTTTTGTACTTGGTCGAAGGAAATTAAAGCCTCGGAACTAATCCAACTGTGAGATCTAAATTATTTTCATTGTTTAATTCATGTTTTGAGTATTGAATATTTTTATGCATTTATTTTCGTGATCATTGTATTTAATTTCTAGGAGACCTACTAGTTTATAATTTGTTGCAATCTGTAGCTAAATTAGATATTAAATCCGTAATTGTTCGATCCATTTAACTTGTAGATCAACTAAGATTTAATGGTTAGCTGCATCAGAAATTGTTAAACCTTGGGAAGAGCATTCGACTAAATTAAATACAACCACTTGTGCTTGTGTTATTTAGTTTTATCAGTCTATCTAATTATTAAGGATGTTACTAGATTAAACATATAGCGATTGTCTTGAGTTGTTTAGTAATTAGGGTTAATTGAATCGCTTGTTTTCTAATTAACAACAATTAAGGAGAGATATGAAAATAATTCTAACGGTGAATATTCAAAGTGTGAATTGATATATATTTGCATCTAAGGTTAGTTGTAAAATTCTGATGGTGGATATGGATTTAGACCAAGATTTGTTCTTTTGATTGCCTTCGATATTTTAATTCGAGTTGTTCATTAATTAATTTCTTTAAAATTGTTTGTGTATAATCACAAACCCTCCAATCCTTGTTTATGTAGCATGAAATTAGACTAATCACTCTACATGTGATCGATCTTTGCTTTTTCTACTACATTTTTTTGGAGGTAAATGTTTTTATTTTTGGATGCGTGCGATAGTACACCACCAGCCCAGCCCCAGGCAAGCGACAAACTCTCTGCTTTGGCGTTCAAGTGGCGCACGTGCGATAGACGAGCGACAGTAAAGGTTGTGACTCTTGGCAAATGTTGATGAGTTTTGGGGTGTGTTTCTTCATTCACAACCTCTCATTTTCTATAAATAAGAACCTTTGGACATCTCTTAACCCATCCCAATTATTTGTAATCATAGCATAACATAAAATCATATTTCCTTAGCCGAATTTTTTCATAAAAAATTGTTTTTTTTATTTTTTTATTTTTTTTTATTTCATTTGAAAGGAGTACAAAAGCCTTCTTTTTGGTTCATTATTCTTGTGTTTTGGAGTCCTACAAACATAAGAAGGAATTTGTTGTATCTTGGGAGTTAATTGCCATCATCTGTAGGCACCGTTGCAGGGTAAAATTGACTTAAGGACAAAGACTTCAACTCTTACCTTGACTTTGCATCCATTTTGTTGGTGTTACTTTGTCCATTTTCATTGGCATTTTAAATTCTATTTCTTTGGTGTTTATTTCTCAATTCCTTGCCATTACTACGTCGAAATTTTGGTAAGGTTGATAAGTTCAATTTGTTCAAGAAATCATTCAAATCCATTTTACAAACAAACACTTTGATTGGTGGATCTCGACTATTTTCAGTGGAAACTTGGGAATAAGCCATCTTCAATTACCCTTTTCAACGACATATGCTACATGGACATTGTTGAGCCAATCAATCTTCCTCACAAGCTCGTGCCCTTTAGGCGAAGTTCAAAAGAACGCAAGTGCAGTTACAACGTTTAAGGCTCGCAGAAGAGTGAGGCTAACCATACCCCCATTTTGGCGGCAAAAGTCGTTATTTAACCATATATGATGAGTCTAAAAGCATGACATCTAAAACAATGAATAATATGTCATAACAAAATTAGTTACAAATACATAAATAAACACTACCACTTATTGTGTTCTAGAATGATCCAAAGCCTACAAGAAAATCTATAAATACTCCCACATAATAAAATGAAGGCATGAAAAGTCAAATATCTCTCCCCCCAATAATTATTTTTCCTCTTGCTTCTGTTTGATCATCAAATTTAGAGAGTTTAGGAGTAGAATACCCTGGCTATGTGAGAGGAGTTTGTTGGTTGTAATTTTATGGTCAACAAATAGCGTCGTTTGTGGAAACCCTGAGTAAAGAAGACCACAAATGCATCTATCAAACTTGAAAAATCCTTGAAATCTGCAAAAAGATGAGCCAAACAGAGGAAAATTCAAAGGATTTTAAAATGCTGAAAGTTGGAGTAGAAGAGCAAAGCGATGATTCGATGAATAGTAATGTGAATTCAAGGACTATATGTTAATGCAAGTCAAACATCGACATTTCTTCCACTTAACGTCGTCATTTATGGAGGATGTCCCTAGCAATGACTATACAGAAAATGACGAAAAACCTCAAGGCACTAACAGTTGATAATTTGTCTCTGCGTGCAAAGCTTGAGAATCCGAGGATGATTTTACAAGGTGAATTCGATGAGAATGATATGGAGCCTTTTACTATCTTCTTTCCCGAGAATGGAAGCAACTTACATGTATTAAAAATCTACGATAGTATGTGAGATGAGGAAGAGGAAGGAGCAACGAATGAACAAACCCGCCTTAGAGATACTTACGGATGAGGTGAACTGTCATGGTAGGAAGTATAACCTGCACAATCATTGTGATGTTGGAAGTGCAGAAAACCTTGTGAATCCACATAGCGTTCATCTATATGGGAAATATGAAGACCTACCTACAAGGCTACAACAAAGAAACGAACAGTCCTAGGGTCGTTTGTTAAAAGAAGAATGTACAAGTACCAGTCTTGAGATTGAATGGTGTGAGACAAGAGGAAGAAGAGCTTAACTGATTGCCGATGAGGACATATCAGATGAAGAGACGAAGGACGCCTTATGGAATGGCTTGTTAAGAAAAAATTCCTTCTCGCGAGATGTTTGCAAAGGAAATCCGCATTCCTTTCACCAATTAATAATCCTAATACGGAATGAGATCTAGATAAAGCATAACCTCGAAAATTGATGGAAGATGGAGCAAGAATAACATTGGAAAATTCAAAAGAAAAGCTTCAACGTATGCATCTTGATTTCAAAAAGTACATTACTTTCTTTTTTACGGACCAAAGAGCAAGATTCATACACTCTGCAATATCCTCATAAATTTTAGGAAAAGCATATCCATCATCCGAAAAATGGAAGACGAAGTTCTGCAAAATTCATCTCACTGGAAATCATGATACAAATGAATACTTTGAAGTGTTTAGGATGGCGAGGCTGCGAAACCTGTAGAGCAGCATGCATAAACACCTGAAAGTCGAGCCAGAAGGTGAGATAAAAGAGTGAAACAAAAGCATGCTGAGGCATCGCAAGCATTAATTAACATTTCAAATTCTTGACCATTGGTAAGAGAAATCAATATTATAATCGAGAACCCTTATGTAGGTGGAGAATCGAGGAACACACGAAGAAGATATCCCCAAGCAGCTAAGTTGCCCTTATTTTAAAAAAGAAAAAAATCTTGATTTGAGGTAATCCCAAAAAGTTGCATCTCTTCGATTACATTTAAATAATGGTGATGAATAGGAAATCATACATCCCTGCAATGATAATGCGAACCGTAATATCTTGCAATGGACTTAACAGTCTATTGGAGGATAATGAGTTTTGTAATATTTTATTTAGAAATGCTTTTGACCAAATGTAGGTTAATCACACCTAGATGCCTATGACCGAACTTTTATATGGCTTCACTGAAAATAGATTGATTTCAAAAGGACCAACCACTTTGGCAATTAGGTCGAGTAAAAAGCCAATTAACATATTGATGGTGAAAAACATGAACATGCTTGAAAATCCTTATCTAGGAAAGCAAGTGTCTAATACTGTGAAGGGTAAGTTGAAAACCCTACTTGTTAGTAAAGGTAATTTGGCATAGGGAAAACATGAATATTGAAACAATCAAGCTAAGATTGGAACTAAATTATGGTCGTAATAATGAGGAAAACGAAAACACTGAAGGATTAGAGGCGAGACTTTTCTTGCTTATAACGAAGTCTGGATTAAAGGTGAGTTTTCTTCTGCCTACAATGAAATTTTAAACGAAATGTGAGGTTTATTCTAAAGAAATACGGGGACTAAATTCCAACCTCCCAAAAAAGATCAACTATGAAGGGCAAGTTCAAATCAGCCAGTGAAAGTTTGATGTCATGACAAGAAACCACTCTAATTATCCGCAAAATATTTGTAAAATGAAAAGTCATGATTGTGATCCCTTGATCTTTATTTTGTTTTAATAGATGATTGAATAAACTTTCATATTTTACGAATTGTATCAATGATATACAAAAATGCATTGATGTGAAGTACAATTAAAGATCGAGTAAGTTAAATAATGCGAACCTAAATAAATAAAAAAAAACAAGCAGTTTCATATAAAAACGAGCTACAAAGTTTCAATACAATTTGAAGACGAGACAAATACAAGCAATTTCTCCAAATTAATTGAAATCTAAAGATTTTCAAAAGCTGGATCATTTCGTTTAACTTCAACATTACCCTCTAGAGTATAATCGCTTCCGAAGGTGGAGGATGAGTGAAATGAGGAGCATCAGCTGGCCTAGTAGTAGTCGCAACCCCACTTAAAGGAATAATTTGGGAATTCGTAGGTTGTGAAGGTCATTATATAGCCCAGTCATTATATTATATAGATCCTTGCAAACGATAATTCGAACTAGAAGTTCGGAAGATAATTCATTTAAATGCATTACTAATTAAATTAATTAACAACATCCTATACACAAGGTTAAAATGCTCTAACTCGAATTAAAATCATGGGAGGGCAATTCATTAATGTTAGGTCCATATGCATTGGTAAAGTTCTGTGTTCAAAATGTCATTTATTGTGTTGTTTTCGGGGTTGGGAGACTCTTCAGAAAGAATCCAAGTATACTAAAAAAGATCAAGACGAGGCAAAAAATCCACTACTAGAAAAGGCAGCTTCAGAGACGGATTTTTCCGTCGCTGAAGCCTTAAATTTCGTCGCTTGGAATTTATTCGTCGGTAAATCCGTCGCTAAAATGCCCGCAGGTAATTTTACCGACAAAATTATTTGTCCGTCGGCAATTAGCGACGAAATATTCCGTCGGTGTTTAGCGATGGACAAAAAATTGTAGCTAATTAGCAACGGTATTAGCTACAATTTTCCGTCCCAAATTACCTACAGATTTTAGATGCGTCGGTAATTACCGACGGATTTTCCGTCTCAAATTTAAAAAAAAAAAAAAAAAAATTTTGAATAACTATTTAAATTAACTACTACTACAACAACAATAACCATTATTGATAATCCCCAGCGATGAGAAAAATCATCCACCAGCTTTCTAGCAACAAATACACAAAGACAGCAACACGAGCCACAATTAGGAAAATATTGAGTGCTAGTGACCTCACATTCGGCCCAAATATAAACCTTCCCTGAAGAAAAAATTTCTGCACCAGAAGATATGCAATCAATTAAAAACTTAACAAAAATAAATAGCATTAACCTTATCAATTTATATTTCAAGACCTTCACAATCTCCATAAATGGCTAAATCAAATAAAAATTTTAGCATACATATTTCTTTTCTTTCCTAGAGACTTTGATAATACCATCAAGAAAAGGAATTTTCAAGCATCATAACTTGCATAATCTATGTCTTAACTTTTTTCAGTAAACAATAATGTTCCTTAAACATTAAATAACTAAAAAGGTAATAAAAGGAACCCAACCAAAGCCCAACAAGACAAGAAATCGGTCTAACAAATCCACAAAAACTATGATTTATTAACTGCAGTAGTTGCATCTAATGCAGTCATGTAGAACATTTTTTCTTTACAAGACCAAAGCAGGTACATTAATTTGCAGTTAGCTTACAACCTCAAGTTGCAGGGATATGCGGATGCAAGCTTTTACTCGTTAACTAGGAGGAAATGCAAATTAAAAACCAATCCCTATCCTTCACATACCCCATTCCAAAAATTGTCACTTAGAGAACTACTTTCTTGTCAACAATCAATTCCGAAACACCTCATCCGGTAACTAATCAACTAACTTTTTTTTTTTTTTTTTTTTCCTCTTTCCTTATACTAAGTTTTTCCTTTAAGCAACTTGGATTTAAAAATATGCTTATGCCTAGCGCCACAATATTAAAAACCATCCATTAAGGCACTTCAACAACATCGACTAGGAGGCAAAACAGTAGAAAGCACCATCTTATATTATCAAGCACAAAATTGGGGGTAATTCCAATTCATCACTAGCTTTCATGTCAGCTCAAGAAAGATACATGCTGCAATATTTGCAATAGAACATTGCTCTTATTCTTAAGTAATGTGAAAGCGATTAACCTCTGTTTACACCTGTGCCTCGACCTCCTCCTGTGTTTTTAGCAGCTCCATCATCCAAACCACGATCAATGTCTTTTACTTTAGAGCTATCCTCTCTACCTCTTCCTCTTCCACGCCCTATCCAGGTGGCCTCCTATATGGAAAATATCCAAAGACAACAGTTAATGTAGCTAGATACATTTACTTATCTAAAATTTAGGAATTTACAAACATTACTTAGAAAACTCAGAATATCTTGCTGCCCTGGGAACTCAGAGTAATGAGAATGAGGTAAAAAAATTAAAATTTCTAGCATAAGATGCATTTATTCTGGAGTAGGGACAGGGACGAATCCAGGGTTAAAAGTAAATTATAAACGAAAAAGATAATCAGCTACAAAATTCAGATACAAAATTCAGATTTATCTTCAACCACATTTTTAATTCAAGTTTTAGATTTAGGCAGTTTTGATACATGGCAAACCCTTTGAAAGGGAATGATAGCAATGCACATCACCAATAAGCAGGGATACAATATAATATAATCAATTGAAGTTCCAGACTTGTGTAGCATATTGTATAAGATATACTGCAGCCTACAGTCTTTATTCCACATGACTAATCCACTGCTACTGATTTTGCCTCCTCGTCTTTTCAACTGATGTCATGTTTGCACTTGCACTAATAAATTCCATGCTCTCTTCATTACATTAAGAGCCATACGACCAAGGTGACCATATTTCACTTTCAAAGACTCATAGAACTATTATTCTTCATAGGTTTCCACACCATAAACATACCAAAAATAAATAGATAACTAACTTAAACCTTACGACTAGTGTTAGACTGTGTAATTAGGTCCATGAATACCAATAAACCACATGTCTTTTCCTAAAAATTATATTCAAAGTAGAATATCCTCACTAATTAAGTGAAGTACTTACCATAAGACTTCACTTTTTATAGTTTAATTAGTTATGCAGCTTCTTCAATGCTACAATAACGTTTTCCCCTTGCAATACTCTAGAAGCCCCCTCAATTCAAATCAGCTTTATCTCACTAATGCAAACTAACTTTATATTTAAATTTGCTTTAAACATACCAAATAATTGCAGTTCATACACTTGAAGTCTTGAACAATTCAAATTCCTAGCAAGCAAAGTACTGAAACAAAAATGAAGCCCAATCCTAGTTTTTCAATCACAAAAGAACTTACACACTTTATTGACAAATCTCAAGATAAACAACCAAAATTATATCGAAAAAACTAGAAAAAATAACGAAATAACCTAGATAAACACATTCAATTTTGAAACAATGAGCCCTCAAAAGGCTGAAAAGTCAAATCTTTAACAATAACCCATATCATGTATTGCCATATTAAGAAACTAACAAAGATTCTATCCGCCTAAAATCAAATGACATGAATAAACAATATTCCTAATTAAAACAAGAAATACTAATATAATTTAGAATCATCTAGTCTTTATCCACAAACATTATTACATATTAATCCATATTTAAAAAACCCAAGTTCCAGTCAAACCCCATATAAACCAAAATGGACAAGCTGATATTAAAGAAACGAGAGGGTGCACACACATACACACTCCGAAGACACTCGTCAGTCTCTGCCGATATTTGGTTTTGTGGGTAATGGAATTGCAATTGCAATTGCAATTTGCAAGCAAAACCCATGGAAACTTGTCATCGGTCATACAAAACAAATCATAATTTGTCACATTTTTTTCTCAAAACATCAATATTATGTTTGATTGACAGATAACCATAAAGCCAATCAAATGTAAAGCCAGAAAATAGCAGGAATATGAATCGTAGTAAACAACAATGAATCCCAGCAAAACATGAAATATCAAACCCTACCTTTTAGCAGATTACCCTACCTTTTGGGGTTTATTGCGGGTTCTCCATAAATGGGGCGATTTGGCGTGAGAAATGAGAATTTCGGAGTGGTTTGAGAAGAAATGGAGAGTGATTTGGCATGAGAAAGAGAAAGGGAAAGTTGGGTTCAAAAAGGGCGAGGGAAATGGAAAAATTTTAGTGGGAAAGTGAAAATTTAGTAGGGAAATTGTTTATCAACAAATTTTTTACATTGTAAATTATTTTATTTTATTTTTCCTTTCTAACGGAAATATCCGTTGGTAAAGTAATTGATAAATTATTTAATTTATCATTTAATTATTTTTTATTTTTTTACCGACGGATTAGCAACAGAATTATACCAACAGAAGACTTCGTTGGTAATTCCGTCAGTAATTTAATATATAATTTTTAAGAATGATAAAATAATAATCCTTGCTAATTCGTTGGTAATATCAACATAAAATGTCCGTTGCTAAAATTTCGTCTCTATCGCCTCCTTTTCTAGTAGTGATCGTCCTCATCTGCTAAGCAAATTGCTAGAGGGTTTTTGTGGTAGTCAACTGTACGTTGGGCGCCTATGGTCCGCTCGGGCAGTTGTGTTACTAGGTAAAATCCCAGATCACGATTTTAAGACTTTACTATCACAAACAATCCCAAACTCTCTATATCATAAATATCCAAGGTATACTTCATCCCAAAATGTGTGTTGAGCCTTTATTTATTTATTAAGGAGAACGCAATATTGAAGATCAATTACTCATTCCAAATTTCTCTTGCCTCAACCATAAGATCAAAACATCGAAAATCCAGAAGACTAAAAAAATTAAATAACCCTCTTCCATATCTCTTTCAGAGCTTTGAAGACTTATTCCAAATTTCTGTGGCCTCAACCACAAGATCAAAACATTAAAAATCCAAAAGGTCAAAACATTAAATAACTGTCTTCCAAATATGTTTCAGAGTTCTGAAGATTCAGAGAGATGACCAAAGTTCTGATTCATAAAGAACGAATTTGTTCATGTTGATCCATGATGAGAAAAAAAGTCTAGAGGTTCCGGAGGTGGTGCTGGATTGCACAACCAAGGAGTTCTTCAATGATTACAGGTTGGGGAACGAGTCTACTAAGGTTTGGATTATTTACTAGCAAGTTAATTCAGAGGTTTTTTTTTTTCTCTTGAAGGGTTCTTCAAAGATTTTTCTTTTGGAACCAAATCTTGAAGTTCTTTACTTTCTAGCTTTGATATCATTGCTTGATTGATTACTAAGGTTTAGATTGTTATTCAATTTATCTAGTAATAATAATTTATGACTTATTACATGTTATTGTTTATTAATTTTTAATTCCGCATATTACACCTATTCATCCCGTCTAGATGTTACTTGGGCCAAACCTCGTTATTTTAATTGGTATTGGAGCCATATTTTGATTCTTGACTATTTTTTTATGTAGATGATTTAGTCATTATCCGTTTCTCCATATTTTGATGGAATCAATTAAGTTTACTAGAAAGTTAGAATAAGAGCCTTCTTGAAATCAATGGATGAAAGAGTTTGGGAGAGTGCAGAGAAGGGTTGAACTGCCCATTTACGTTTGTTACTAATGTAGATATCCCTATAGAGGTTTCCACTTGGATTAAGGATGAATTAGACGAGTGTAACTATAATAGTAAAGAAGTACATGCCATCTTTATTATTATATCATCTAAAGAATCTAAACGAGTGTTTGTGTGCAAAAAAAGTTTGAGATATTTTAGAAACCACACATGAGGTAACTAAAATTGTGAAAAACAATAAGATGCAGATGTTGACAACTGGTTTGAGTAAATTATGATGAAAGATGATGAATCTTTTGATAAATTATATGCTAAACTGAATGACATCGTGAATTATAGTTTCAACTTAGGTGAACGAATTCTCGAGACAAAATTGTGAGCAAAGTTCTAAGATCCCTTCTTGAGAGGTTTAGACCTAAGGTAACTGCTATTGAGGAAAGTAAGAGGCTTGTTGGATCACTTCAAACCTATGAACTAAAAATATCTCACCCGAAGAAAAACAAGTTTATTGCCTTAAACACAGTCAAAGAAGAAGACTATGACACTATAGCTAAGGCACTCTAAAAGATGAGGATGTAACTTATTTTGTTAAGAAATTCAAGAATTATTTTTAGGAATAATAAGAAGCCTCAGGAAAAATACAAGGGCGGTCAGTAAATTCAAGAATGGGATAAGAGAAAAGAAAGATACTGGGGATATCAAAGTCTAGATTTGTTGTATGTCATGAGTATCAGAGATTTGGTCACATTAGAGTTAAGTGCCCTAGTTATAAGAAGACCTTAAGTAAGGCTATGAATGTGTCTTTCACTGATGATGAGTCTAACTCTGGTAATGAAAGTGATTCTTCAATTTCCAAGGAGTGTTTGGACTATATGGCTTTTACATTTGTAGTTAAAAGAAATTTGCGAAGGGAAGTGAGAAGGTTGAGGATTTAGAACAGAATGACAAACTTAGAAGAAGGATCTAACGACGAAAGGGATATATACGAGGCTTATGACTAGCTATTTGAGAAGAGTTTTAAGATGAAAAAGGTAAATTGGTTCACCTTTAAGAAACTACATGATCTTAAATTAGAAAATGAGAGACTTGTCGTAAAACTTGAGGAATCAACTAGAAGCGTGAATGCGTTGAAGGTTGAGAAAGAGGTTCTAGAAAATAAGGTTAAGACTTTTATGGGTGATCTTGAGAAATACAATATCCAACTTCACTCTTTCTCTAGTGGATCTGCGAACCTTGACAACATCTTAGGACTAATCAAACCTACTAGAAATAGGATATGTTTAGGCTATAGTGAAAAAGGTTATCTTGCTACTACCTTTTTAAAAACCACATTTGTACTTGCCTCTATTAAGAGTAAGAGCTTAGGAGTCACTAAACCCAAGAAAAAGAAAAATCATAAGATAGAGGTCATCCATGCAATGTAGAGTTAGTCAACCTAACATCCTGAATTTGAAATGTAGTCTTGCCCCTAGGTTCATTCCTATATGTTACAATTTTGGTAATTAGGTCACATAAGATCTATATGTCACAAACTCTTAGGTAGGAACAACAGTCAGGACATCACTAGTTAGTTTATGTTCTTAACAAATCAATTTGGTTACTTAACTGAAATGATGACTTACTTGACTAAGATAACCTCGATTTCTAGGAAGGTTTGGTTTAGAAAAAGTAAACACATTGATCATAATGAAGAATTGAACTGTTGTGTTGCTCGCATTGCTCTTGAGGCTAAAAATGAATTGATGTAGTATCTTGATAGTGTATGCTCTAGACATATGATTACACCCAAAGAATAATGTGGTAGTTGTAGCACAACTTCGGGGTGTCAATTCCACAAGAAGATGGAAGAAATGCTCAAAGGATAAAAACGGATGGATGTTCACTCATTTGTGAAGTAGAATTTATTGTTTGAATAAAATTAAGAATTTAATGTTTGAAATAATGAAATTAAAATCAATGTTTGGGAATAGCGAAGCATTGGAATTCCCTCAATTGGATTGGATCAATCTCATCAATTATTCATTCTTATAACTCAATTAGATGCCTTCGTCCCAAATCTCTAATTGAAGATATGGCGTTACAAATCAATTTAATTCAATTGTAATCCTAAAATCTAAACTTCCTATAACACATTCGCACTCTTTTTACCGGAATAAGATCAAGAATCGACCATATACATCAAATCCACCAATAAAATAAAATTGAGATTAAAATTCAACAAATAGTTCAATCATTCGATAGTAGAAGTATGTCTGGATCTATGAAGAATTTAATAAATATTAAACCAATCTCAACATAAATTAATGAAAATTGAAACTTAACAAATAATTTAACTCTTCGATGGAAAAAACATGATTGAATTCATGAAAAATCTAGTAAAGGTTAAGCAAATTCCAAAATATTTTTGAAAGAAAATCTAAATCCTAGAATTGTTTGACAATGAAAAATCAAATTACATGGATAAAAGAAACGAAATCATCAATTCCGATTATGTTCCTTCCCAACTTTACCAAGATTTTTAGATTCTTTATGGAGGACTGGGATTGAAATATCGTGAAAGAAGTTGGTTTTCTTAAGAGTTTGACGTAAATTAGGAAATTGAGATTTGCGTTAAAAATTAGTACTATGCGACCACATAGTAGTAGGAGCTGCGGTTGCATAGAAGTACAAAACTAGGTGCTGGATTTCTCTGAAGGGCCACATGCTACCGCATATGAGATAGGCTATGTGACCGCATAGCTTATCCCATTTCACAATTGTTGCATTTTGGTCATCGAACTCCGTTTCTCGTTTTGTGACTTCTTTCTCCGCTTTTTCTTCTTCCCATGTTTAATTCTTTAGTCCAATTTGACCTCGTTATCATCATATCTTTGTTTTGCTTTTCGAGTTAACTTTTGAATATTTACAATTTGGTCCATGAACTTTCATTTCCTTCAATTTGATCCATTTTCCACTTGTTTCTCCTTCTTTCCGCTACATTCATCATGTTACCCTACAAAACATAAATTACACAGAATTAAGCTATATTCTAATATATTAATTAACAATTTTACATGTTTTGACAGTAAAATAAGTGTGTAAAAATGCACTTATTAAACTCCCCCAAACTTGAACTATTGTTTATCTTCAAACAAAACTATAACTTAACTCTATATAAAACGTGGTTTTTTAACCTGCTGTGTCTCATGATTGGAATTCAGTCATCAAACAAATGTACAATTATAACAGTGCACAAATTAAATCAATATTCACCTGTTACATGCATAAACGGACATGTGTGTATGAAAACTCATGTCGACATATTAATTGGCTCAACACCTGACCCATAGTAGTCAAATATATCCTTACTTTTCTTGAGAGATACACACCTCCGAACTTATTTTTTCACTCAATTTTTCTAGGGTGCATCCTAAATTGAACTTATTCAATTCTATTCCTTACCCTTTCTTACCTTAGATAAATCTCACTATTACAAGTCAACAATTCAACAAGTTGAGATTCTACTATATTTTTTATTGTTTCAACTCTTAAGACTAAACTAAATTACTTGCTTTTCGTCAAAGTGGTAGTTTTATCAACCAAATGTTTGGGGCTCAATGTATTTTTTTATTTTTCTTTTCATTATTCATGTTTTCTCATTTTTTTTCTTTTTTTTTAAAACATCTTCTCATTTGCTTTCTATATAACCCATGTAGACTCCCAAGTTAGATGACCATAGAGCACCAGGTTTTAAACCACCTTTACAAGCTTAATCACCCGAGTTATACATGCTCGAAAATATGCTTTTATTCACTCAGAGATTAGTGCAATGCCCCTTTTCTTTTGAAAATATTGTTTCTAAAATTAACATTTAACTTAAAACTTTCATCTCGTCTTCGTCTCGTTGATTTTAGGCAATCCACATAAGATAATTTTCATGCATGGAATCTCTACTCATTTCAATGTTCTCCTATAATAGCTCAATCATCTCAAAACTACCCAATAGTTGGATTATAGATCAATACTATAGAGGTTATTCGTTTTTACTTACTATGTTCAACTATTTTCTAAATAGTAAACCACATCACAAACTTGATATTCCAAACATGAGTAACCTGCATAGAAAATGTCAAATTTTACATAAACAGGTTTTGACTAATCTAATACTGCACTATTTTTATTATTCATAGTTAATACGTATTCCAATGGTCCACCATAGCCGGCATTGTTATTAAACCCACACAAGTACACAAAACTAAAGCTATAATCTAATGCTAGAAAACAAATAAAAAATTGAAAATAAATGAATAAAAACTGCAGTAAAATGATGAACGCCCACCCCCAAACTTATTTGAAACATTGTCTTCAATGTTTAGATAATCACAAAATGCAAAACCGAAAAGCATGTAAAGAAAAGGACAAATGTACAATAAGGTAAAAACTGTTCCCGCACTTAATTCTCGAAGTACTCCCTTGATCGTGGTGGATGGAAATCAGAACCGGATGCGCCATCAGCTGATGGTGAAATGAGTCGTACAAGTATTTGTTGCATCATCTCGGAGTGCTATGTGAGCTCGACCTCTACGCTCTGAATGTATGGAGACTGTTTTCGCACTTCATTCTTGATGTTACCCAAGCAGTCCCAAGTCTCGTTAACCCTCAACTGAATCCTAATGACTTTACCGATATAGTTATTCAGCCTTCCATTCAAAACCTCAACCTCCCTTCTCACCGCTAATGACTCTTTACTAACAGTGGAAGCAAAGTTCCTAGTGCTCAACATATCATTCCTCATAGTCTGGATATTCATTCTTATAGTGTCCATAGCTTCTTGAAGACTCTTGATATCCCGGCTAGAATCGGTCATAGTGGCAAACATTTGTCTCAACAACTGCGTATCAATGTCCATAGTGCCGATGGTGGTGGTACATTAGGCATCTTAGCATCCTGAGCCCCTTGCCCCTGTACAGACTACTCCAGTTTCAATCGCTCCATCTCTTACTTTTATTTATGTTTATCCCTAGCTCAATCCTAAGCCTCCAAGGTAGATCATTTTATGAAAGGTAGGGTCTCTCGAGAAGCTCCCTGGATGGAATAGTAATGCCCACACTCTTGCATATACCATTAATAAAACTTGGAAAAATCAGCGAACGATGCCGATCTTCCCAGAAACCCTGGGGACAAATCTGTTTATAAATAAAGGTGGCCAAGTCAATCTTTTTCCATCTAACCAAGTGATAGATCAAACAGGTCGCCAGATCGTTGAATGTCGTTCTATGTGAAGTTGACTTGATGTTATGGAAAATAAATCAATGGACGGTGTAAGCTTGATCTGATGCCATACTAGAGTTTGTAACCACCATGCATTCTCATGCCCAAGCAATACTTCCCCGAGGTTGTCTAAGAATGATCTTTTTAGTGCTCTTCCTAAACTTCATAAGGTTTATAATATTGTCTTTTGACCATTTCAACAAGGGAAAAAATTTACAATTAGTCATAATAAACTTTTCGCATTTTGACAAATATATATTTAAAACTACTTCATATGGATCTAATGAGGCCATATAGGACAAAGAGTTTAGGTGTAGATGCTATATTCTGGTTGTGGTAGGTGACTATTCTAGGTTTATTTAGATTGAGTTGTTCATAGAAAAGTTTGAAGTGTTCAATCTTGTCAAATCCTGGTATAAAAGACTTAAGAATGGGAAAGATTGTACCATAACTAGAATCAAGAGTGATCATGGGAAAGAGTTTGAAATCTTTCATCTTGAAAGTTTCTGCTTAGAGGAGAAAATTCAACAAAAGTTTTCTTTACCAATCATTCCACAACAAAATGGTATTGTTAATAGGAAAAATAAAGTGCTTCAAAAGATGGCTACAGCCACGCTTCGTGGTAAGGGTTTAGCAATGTATTTTTGGGGGTAAAGCTATGAACACTGCATGTCACATAGTGAATGGAGTTTAACTTCGACCTAAGACTGATAAGACACCTTATGAGATATGGAAGGGTAACAAGCCTATTATCAAATACTTTCGAGTGTTTGGTAGCAACAACTACATCTTAAGAGATAGAGAGAACTTAGGTAAGTTTTACTCGAACATTGATGAAAGAATATTTCTAGGATACTCTAGGAATAATAGAGCTTAATGTGTATACAATTTCGTACACCAACAGTGATGAAATCTATAAATTTTGTTGTTGATGATGTCTTGAATGGGAGGTAGCCATTAGGTAATTTGGAAGAAATTGATCAAATAAGTGACAATCCTATTAATGAATCTACAGATGACCCTAAAATGGGACCTCAAAGCCCTCCAAAATGTGTAGATACTCCAAGTAAAAACCCTAGATCTATTGATAAGTCTAAACTTCTCAAGGAACCATAATCTAGTAATAATACCACCATCCTAAGGAACCTTTATCTAGAGTTAAGTCGAATCATCCTAAGGACAATATCATTGAGGATTTAGAAGAAGAGATGAGGCTATGTAAGAGAATTTTGGATAACTTGACATATAATAGTTACATATCTCAATTGAACCCAAGAAGATAGAAGTGCCCTTAGCGATGAATGTTGGGTAAATGCAATACGTGAGGAGTTAAACCTCTTTACTAGAAACAATGTTTGGTATTTGGTACATAATCTCTAGAATTGTAATGTTATAGGTACAAAATGGATATTCATTTATAAGACTGGTGATTAAGGTACCATAACTAGAAATAAGGTTAGGTTAGCTGCCTAAGGATATACCCAGGTAAAAGGTATAATTTTGATGAGACATTGCCCTTGTGCTTCGACTTGAATCTTTTATAATCACATAGGTTTCAAACTGTATCAAATGGATGTCAAGAGTACTTTCTTGAATAGAATACTTCAAGAAGAGGCCTATGTTGCTAAAAGTTTTATTAATCATAAGTCTCTCTGCTATGTCTATAGACTTAAAAAAGATTTTGTATGGGCTAAAACAACTCTAAAGGTAGTGTAGATAAAATCTTATTTGTTAGACAGGTAAAAAAAACCATCACCATATCTCATATATATGTTGATGACATTATTTTGGACCTTCCATTAACTCAGTTGCTCATGAATTTACAAAATACATTAAA
This sequence comes from Fraxinus excelsior, assembly GCA_019097785.1. NCBI lineage: Eukaryota > Viridiplantae > Streptophyta > Magnoliopsida > Lamiales > Oleaceae > Fraxinus > Fraxinus excelsior. The sequence continues at coordinate 21,468,252 of CM032637.1, forward strand.
CATGAATTCGAAATGAGTATGATTTTTTTGGATATAAATTTTCTATTGTAAAACTTCTCTCAACTTCTTTGCAAGTTTGATTGTGCCCCCCCAATGTTAAAGTTCTGCGTCCGCCCCTGCTTGAGTCCTACTGATATTTATTCTCATGCTCTCTTAGCAATGACCTTATTTAACCATCATGTAGAAGTTGTCAAGGGACCTATTACCACAAGTGATTTACCTGCTGAGTGACGATTCTTTCTATGCATACAATGCACAAACTTATAGTCTGCTCCCATAAGTCTTCCATACTTCTTGATAAAGCCCGATTCCTTTATGCCATTTTGCATGGCCACTCCATTGATCTCTCGACATTTATAGTACATCATATTATGGAGGTATTTCCCTATAGCCATAAGAAGAAGAGACTACCTTGTGCTTGTTTGATACAACGTCTTGTGTCAGGTCTTGATGCTAGTTTTTCAAATGAGGCTCCGTGAGAGTTTGGCACCGTTTATTAGGCAACTCACTATTACTTATAGTAGATCACAAGCTTTGCATTTTGCTACTGCTCTAGATGACCTTCCATATTCCTATCATGACCCTTATCCATCTTATTCTGTATGTTCCTCCATCTTTGTCTTCGTGTCCTATTAACTTCCCAGTTGATATTATTGGCTAGTTATCACTTATTGTCGAGTGGCAGTCTCGTATGATGGCTGGCATCACATTACTTTGATCCACATCTGAACAAATTATAACGGATGTTGCTACACTTCAGACTCATGTTTAGTGGATGAAAGGGCATTGTGAGGACGTATCAGACTCGATGAAGTCTAATGACTCAAACTAGATTGTTGTCTACCCTTTTTTTATTCATGACAAAAAGGGGGAGTAGTAGTAATTATGTATTTTGATATATTCGGGTACCAAATATTTAATTTGGTGTATTATAATATTGATATTATGTATATATTTGTTGCTTGGGTATGAATGTTATTGATATAATATCTTGATGAATTTTATCTTAATTGTTGCATGCTAACTTTTTATCTGTTTCCACTTATTTTTGCACTTGGTATTTGAGTTGATGTCATGAAATATGTTTGACAAAGCAATTGAGATGCAGTTGAGGTTCTGTGTCATTAGGTTGATAAGAGTTAGATTTTGTCTATTGAGTATTTGTAATAAATAATTTGTTACGAAATACCAAAAGGGAAGTTTGTTAGGTCCAAAATGTATTGGCAAAGATGTCCAAAATATTGTTTATTGAGTTGTAATTAGGATTAAGTTATCAGCAGTTCGTAGAGTCTTTCGAAGGAATTAAAGTCAAATCAAGAAGATCAAGATGAGGTAGACAAACTGCCCTCTCGCCTCCAAGCAGACCACTTGAGCGATTTTTCAATGGTAAATTGCCTGTTAGGCGCCTATAAAAAATGTGTGCAGGGGCCAAAATACATGAGCATCCTCCACTTATTGGGCACAAACTACCCCGAGCACATGTTGTGCTCGATCAAGAAGCCTATAAAAATAATGTGTAGGGGACACCTAAATTTCCCTTCAAAGAATCCTTAAATATCACAAACTTTCATTTTCGGGCTCTAACTATACTATCCTTGGGATCCGGGGTCCTACAATCAAAGTTGGGCATTAGCCCGAATTTCCTAGTAGCTACTACCATCAAGTGATCTTTAAACTTATAGGAAGTGCTCAGGAAAGGTCATTTGGGGATCGCCTTGTGCTCGAGGAAGAGTGTCTAAGAGGATAACCATTGGAATGATCAAGGTTCTTAAGTCTTCACGAGTGGTGTTCGACCCCGAAGAATCATGGTCACTATCATCACTCGACATCTTTTTAAATTGAACTTCTAAGAAAATAATATAAGTTCTCAAGCTCTTACCTTAAGAACCCAATGACCAAAAACCCACGATAATCCAATCTCAAGGTTGCTAAGAAAGATTACTAAGTGAAAAGTGAAAAATGAAAGGTGAAACGGATATTTATAGGCATCCAAAGGGTGAGCCCAAAGGTCGCGATCTCGTTCGTCTGATTACGTCTCATGTCATGCATCTAAGTCACCTCCATCTAACCGCCCTATTTACAATAATGCCTTACAACAGTATTACGTAATCTCCTCAAAGATCACTAATCAATTTTATCCCCGACCATGTCCAGTCCGTAGATTATCTCCGATCATCATATAATGAGGACATCAATTAAGTTTACAAAAAGCTCCCACATTTTCCTGACCTATGTGCTTTTCACTCCTAAAGCCTGAGTCTACGGAACGACGTACGAGGGCTAGTGATCCAAAATCCCGAACACACGTGCCAAGGATGTCATGCGGCCATTTCAACACTTTTTGGAATGACTATGCTCAGGCTCTAGCATGGTCGTAGGCTCGAGCTTGATTGGGAATGTGCTCTACTTTACAATATTTATACTCTTCAAGCAATTCACTTGGGCTAGGAATTATCTCTCATTATTTAACTAAAAAGGATTCTACTTTCCAAGTGTCCAAGCATTATTCGATCACCTCAATCTTACACTCATATTCAATTCACAACTCTTATACATAAAATAAATCTATCTTTACAATCATATTGTTTCCAAACTATGATTGGTCTTACAAATATGGTATAATTCCAATGTCTACCTCATGTAGACTCTTAAATCAGATAAGGACACTTAACCAACTTAATCCTACTAGGAGTGTACTACTTATCTCTATAAATATTGGATTTAATTCATTATTCAAGTATACTTTTACATAATTTCAATTCACAGTCTTTTGCATAAATTTCCTTCTCATTAACTTAAGTATCATAGGGGCAACGAGGTCACACATCGATGCCTTTATTTCAGGTATTGGAGATTATGTTCATGCTCATCTTCCATTGTCAATCTCAATGATGATGATGCGGATAGGTCACGTAGTCCCATGAGCTTGATGAAGATGATAAGCACCTACTACTGTATTTGGCCATATCTAAAGGGGTAATTAGCTAAGTCCTCATAAGAGAGGAAAGCAATAATCAATTGCCCATGTACTATGTGAGGAAAAAGGTGTTGGGTGATACGGTGATGGTTGGCACCTCTAAATGAAGGGAAAACGTCAAGATGGTCGAAGCCTCTGAAGAAAGAAAGGCCCCTGAAGAAAAGGAAAGCCTCTAGAGAAGAATTCAGGACCACAATAGCCCATAAAGATAGGGAAGCCTCTAAAGAGGTCATTAATAGAACAATCTATAAAGAAGGGAGGACCCCTAAAGAAGGTTTGTATTTGATGAATTAGGAAGCCTCACTTCACCTTTGCATAGATGTTTCATATGATTTTAGAGGCCAATTTCTGAAACGTAGGGCTTCGCCTCTGTAAAAATGTTTCATATGTTTCAGAAGCTTCATCCCTCTAATATGAGATTCTAAGGGCATGTTTGAGCCCCATTTTTGGTGTATAATGTATTTTAGAATAGTATTTGATGGAGAATATATAGTTAAAAAATAAGAAAAAGCTTTAGCTTTGTGTGTAATATTATTTTATTAAAGAATGCGTAGTTGAAAAAAAAAAGAGAGAAAAATGTGTTTTGGTAAAAATAAGGATCAAACATGGGCTAACTTTGCAAATATAACATTTTCAAGCGTAAAGACTTCATCCTCGCCTATGCATAGTGGCTCTTCAATGCGAGACCTCATCCTCACTTATTCATTAGTGCATTAGCCATACAAGGCCTCATCCTATACATTAGTGCCTCCTCTATCTAAGGCATCATCCTCACAATGGGACCTCATTTATGCATCAATGCCTCTACCAAGAAAGACCTCATCCTAGCCTATGCATTAGCGTCTCCATTATGTAAAGACTCATTTCTACAATGAGTTCATTCACCATGCAAAGCTCATCATTGCATATACATCAGCGCTTCTACCATGTAAGGCCTTATCCTTGCCTATGCATCACTGCTTCTGCAATACCTCATCCTTGTCTATGTATATGCACATTTATATCAACTGCAACATAGTTTCTTGATTCTCATCACTTCGACTGGAGAGGTACGAAGTATCCTAAAGAAAGCCTATCTTAAAGCCTACGAAGCTGACTTTATTATCCCCTATATGTATGCACGATCCATGAAGCAAGAAATTTTTTCTTATCTCATCAAGAGAGGTATAAGTCATCCTAATGGGAGCTCACCTAGAAACCTATGAGGCAGATCACCATATTTATGCAGAAAGTCCTTGGCATGGATGAATCATCTACCATGTAAGGAAGTATTTGTCCACTTGGTAAGAGATGTGTGTAGCATCACAAAGGGAGCCCACTCTGAAACCTATGATCTAGACATTATTATTTCTTATATGGATGCAACATCCACCATACAAGAAACCCTTCACATAGATAAACTATCCTCCATTCAAGAAAGTCTTTGTCACTCCGATAGAAAAAGTATAAAGCATCCCAGAGAGAGCACACCTTGAAACCTACCTGGTCGACTTCATTATTCTTTGCATGGTACACCATCCACCATGCAGGAGAGTTTATGAACTTGTCGTTCAGTCTTTGGCTTGAACACTTTGTTTTACAGATTTTAGTACATGTACTGAGGCATCTGCACTTGTAAGATTTGTAAAATTTTATTATGAGAATCCAAGGTGAGAGGACTTATTAGACTTAATCTATCCAAGGCCAAATTGATAAGTTAATATGTCATTTTATTGTTTCAAGATGGGGTATTGTTAGTTATGATGATGCAACCAGACTTGAAGAAGAAATATCATACATACAAAGTAATATGGTACTTGAAGGAGATATAAAATTCTTATTCAATAAAAATTAAATACAAAAGGAGAGGCCAAAGCCATTACAATAGTTAAGATGTAAAAACCTAAGGGTCAATAAAGGCCAAATTATCTGTCACAACCAAGGCCCTTCTAGCACCATACTCTTTCTTCATGTTGGGACCTCAACTTTACCTTACAGCCTCATCAAGCATCTATCATTCATAGCCTCGTCTTCCATGCTATGACCTCACCTCTGCCTTCCAATTTCATCAAGCTACCAATCTTTAGAGTCTCATCCTCCATGCTAAGTGTCGCCTCTACAATAAGGGGCTTGCATAGTTGTCCCATTAGGTATCAAAATATCACTTCAACATCTTTACTCCAATCACTATATAAATATTCATGTTTGAACTAGGGGGGACTATTGTGTTGTGCTCAAATACACAATTGAAAAAATAAAAACCTTCCCAAATGAGGGTAAAAACACTTAGTGCCTTCTACTTAATATAAAAGTTCACAAATTATATAAATATCAATACCTAAACTTGGGAGACTAGGATTCACCTCTTCTAATGAGACTCAAAACAACGACTACATGGCAGCCAACATCAAACTCAATTAGGCCTACGCTCCACGTCAATGTCCTACCGATCGAGTCGAGGCTATATACTAAGGTAGCCAAAGTAATGCAGAATCTCAATTAAGGTGACATGCAAAGACAACCATCCATGACTTAGGTGAGGTGCAATAACGTGCTACAGAGTGAATCTGGATAATTAACCTTTTTATCAAGAGAACATCTCCCACTTCGCCTCTCCCATTAGAACTTCTATACAAAGATCTTCATATGATTAATTAATGTGACATTGCTGCAGCAGACGCCTAATGGTCAACTTGTTAGTCTACTTTTTAGAGATTCGGCCAAATTATAGGATTGCTACTTTTCAAAAATATTAAATGACCATAATCCTAGGATTGACAAATTGATACCTAGGAAAAAACATCTCGACTATCACGAATAAGTCACGTGTCTTTTCATTCGACGATAACCATTCATTTTCTTCTACTACAAAAGTTCACATTTAGTGACATTTGAAGGTAATGCAATTTTTACAGTTACATTTACAGTTACACCCACACTCACACCTTGTTTCAGCACAATTTTTTTTGCTATGAATACATTTTGGAATAGTATATTGATGTAAAATGTGTGGTTAAAAATAACCAAAAATTATGAATTCGCTTATAATATTATTTTATTGAAAAATGTATGGTTGAAAATAAGAAAGAAAAATATATTTTAAAAATAATGGGAATCAAACAAGGTTTTAAAGTAATATTTCTCACTCACATTTGTTCTCTCATATCCCAGGTGCCCGAATACTATTGTAACTCACACCTTCCATTCGTTCCATACCCAAATATATTGATTGACTTAAACGCCGGGGTGCACACGGTCGTCTTTCCCACCTCCAGAAAAAGCTACATGTTCCTAGAAGTTTGTCCAAATGTGTAGGAGAAAGACAATGTCGATGTGATTGGAGTCAAGATCTATTGACCAAGTCATTCACGTAGAAATCGAGGTCATGAAGTACATAATAATTAGTGATAGGAGTAATTTATTAGTCCAACTCCAACCGAAGATTAGTTCCAATCTTGTGTTTATTTGATTATGCTGCTGAAAAACAATGGGGGAATATACTTATAAAGGAACATACAAAATTTTGCATTTTAAGTTAATATGTACCAAATGTCATAGTGGTCAAGTGTTTCATAATTGTATTGTAATGGAGATCAAAGATTTGAATCTTCCAATTACATTGGTTTTTACTTTTTATAATGCCTACATGCTCCAGATTCCCAAAATGGTGAAAAAAATATTAAACTAAAATAATTGCAAATGGGATTGCTTTAGTTGAGAGTTGAACACAAGACTCGCGGGAATTTATATGGTACTCTAACCGACTGAGCTATAAAAGACTTTTGTAAACTTGAGGAAATAATAGATATATATATATATATATATCAAAACAAATAAATACATTACAGAAAAAAATTTGAATATCGGCGAATTTAGTACGGACGGCTGTGGGGGTGCTAAATCCGCCGATGGCCACAACTCAATGAAATGAAGTTTCGTATACCTTTATCAGTAATTTGTCTGTATGTTAACAACTGCACAGATGTTTCCACTATTTTATAACCCATGGAATATAGGCCAAAATTAGCAACACGTGTCTCATGGGAACAGAAATTTGGTGCTTCTGTAGTTGGAGTCACACGTGGTCTGTGGGTTTTGCATTGCCCTGTGCATGTTCTATAGGTTGCAGTGAATTTATAGGTTCATGTACCTACAAATACGGCAGTCTCCTTGTGCAGTTACATCCTGTAAATTACTCAGTCAGTAAAAATGAGTGGAAATATTGATCCTTTAGTTGTTGGTAGAGTTATTGGTGATGTGGTTGACATGTTTGTGCCTAGTGTTTCAATGCATGTGTATTATGGTGCTAAACATGTCACTAATGGCTGTGATATCAAGCCATCCATGGCGATCGCACCGCCTAGGGTTACTATTACTGGTCATCCTGCCCATCTCTACACTTTGGTAATTTTACTTTGTTAAATTTGAGACATATTCAATCAAGATACTCTTAATTCTTCTTTTTTTTTTTTTAAAATTGGAACCCTGATCTTATGAGTGCATCAGAGGTAACTCTATGAAGATGTAGTCACAACGCAAGTCTAATGCATGCATCGTGCATGGATATGTAGTAATGAATTGGAAGGGTTGATGCAGGTGATGACCGATCCTGATGCTCCAAGTCCAAGTGAGCCAACCATGCGAGAATGGGTCCAGTGGTTAGTAATTGCTACCAAAAAAAAAACACACACACACACACACACAATAAATTTGAATTTGTTTACCAAATAATTACCTTGTTGATTTTAGTCTATGTTTATTTTTTTTTGGGTGGCTGTTGATTGCTTAGAGCATCACCATTGCTTGAGAAAATGATCTTTTCAGTACAAATGATCTTTCTAGAGCTTCTTGTCGTTCCTCAGGTCCGAAAATGTATTTCTCGGGTTGACATCACGTATTAGAACTCACACTTGTCATAGAGTTAGTCCCTGTTTGATAGTCATGAGAAAAAGAGTAATTTTTGAAAAATGTGTTGTTAAAAAGTTGAGAAAAGTATTAGATTTACATGCAAAATATCTTATTATATGAATACGTGGTTAAAAATAAGTATGAAAATCAAAAAAATTTGTTTTAAATTGAGAGAAACGGGGACTTAATGTTTTCGAACCAAACAACTACAACTTTGTGACCTTAGCGTTTCATAAATTCCGTCCCTGATAGGATACGATATGTCAGCCTTAGGAACACCCACGAAATTTAACATTTAAGAATAATTTGCAACTATGAGAATTTAATGGAAGTTTTTTTTTTTTGTTAAAAAATAAATAAAATAGTAATCACTCGAGTGCATGTTTTTCAGGATTGTGACAGACATTCCGGGGTGCACCAATGTCGCACAAGGTACTATCAACTCCACAAATCTACTGTCAATTAAAGTGTTCCTCTCTCTCTTTTTCCACTTTAAAATATGTCGAACTTTAATTATTAAACTTTTTTAGCATAGATATTCGTCGCACGTACAAAAGTTTGTAAGTATTAGTTAGTAAATCTTATAGTTTTTGTTGAGACATCTGATTATTGGTTGATGTCATAACCTTGGTGGAATATCATTAGTAAATTAAAAAAAAGATCATTTCAATATACTTATTTTCAATTCAGGTAACTTTTACACGGGATTTCGACAATAATAAATACCAATATCGTCTGCCATGTAAGTGGTACTTTTTTTTAAATTGACTCACGGATATGTGAGCGACTTAACTATGCTAAAAAATGATCGATAACTTATACGTGAATTTGATAGTTTGGTGACCAATTAATAAAGTATTTTACCATGATTCTAATTGGTGGCACTTGGGGTGCATGCATCAAATATATTCTTGTGAAAATAAATTATTTTCATTTTCATTTTCATTTTCAGACCAAGTGATCAAATATCGTACCACAACAATCATGAATAATCCAAATGTCACATGAATCACAAAGACACGTTCTTGCCACTTGTCATTCTTTTGTACAGCACCGTGACTCCAAATCTCACACGTGTCTTATTTTTCAATCAAAATTTCCTTGTGGGCCTTTTTATTTTTCGAGTTGAGATACATCGTCGTCTATTTCATTTGGGGTTTACTTAAAAAACTTAGTATGTCAAAGTTGGCGTTCAAATAAACTTGGACGGAAATACAAAATGTATAACGGGGTTTTATTCTTGTATAATAATTGATGAGTAATAATTTTGATGGGATATTTGGACAGGAAGGGAGACGCTAGAATACGTGAGCCTTCGGCCTATTATTGGAATACACCGTTACATATTGGTTCTTTTCCAGCAGAAAATGGTGTTGGGAGAATTGGTGCCGCCACCGATGACTCGATCACACTTCAACACCAGAGCCTTCGCCCAGGAGTTTAATTTGGGCATGCCCGTCGCCACTGTTTATTTCAATGCACACAAGGAGCCACTCACTCGAAACCGCTAAATAATCCTCTTTGTTATGTTCAAGTTTTCATTTTCTTCTTCATCCATCTATAAAACTTGACTTTGGAAATGCTTGGACTGTTGATTCTATTTTTATTGAGTTCTTCACTATTATTTTAAATCGAGTATGCAAATCTAGGCACTTGAGAGTATAGTAAAATAGTAAATATTCTATATCTGAAATAAGCACGGGGATTTAAATGAATTATTATTATTTTTTTCACCTTTTTGGGTAATTAAATTAGAACGACAAAACTATCTATCTGGACAAAGAAACCAATAAATTTAAAAATTACGTGAAAAACATTTCAATCTGAAGGGAAATATCGCGGGGGTGACAACCCATTATAAATATTTCACTATTAAAATGATTGGCTCGAAAGTACATTGTAACGACTACACTTTTTTTCATTTTTTTTTTTCCCTCACACACACCTATATCCCTTCCTAACTATGTATAAGATGTTGTGCCCCGGGGCACATTCGAGATGGCAAAGACAGTGCAAGGCTGGGCTTGCAACCCCAGGGTGGGGAGTTCGAATCACGGAAGGAGCAGCCAAGTGTTGTAATACCCAAACCATGTGGTGGAGCAGCTTGATGTTGTAATAATCGGTTGTAGGAGGGCTCCCTTGGGGTCAGGAGTATAAAGCTTGCATGGACACTAGCTTGATTGGGCATAACCCGCTATTTACCTCCGCCCAGAGTTGAGGCACCGGTGATGGGCGGTTCAGGAAATAGTCTAGTGTTAGGTGGGATGCCTGGATATTAAAAAAAAAAAAAAAAAAACTATGTATAAGATGTTACTTTGGCTCGTAATTAAATTCACTTCTCCGTATCTTAATCAATTGGATTATAGCAGTTACCCTTCAATTTAGTACCCATCTTGAGTCTGGTTTGAAATTCAGATTATGAGTACAGTTTTTGAAGGTCTAGGTTGTGCTTTGGATACTTTTCATTATGCACTATCCTATAGGATAGATAAATATAATGCATAAAAAATCACATTGTTGTTTCAAGAGAGAGAAGATAGATAGTTAAGGACGCAACAAAATTCTCACTTTACACTACTTTTTCATAGTGTACATGACTGAAGCCACCTCCCAAAAATTGACTTTAATTTTCATCTCAAAAACTAAGGGGAATGGGAAGTAGTAAGTTTTCATTCAAAAGTAACAAAATAGACAACTTTATTCTCCCTTTTTTTTACATTCTTTTCCACTGTATACATAAAAGTGGCTTCCATTTTCTAGCATTATATAATACGGATGTCCATTGCTATCTTATTGTTAGTTGTGGTGCTATAAATTATAATGAACCATAATAGTAACAGTAACCATTTGAATATATGTGTCCACCTCCCCTGAATAGTTAGTCTATTTGTCGAGAAATGATGTCCAACGGAACTCTTCACCATTGTGAGTAATGCCCCAACTATCCTCTCTATACTCGTGTAATTATGTGTTATTGTTACCTAAAGATGATAGGGAAAATAGGGGCGAAGCCCAGTTAGGCCCAGGATGGGCACAGGCCCTCCCTGAACATTTGGGCTAAAAAAAAAAAAATTTTTTTTTTTTTTGAGTTAAGTTAAATCCCAGCCCAAAGAAATAAAGTCCAAACTAACTTAATGGCCCAACTAATTGCCCAGCCCAATTTCTTTCATAAAATTTAAACCTCCAGTCCAGTCCACCTCCTCCCAATTCCCAAATCACGAGCCACAACTCCCGTTTCCTTCCAGGCTCCAGCCCTCGAGTTCGCACCACACCACCAGCCACCAGTCCAGCCGAGCCTTCTTCTTCGCCTTTCGCACTTCGCAGCCTCCATAGTCCACCTGACCACCTCCACTTCGCAGTTCGCCCTCACCCTGACTACGAGTCTACGATAGTCGACAACCTCCACAGTCCACTGGACTTCAAGCTCGCAGCTGCCGCCTGAGGCGCCGGCCTCCACTTCGCAGTACGACGGAACTAAAGGTACTCAAGTCAATTAATTTCTGTTTTTCAGCAATTTTTGCAAAATGAAATCCTTAATTTGTGATTTGGTTTTAACCTCCTTTTCTCCAGCCTCCGCCGACCGCCGCCAGCTGCCAGGCGACTGCAGTGAGTCAGTGACATGATGACATCTCTAACTCTCTCCCTCTCCGCCAGGATGCCGGATGGCTGGAAATGGAATGGAGACAAGGTATGTAATGTTCTTCATTTCTTTAGGCTTTAGCAATTGCAATTTGGATTATTGGTATGTAATGTTCTTAAGTTCTTTAGGCTTTTTTAATACTATATTTTGGGTATTTTTGTGTGTTGTGTGCAGTAGCCAGTAGTAGAGATTAATGTTGTCTGTTATGGTCCTTATGGAATTGGAATTGAAATTGAAATTGGGTATTTCTGATTGCTGAGTAGATATGGGTGAAGTTTGGATATTTTTTAGTTGAAAATGGTGAAGTTTGGGTATTGTTGAGTTGAAATTGGTGAAGTTTGGGTATTGTTGAATTGAAATTGGTGAAGTTTGGGTATTGTTGAATTGAAATTGTTGAAATCTTATGAAGAGATACTTTCAAAGAAAGAATGATTTGAACAACATAAATGTTGTTGGGACGACGTCGAATAATGTGGAATTTGACGTCGCTAAACTTCCAATTGATCCTGGTCTAAGGATACCCATTTTGGATTACAATGCTAACATCCGAGATCAAGTTCGAAGAGCATATATGTTAATGGGTCTTTGTCAACCACATGAGCATGACTTTCCAAAATGACAATTTGGAGTAAAAGTTAGATGATTTAATCCTTCTTGGTTTAAAGAGTTTGGTTCTTAGTTGGAGTATAGTGTAGAAAAAGATGCCACTTATTGTTTGTATTGTTATCTTTTTAAATCAAGCTCTGGAAAGCAAGGTGGGGATGAGTATTTTGTTGGTGAAGGTTTTACATGTTGGAAAGAGAAGAAAAAGCTTCATACTTATGTTGGAGAACATGATAGTGCACATAATCAAGCTCGCATTAAGTGCGAAGCTTTGATGAATCAAGACCAACACATTCAATCAGTTTTTCACAAGCAATCAGAACAAGTACGAAGTGCATATGTTACTCGTCTTAATGCATCTATTGATTGTGTTCGACTTCTATTGCAACATGGGCACTCATTTCGAGGACATGATGAGTCCAAGGATTCTCTCAATCCAGGCAATTTCCTAGTCCAATTAGAATTTTTGGCTGCTCATAATGAAGATGTTAAAGCTGTGACATTTGAAAATGTTCCTCAAAATTACAAATTGACATCAACTGATGTTCAAAAAGATATAGTAAATGCTTGTGCCGTTGAGACAATTAATGTTATTATCAAAGATATTGGCAATTCGTTATTTTCTATTCTAGTTGATGAATCTCGTGACGTGTCAATGAAGGAGCAAATGTCAATTGTAATACGTTATGTGGATAAAAGTGGGCATGTGAATGAACGCTTCATAGGGCTTGAACATGTCACAAGTACCACGGCTCTATCACTGAAGGCTGCAATTGATAAGGTATTTTCTAGATATAACTTGAGCATGTCTAGATTGAGAGGACAAGGTTATGATGGGGCAAGTAATATGCAAGGTAAATTTAATGGTCTGAAAGCACTCATTTTAAAGGAGAACCCATGTGCCTTTTACATTCACTGTTTTGCTCATCAACTCCAGCTAGCACTTGTAGCGATTGCGAAGAAGAATATTCTTATTACTAACTTCTTTCGTGCAGTTGGTGATGTGATAAATATAGTTGGAGCATCTTCTAAACGTTGTGATCTTCTTCGAGAGAAGCATTCAGCTTTTATTGTTGACGCATTGGAGAATGGTGAGATTTTAAGTGGAAGGGAACTTAATCAAGAAACAACCCTTCAACGTGCTAGTGATACGCGATGGAGTTCACATTATAATTCATTGGCCAGCTTACTTGTCATGTTCTCTTCTGTTATTGATGTACTTGCAGTGATTGTTGAAGATAACTCATGTTCTTGTGACCAAAGATCTGACGCGACAAATTTATTGGAGTCGATACATACATTTGATTTTGCATTTAATTTACAATTGATGAGAAGTGTCTTGGGGATTTCAAATGAACTGTCAAAATCATTACAACGGAAAGATCAAGATATTGTGAATGCAATGCAGTTGGTGAAGTTATGCAAACAACGACTACAAATAATGAGAGATGAAGGGTGGGACTCCTTTTGGGAAGAAGTATGTTCTTTTTGCCAACAACATTATATTGATGTACCTGACATGGATGAAATGTTTGTACGTCCGTGGTCGCCCACAACGGAATCCTCCAGAACTTACAAATTTACATCATTATCAGGTCGATTTGTTCTACTCTGTCATCGATCTTCAACTTCAAGAATTGAATGATCGATTCTCCGAGGTAAATACAGAGTTACTCATGTGTGTAGCTTGTTTATGTCCCCAAAATTCATTTTCTTCTTTTGATAAGAAAAGTTTGATTCGACTTGCAGAACTTTATCCATTAGATTTTTCTCCATTAGATCTCGTTGTACTTCATGATCAACTTGTGACTTATATTTTTGACATGCGCTCTAACAAAGAGTTTGAAGGGTTGAACGACCTTGGTGATCTTGCAGAAAAGTTAGTTCTGACAAAGAAAAATATGGTATATCCTTGACTTTAGCATTGATTCTACCGGTTGCTACCGCTACTATGGAGAGAGTATTTTCTGCAACGAGCATTGTGAAGGATAGATTGCGTAATCGGATGGGTGATCAGTGGATGAATGATAGTACAATTATTTATGTAGAGAAAGATATATTTTTGAAGCTCGATAATGAAGTTATTGTACAACGATATCAAAATATGAAAACTCGAAAGGAACAAGTGTAATTTATAAACTATGTCATTTTTAATATTGTCGTATTAGTGTTTTATATTTTTATTATCATTACATCTATGGAAAAAACTCGATGTTTAATATCCATAAGTTGTGCCCTCCCTGAGAAGAAATCCTGGCTCCGCCCCTGAGGGAAAAGGGAAATAAGTATAACTCAATGAGTAAGATATGGTTGGTGTACACTTGATGCATGCCATGTTATGCTCTTCTCTTAAATATTTACCTTAATCTCTTTGGGACATTGTGAAATAAAAAATATGTACACCCCGAGCTCGCTTTAATTAACATAAGTATGGCTAAAATTCTTTCAAGTACATGTGTCCTCTTTGACAAGTGCTAGCCCTTTCAGCACAATTCATTCGGTCAAATTCACCAAGACCCTGCCATCATTAAAGCTTTGATTTTATTAAGAAAAATAGTCCAACATCTTATATGTTGATGTGAACCCACGTAACGAAAAACTATGAAACCCAAAAATAGATTGAAATCGAACCCAAAAAAGTCAAAAAACCAAAATTTTAGATTTGATTCAAAAAATAACGAATCAAAATAATAAAAAAAAAACGTGAACGAATGTTGACCCTTTTGATTGACTATTCGAGGATCTCACACGATTAATTTGAACGCAACAAAAAGTATTTTGATAAGTTCGTGATTTGTCTAACGAAGAACAAGAATTTTGAAAGCAAATTGTTTCTCAATAATCTCAATAATAACGTTGTGTAAAAATACGATGAAAATAAAAATTCTATTTAAACTAGCCCAAAATTCGTGCATAATATTCCCAAGATTACAAAATTATGGTAAGAATATTATTCTATTGCAATTAGGAAGTTTCCAAAAAAAATAACAAAAAACTAAAAATTCGTTGTCAGATTTAACTATGCGACCACATAGTTGTTCTGCATGCAGTCGCATAGTTCAATGAAAATAGCCCCTATTGGTTTCAGTTGATAGGCATGCGACTGCATGCCTGGTTCTACTATGCGGTCGCGTAGTAGTGACTTTGGCCTCCATCTTCATCCACTTGAGTCAAGTTGTTCCAACCCGTTTGGGCCGTCGACCACAACACGAAACTTGCTCCTTTATTTTCCAAGATCACCATATCGTTAACTGTAGCTTGAACGAACAGTCCCATCGCCTCTTTCATTTGCTTTGTCCTAATACGTGTCATCGGACCTCCTTCGTTAATCAATGGGTCCTTCTCGAAGCTTGACTTTGATCGACTTCGTGCTCACATCATCCACTCCCTCTTCAAAAGAATTCGTTTTTTATTCTATACCTACATCAAAGAAAGAGAGATCATATACATTAAAAGTAGCCGAAACATTATACTCACCAGGAAGATCTAGCTTCTATGTATTGTCATTAATTTTCTCTAGAATTTGAAACGGTCCATCTCATCGTGGCTACAATTTTGATTTTCTTTGCTCTGGAAAACGTTCCGTTCTCAAATGTACCCAAACCCAATCACTAGGTTCAAATGAAATGCTCTCCTGGCCTTTGTTAGTTCGTGACGCATAATTATTGTTTTTGTTTTCAATTTGCAATCTCACATTTTCATGAAGTGACTTAACCATATCGGCCTTTCTTTTCCCATCTAAGCTAACATGTTCATTCATAGGTAAACAAATTAAGTCCAATGGTGTTGATTAAAACCATAAACAATTTTAAACGGTGAACATGAAGTAGTAGAATATACAGCCCTATTGTATGCAAACTCAACGAAAGGTAAACACTCTTCCCAACTTTTCAAATTCTTATTAATAATAGTGTGCAACAACTGGATCATAATCCTACTGACTACTTCAGTTTGACCATTGGTTTGTGGGTGACATGTAGAAAAAACAATTTTGTACCCAACTTACCCCCACAAAATTTGCCAACAGTGACTAAGAAATTTAACATCTTTATCTGACACTATACTCTTAGGAACCCCATGTAAACACATTATTTCCTTAAAGAACAAATCAGCTATGTTAGTGGCATTATCAATTTTATGACATGGAATGAAATGCACCATCTTAGAAAACCTATCGACCACTACAAATATTGAATCCCGACCCCTTTTAGTCCTAGGTAAACCTAAAACAAAATTCATGGAGATATCAACCTAAGGTTTACTAGGGGTAAAGGAGTATGCAACCTATGGGGTAGGACCTTAGACTTAGTCTGCTTACAAGTTATGCATCGATCACAAGTTCGTTCTACATTAATTCTCATTTTAGGCTAATAAAAATATTCCCCTAACATCTCTAAAGTCTTTCCAATCCCAAAGTGATCCATTAATCCATCACTGTGTGCTTCCCTAACAAACAATTCACGCATAGAACAATTAGAAACACATAGTTTATTTTCCCGAAACAAATAACCATCATGCTTAAAGAATTTGTCTATCGTACCCTTATCACATGATTCATATTTGTTGGAAAAATATAAATCATTCACATACATGTCATTAATGTACTCAAAACCAAGCAACTTCGCACAAAAGAAGTAAGAAGCACATACCTTCGAGACAGCTTATCTGCCACCACATTTTCCTTATCTTGTTTGTACCGGATGATATAAGGAAATGTCTCAATAAACTTCATTCATCTAGCATGTATTTTGTTTAGCTTATCCTGACTCTACATATACTTCAATGACTCATGATCAGTGTGAATTATGAACTCCTTCGGCCATAGGTAATGCTGCTCCACTTAGCTTTTCACTGAATTAAGCTATCGGCCTATTATCCTGCATCAGAATTTCTCCAATACCTATACCTGATGCATCATACTCTATCTCAAAAAGTTTTGTCAAAGTTAGGTAGTGCTAAAATCGGTGCTTCACACAATCTATCCTTAATAGTGTTGAATGCATGCTCTTGTTCATTGTCCCATTTAAAACCTATACTCTTTTTAACAACTTTAGTGAGTGGTATGGCAAGTGTGCTAAAATCTCTTACAAATCGCCTATAAAAACTAGCCAAACCATGAAAACTTCTTACCTTGGTTATAATTTTAGGTGTCGGCCATTCTTTAATAGCTTTTATTTTCTCTTCATCTACCTCTATTCCCTTAGCACTAACCACATATCCAAGAAACACGACTTTTTTCATGCAAATGTGCACATTTTAACGTTAGCAAAAAGTTGTTCTTTTTGTAAAACTATGAACACACTCCATAAATGTTCAATATGTTCATTGAGGTCCTTACTGTAGATTAAAATGTTATCACAATAAATCACAACAAATTTACCTATAAATGCACGCAAAATATGGTTCATTAAAAGCATAAAAGTGATCGGTGCATTAGTAAGTCTAAATGACATGTACAACCATTCATATAAGTCATATTTAGTTTTAAATGCGATTTTTCATTCATCACCTGCCCTCATTCGAAACTGATGGTAACCACTCTTAAGATCAATTTTGCTAAATATGCCTGCACCAAATAATTCATCCAACATATCATCTAATCTAGGAATAGGATGACAATACTTTACCGTTATGTTATTGATGGCTTGGCAATCCAAACACATTCTCCAAGTTTCATCCTTCTTTGGCAAAAGTATGACTAGTACGGTACATGGACTCGTGCTCTCCTTTACATCTCCTCCACTTGCCTTTGAAGTTCATTTGTCTCATCGGGATTACTTTGGTAAGCTGGTAGGTTTGGAATGAATGCGTCAGGTACGAAGTCAATTCGGTGTTCAATGTCTCAAATGAGTGACAACTCACTAGGCACGTTCTCTAAGAATACATCTCCAAATTCCTGTAATAAAGAAATAGTTAAGTTAGGAAGGGGTATGTTAGATTCCACAGAATTGAGGAGTAATTCCTTGTACATCAACTCACTCCTTTTTGCGAATAAATTGTCCCTCGGCTTTTCTCTCCTCTCAAAAGATCCCTCTTCTTTCTTCTCATATGACTCTTCTCTCTTTTTCTCTCTTTTAGCCACATCACTATTTTCTTTCATACTTGCCAACTATTATTTTTTCTCTTGCCCTATTGCTTACTGTTTTCTCTCTTTTCTTCTAACTCTTTTCGTCTCTTTTCTTCCTCATTCTTTAGTTTGATTTGGTCTTCATACACTTGTGCTGGTGTTCATTATGCAAGCCGTACCTATTTTTATACCCATTATATATCACCTTCTTATCGTATTGTCATGGTTTCCCAAACAAGATATAACCCGCATACATAGGTACTGCGTCACACAATACTTCATCATGATAACTACCAATTGGAAAATTTATCAACGCCTTTCTATTCACCTTAACTTCCCTACATCCATTCAACCACTGTAACTTATAGGGCTTAAGGTGTTTGAGCGTGGTTAATCCCGATTTTTCCACCAGATTAGTACTAGCTACATTTGTACAACTCCAACCATCAATGATCATGCTACATACCTTATTATTGATGTGGCACCATATATAGAAAATATTTTCTCTTTACTGCTCCAAGTTATCCGCCTTGATTTGAGTGTTAAGAGCTCGCCCATGACCAATAGCTCGCCAACAGCAAATTCCACTCTGCTTCCATCACTAGCATCCAATTCCACTCTCACTTTCACTCACCACCTCTCAATTATCCCACAAAATCACCGTCCTCTTGTTTAGACATTGAGAAGCAATGTGTTCCGATCCTAAGTACCCAAAGCACTTGATATCCCGATTCCTAGATGGTTGGGAATCCACCTTATGTATAGCCTTACAAGCAACTTCCTTATTTCCCTTTGGTAGCTCAATCCTACCTTTTGAAACAACCACATCACCCTTATTGTTATCTCACTTCGATAACCCGAAGAATGCGATGTATATTTAGATGTCCCATTTCTCTTCAATTGCTTCTCCACCTTCAAGCCATGTGTAGCATGTCTTCTAATACCATATAGTGTTGCAGTTCCACTACATTAGCTATGTCACGATTCATTCCGTTAAAAAACCTAGCCATGGTTGCCTCTCAATCCTCCTCCACATCCGTCATAATCATCAACAACTCCATCTCCTTGTAATAGTCATCTACACTTTTCGATCCTTGGTAGAGGCTTTATAGTTTTTGATGAAGCTCTCGATAGTAGTGATTAGGTACAAATCGCTTCCCCATGATAGCTTTCAAGTCCTCCCATGTATTGATTGTCCCCCCCGGTTGTCACTAGTTGCATAGTGTGTGAATTCAAGGACCGATATCTTCATCTTCTTCTCCTCCGAATAGTTGTGGCAATCAAAGATCAATTTAACATTTTCTCATACTCCAAGTAAGTCTCCGGATCACTCCTTCATTTGAATGGTGGAATGGACATTTTAATGTTGCCCATATTCCCATCTACCTCGTTTCCAACCAAGTTTCTGCCCCTTCGTTCAATTCTAGCTCCTCAATTTCTCATCCTACCAATTTCAGCCTCGATTACTACCTCATCATCTACATCACTCCCATAATCACATTCTTCACGCACCTCCATCTTAGGCTATCGCCTACCCTATCTCCATATATTTGGAACTCCCATACACAAGTTGGCAAGCTCCGTGTCTTGTCTATCCAATCTATCCCAAACATCTTCAAATAACCATTCAAACCTATGTATCATCTCATCCGACATGTTGGTTTGGTTGTTCTCTAGCCTGGTGTTGATCTGTCCCTGTCAGACATCCTAAATCTAAAATTTATTTCTATCTCACAAATGTGTGTTCTTGTATCACTCAATTCAATTTTTCCCTCTATTGATCTCACCACTCTACATTTTCCACTCAATGCTTTCGTCCAAGTGCTTCAAAGGACAAATTCAAACTCAACCAAGAATTATTATTGTCGAATTCAAACCGAAATTTGAGTGAGATCTTGAAAATCTTGAAGGCTCAAGAAAGAAAATGAATTAACTGATGATTGGAATGGAGTTTGAATTCAAGAAAGTAGTTATTAAGTTTGACACTAGATATAACGTAATTGGCCAGTAAATAACGAGATAAATAAAAACAAATACTTTTTTTTTTAATTTCCCTTTTCACAGAATCATTTCTGAATTTTTTTAGAATTTTCGAAATTTTTTTTTTGGAATTTGTTTTTTCTCGAAATTCAACTATGAAACTGAAAAATAAAACAGTAGTTGATTTGGACACAAAATGAGCACAAAAATAACTTTTGAATTTTTTACGGAGAAATTACGGATCAAATATTTTAATAAAAGATGCAAGAAAAAAGGAAATAAAGATTCAAACGAAAAAAAAAGATATAACCTTGATTTTGGAGCCTAAACTCTGATACCAACTGATATGAACCCACGTAGCGAAGAACTACGAAACCCACAAATAGATTCAAATCGAAAGCAAGAAAGTCAAAGAATCAAAGTTTTGGATTTGATTCGAAAAATAAAAAATCAAAATAACCAACAAAACGTGAACGAATGTTGACCCTTTTGATTAACTATTTGAAAATCTCATCCGGTTGATTTGAACATCGCAAGAAGAATTTTTATAAGTTCGTGATTTGTCCAACGAAGAATAAGAGTTTCGAAAGCAAATTACCTATCAATAATCTCAATAATAATGTTGTTTAAAAATACAATGAAAATAAAAACTCTATTTATACTAGCCCAAAAATCGTGCATAATATTCTCAAGATTACAAAATTATGGTAAGAATATTATTCTATTGCAATTACGAAGTTTCCAAAAAAAAAAAAACTAAATATTTTTTTGCTGGATTTAACTATGCGGTCGCATAGTTGCTCTGCATGCGATCACATAGTTCAATGCAAATGGCCCATATTGGTTTCGGTTGATAAGCATGCAACCGCATGCCTGGTTCTACTATGCGGTCGCATACTGGTAACTTTGGCCTCCATCTTCATCCACTTGAATCAAGTTACTGAAACCCATTTCAATCGTCGATCCCAACACGAAACTTGCTCATTTCTTTGCCAAGATCACCATATTGTCAACCATAGCTTGAACGAGCAATCTCATCGCCTCTTTCATCTGCTTTGCCCCCTTACATGTCATTGGACCTCCTTCGATAATCAACAGGTCCTTCTCGGAGCTTGACTTTGACGCGCTCAGCTTCGTGCTCATATCATACGTTGATTATAAATTTGATATTTACTCGATGGGATTTATCTTTTAATATGTTCCGCGAGATGGTAAATCGTTTGAGCAAATCAATTTTAAAGTTTTGTGCTCATTTGAGTCTTAATTGGATCGAGTTATTTTTAAGAGCTTGATGAACTTTGATACCGTGTCAAAATTTACACTTGGAATTGAAAAATAAAATTGAGCAACGTGAATTTGCTCTAGGTATTGACAATATTTGTAATGTTACATATGAGCAGTCCTAATACAATAATATTATAAAGTAAGATCAGTTTTGCTAGACTTATGTTGGTGTAGAGTAAATTTATTAATATTAATTTACAAGAAGTTAATGTATACTAATAATATGATAAACAAGGGTGGTATTCTATAATTAAGAACTTTGATGGTTACATTGAAGCAGATATTTATGTTGAAAGCTTAGTATTTACAAATGTTAATGATGGACCACGGGGGCAATGTGATTGAAACCCTAACAAATATTCAATTGAAGACTTGCCAACATTATATATTTTAAGAAATAATATATTTTCTTGGGAATTTTCTTATATATGATTTATATCCTTTCTGTTATTATTACGTTAAATTACGTTATTTGTTCGGAAGAGAGTGTTTTTTTTTAAACCCTTACAATGTTTCCACTATACACAAACTAAGTAATTTTGCTACGAAGTTGAGGAGGTTCTCCCCTGAAAAAACAAAAAAAGGAACTTGACATAATAGATAAACGCTCTCGATCCTATAAAAATATGTTTGTTTTTCTTTTTCATTTGTACCAAATTATAAGTCACTTTCCTAGTTGAGATTATAGTTATTTTTTGGTTTTCTAATTTTTCTTATATAATATGCCTTGCTATCAACTAATATGAATTACTCCTATTTAAATGACGATTTAGCCATTGTTCGAGCCCAATTTTCCACAAAAAAAAAAGGAAAAAAAAAGAATTTTGGATAATATGTAGTCAAAAAATAGGGAAACTTTTTGATTTTGTGTGCAAATTATTTTATTGGGAGAATGTGGTTGAAAACGAGTTTAAAAAAAAAAAAAAAAAGTTTATGAATAATGGAGCTCAAACAGGGGCTTAATGTAAGTGTACATTATAAAAAGAAAAATATAAGGAAAATTTATACCATTGTTTGGCAAACATAAAACAAAAACTCTTTTTTTTTCTAAAACTAATTTTCAATCACATTCTTACAATAAATATATGTAAAAATTATAGCATGTTCTGTTTTCTAAGTTTCAATTTCAAAAATAAGATTTAAAAGTTTTTTTTTTTTTGTACAAAAATCAGGTGATAATTTATTTTTATAATTATAAATAATAATATTATAAAATTAAATGAATCACCCCCATCCCATCCCATCCCATCTCACCCCATCCAATCCAAACCCATTTTCATTTTCTTCTTCTTTCTTTCCCCATCCTCTCCATTCTCTTTGTTAACTTCTTCACAGACCATTTTTCTTTTCTTCTTCAAAGGTCATTTTCTTCTTCATTGGTGGCGACATCACCATGAGCACCGATGGAAGTGACGTTCAATTCATCATTGCGTGTATCGCTCTCAGCAAGACAACAACGATCTCAGTTCATAACATCACTCTGAGTTCACTGCACGAGCTATAACTCTCGGATCACAACACACAGTGGCGAATTAATCGTCGCACATAGCAACTATGGGTTCATAGAGTGTAGGTCAAATGATGTGTCAATATCTGTTTGTGGTGTCAGTGGTGGCGATGGGTCACGTGTATTGATCAAGTCATTGTGCATTAGTCACTATAAATGTTCACAAGTCACGGATCAAACAGAACATGTCACATATCATGTTTATATGTCACACTCCATAGATCACACTAGTCACACACCTCACATATTAATATCAATGGGTCACAAATCAAAATTAATTGGTCACAAATCATATATCATGTCTTTATGTAGTGATAACAAGTCGCAAATTCAAATTTACTAGTCACAGTTCATATGTTGCAGGTCACATGTAAAAGTTCATAGGTCATATTGCAAAGATAATATATTAATGTCTGGGGTCACAGATCCAAGAGATCTGGTTACATGTCATTGGATCAATATCATAGGTCACATGTCACATGTCATAGTGTATAGGTCACATGTCACAAATTCAAGATAACCCGTTATAGGCCATTAATTTCTCCAGCCTTAATTGTTGTTATTTCCATAAAAAATTCTGATACACAGTGTCGGTAAATTTCAATTTGTAACCTCAATCGTCTGATGGGTCTTAATTAACCATATTTCGACGGTGAAAATCAAAGTTATATGCTCCAACGAATTCTCTATAAATTCTTTCTTTGTTTGCCAACAACTTCAAATTGTTATTTCAATCATCCAGGATTTCAATTAACTAGATTCCGACGGTGAGAATTTAAGTTATTTGCTTCACAAGTTCTTTTAAGATTCTCTCTTTGTTAGATCTTCTAATACATGGTGCCGACAACTTTCAATTTACGACCTCAATCGTTCGGCTAGTTTCAATTAACCAGATTCTAACGATGTTATTTGCTCCGACAAGTTCTCTGTAATTCCCTCTTTGTTCAGGCATCGCCATTAAAATGAAGTCATGTTTTACACACACACACGGATTTTGAATTTTTAAACTTTTTTTTTAAATGAAATTGAATATAGTAAATACATGAGTTGTTTTTTTTCCTATAAAATATTTTGTACGTAAATCCAAAATTTTCTTTTATCCACATTCTTCAAAAGTTTATTATTCTAAAATATATTTTTTTCCTAAAACCTCATTAAAATGGAGTCCAAACAAGGGCTATATTAATTACATGTTAAAATCTATATATATAAAAATACATATCTTTATGGAATAAAGAAAATATTACGCTATTTGTTATTTGGATCAGAAATCGCCTTTAAAAATACATACATACAACATACGTGATTCGTTGTTTCATGTCCTCGATAAAGTAGGTTAATCAAGAGAGAGAAAATCCAAAGATAAGAGAATATGCTTGAGACACGTTTAGGTACATTAATAAAGGGGAAAAATTCACAACTCAGACTTTATCTATCCCAAAATAAAAAATCAGGCCCCAATATTTAAAATTGCAAAAATCAGGTTTTTCATGAATTAATTAATTATATTTTACAATTATTATATTAAATTAAATATTTAACTATAATATAATATAATTTCCCACCCACAACCCAACCCACCTCTACCGTCGCTCCGACGACTGTTTTTCGATCGCGTTTAATTCTGGAGACTGTTCCGAATCTGATAATAATTAAGGTCACAGTTATATGCAATTTGGTCACAGAATTATTTCGAGGTCACGGATCAAAAAAATGTATAGGCCACAATTGACTTCATTGGTCACTAATAAAAAAATTATAGGTCACAATTTTTTAATTGGTCACGATTTAAAAAAATTATTTCATATTTGTTGGTCACAAGTTATATTTTTCAGTCACAGAATAACGAATTTTAAGGCCACAGTTACCATATAGATGGTCACATACACCCAAACACTCATCCAATGCACCACCAATACTTGGTCACATATCGATATAGCTGGTCACATACACCCACACACCCATCCCCCAATCCAAGTACATTACCAATACTTGGTCACAGGTCACAAATCGACCAAATAGCCACTTAGATGGTCACAGATACTTCATCCTATCTGCTACACCCATTCCCCAATCCCAATACACCATACTTGATCACAGGTCACGGAACGACCAAATAATTGGTCACAGACACTTCATCCCATCAACAACCACCACCACCGTCATCGCCTGAACAACAATTCCATCACCGCCCGCACTACCACACCAAGAAAAACACAATCACCGCATCTAAGACCTGCACTACCACACCATCGAAGACCTCCACCCCACATCACTGATTAGAAGACCACCGCACACACACAACATCGCAACGCGCACACACAACAACTTCACCGTGCACCCACACACACGAATCCGCCCCCGCACCCACAAACACAGATCCGCTCCCCACACCCACAAACAAAGCCCCCCACCCCACCCCACCCCACCCCACCCCACACCACAAATAAAGCTCGAACGGGAGCAGCGCGACGCTGCTGCGACCCACAGCAGTGTCGCACTGCTAGCTTTCAGCAACGTCACGCTGCTGGCGTTCAACAACATGAAGCTGCTGCGATTCTCAGTAGCGTCACGCTGCTGATCGCAGCGGATGGAGAGGGGGGTGGGAGAAGTGAGGGAGGAGGCGAGCAGTGGTGGGAGGAGGCGGAGGCGGTGAGAGGATAGAAATGGACGATGTGACGTTGGTGGTAGGAGAGAAAGGTATAGATTTTTGGTTTTAATTTATTAAAATGATAAAAGCATGAAAAATGCAAAAATAAAGTGAAAACCTCATTTTTTAAAAACTCAAACTAAATGCCTGATTTTTGGTAATTTTCACTTAATAAAGACCAACATAGTCATTCAAATTGTGGTACAATCATGAATTTATGATAGGCGTTCAAAAGTGACCAGAAGTAATAATTACTACAAAGACTGTGTCATTTATGTTTATTATAAGAATAATGCTAGAATAACATAATATTCTACATAATCGCCAAACGCGGCCCCCTATTGAAGGCGCTTGGAAGCTATATTTATATAATATTCTACATAATGATCAAATGACAATCCCCTATTGGGGGCACCTGAGCCCCCAGGCACCCTCAATAGGGGATCGTCATTTGATAATTATGAAAAGAATTTAGTAAAATATTATGTACATATATAGAGTAATTCTTATTATAAATACCCGTCGTTAAAATTAAGGAATTATTTATTTTATTAACCCGCATTCAGAGGGGATCCCATGCTTGTTTTAGTTGCTACTCTTGTTCATCTTTTATTTCAAAATTTTATTTAACCATTGTCCTGACCGTGTTACCACCGACCAAAAAAAAAAAAAAAAAATTTAAAAAAAATTCTGGACACTTTAAAATAAGAGAGGACACGCTAATCAAATTCTTCCACCAATTATCCACTCCTTAATCCCAACATTTCTCACTAAGAAAATGACTAGCCGATTCAACAAGATAATTCCAAAATTAAGATAAGGCTATACAGTATAAATTCCAAATCTCTCAAGAACTCCACAAAAATGCCCTTGATTTCCAAATCTCTCAAGAACTCCACAAAAATGCCCTTGATTTCTTGGAAGAAGATTTCATTCATCTATTAGGAAGCACCAATTTTTCCACCTTACGAGACTGCCCACTGCATTTGATATTCGCCAAAATGACGCCAAAATCTAGTATTGCCGCTATTTCTTGGTAGCTGCAACTCTCATCTTCCTTCTTTCATTGTAGAAAACAGCAAGAAGCATATCATCTTCGGCTTCTAGTTCTACTGTCTTATTTGGACAAGTTCCATCTCTGATTTCTACTTCCAAAATCTGACGGGAACAAGTTTCATCTCTGGCTCTTCTTCTCTTTCGCTGGTAAGTATAGAGGAGAGCAGGCCCATTTGAGCTGTTCTGTACCTCAGAAATTTGGTCCTGCTTCCTGAGAGATTCATCCATCTTTGTTGAAGAAAAATGTTTTCCCTCAGAACCTGATTGTACAGGGAAAGAAGCAAGGGAGGCTTCATATTCTACTGTTTTGGACAATTTATCACAGGGAGCTCGTTTATCCTTGGACCATTTCAGTTTCTCCTGTGAGCGAAAACTAGATGTCATGTAATTCCCACTTTCCATAATGACGGGTGTCGAACATTTTCCTTGTACTAAACACTCAGATTGCATTTCTGAATTCTCCACACGTCGCAACTCATTGTCCCGTCCAGAAGATACTAAAAGATCTTTATCGTCTCCTGATACACCAGTGCCAAAATTGCTCCTGAAATGCTTATTACGTTTCTTGCTACCATCCCCATTTGCATCATCGGTGCCTTTGCTCTTATCATTGGTTATCTTTTTCGTCTTCAATAAGTTTGCATCTTCAACTAGAGTATGCACCGTACTCAAAGTCTCTGGCACTTCCTCATGGGATTCATTACATCTCCTTCTTGGACGTAGTTTAGAAGCCCTGTTAATCTCAATAGCATCTTCCCCACCAACATCAACTAACTCATCACCCATGGTTATCATCAATATATTTGGATCAGTAAGAGGTGATGGATCTTCTTCTGTCGGATTAGAACCTTCACGATCCTCCGAAGGTTGAGACATCCATCTTTTTCCCTTAACTGAATGCAACCTCTTGCTCCTTTTCTTCCTTGGGAAAGATTTGCCATGCACATTCTCAATCTCATCACCATTTGTTAACCTTGTAACTTCTTCTGGAGAGATCCCACTATACATATCCAAAGAAAAAATAAATCCAGAATCAATAAAAATACATAGCATAGTAGCTATAGAAGCAAGGAACAAGAAAAGGATAGCTACCTAGAAGCATTTTTTTCAGTACAATTCTTTCCTCGCCTACACACAGACAAGGAATCAATCAGTCCTAAGAAAACAAAAACAGATAACACCATATAGACGAGAATGAATCACAGAAACAACATACCTTGATCTTCTTCTTTTTCTACTAGGAGGGTCAACTTTTTTGGATTCAGTGATACAATTTGGCAAAGGAACAAAGTCATTAGGTCCAAGGGCAGGTCGCTCTGACTCCCTATCTACAAAATTGGAAATAAGTGCAACCCTTTGTATCTTTCTAGCTGCTTGAAGCTGAGGCACTTCATGTGGAAACAGCACCTTCCATCTCCTAACAATTGGAGTGATAAAAAGCACTACAAAAATGAGAATCAACACCACACAAGATTATCGAACTCAATAAATCACTTTTCATTGCCATGAAAAATCCTTACCTACGACACTGATTATCAGTACGTGGAGGAACACATGCAGCAACTTTTGACCAGAAATATCCGTGTTCTAAAATGGCTGCTTCCAACTTTGAATCCTCTTCTTCAGTCCATGCAGCCAGATTCAAAGAAGGATCTAAGCAATTGACCCATCTGCCACATTACAATGCGCGTAACTCAATTAGATTGAATAAAATCATATCTTAAGTATCACATTATAAATCAAAGAATACCTTTCTCTGCACTGCGCCTGTGTCCGTCCAGACACAACCTGAGCTACTTTCTTCCATGTTTTTGGCCCAAAAAATGTTACCGCGACTTTCAAGCGTTTGTCTTCATCTTCAGTCCATCTTCCAACTTTTTTCCTGGTTGGATGAAGAGTTTTCATCCATCTGCATTTTCCGGGGAAAAAAAAAATCAATGAACTTAGAAAGTTTCATAAAACGTTTTAAAACAGGGTAAATGAATAACTAGAAGCAAACAAGACCAACTCAAGCACTTGGAATATCATTCTGATGAATTACAAACATCAACTATTGTAGCTTGAAAGGATTGTCACCAACATAATCACGAACTGGTTTGTAATTCATCAAGTTCTTTTTCATCATCTCTTTCATTGTTTTATTTTGAGGGGAGGAAAAAAGAAGGTGAATGGTTTGAGTTTTGGCATGTGAAAGCCAACGGGTTAAGAATTTTGCTTCAACCATAGTTGGTTAGGCATTACAGATTTCACCAATATAATCACAAACTGACGAAAGGGCTTTATTTTGGGACTTCTAGAACAAGTTTCTGATAAAATTCAATCTTCAGCTAACCAGCACTAATTCTTCGATGTACCCATAGTTTGAAGTAACCCTTGAACCATTGAAAATGAGATGGACCATATAATTCAATCTAGATGGTTGCTGAACCATATACCACAGCTCCAGTTACAAAATCTGCAAAAATAAAAAATGGTTGGTGCAACTGGAAAGTAAGTTTTCAATATTTCCTAGGCACGAACACTAAGAATAGACCAGCTAATATGCCTAAAGTCCACACTTCAATATAATGAGAAGTTATTCATCCTTGAATCAAAGGATCAAAAATTCCAAAACCATGCAAAATTCAAGTACTCTTTTCCTCCCAATCCGTAAGGATCAAACACTCAGATTCCAGGACTATACAAGCCTATCACCCACAATGCACCAAAACCCAAATTTAACCACCCCCAGAGAAAACCCATCAATTGTACTTATCTTGGAAAATCCAAAGGAGGTTTTCTCGGATGCTCATGGAATACTTCTAGATCTCAATAGATCCATTGACATACTATATAGCTACCAAAAAGCATAAGCTAGCAAATATAGTGCGCTGCATATACAACTTTCTTCACTCCAAACTCCCAGTTTTAGTACAGTCCCATGAGTGATACTCCAACATTCCCATAAACTGGTCAACCCTAAATGAGTTGCCGTGGGCAGAAAAAGCATATCCTGTTTCCTTGTTGGAGTAGTAACAGGACCAGAGTGCCAAAGAAAGCTATTTCAAGGATATTGTGTTGAATTGCCAAGATTTTTTAGGAAAAGAGGAATTTCTTATCACATGAAGGGTCTAAAATTAGGAGGAGCTAATTCAAATCTCTACATAAAATAAGAACTCTAAAATACAAACTATTTTTATCATTAGAAAGAATTCATTAAGTTTCTTATCCTAAGGACGCAAACTATTTCGTATATAGTGTCAGGAACTAATGTTTGAGTAACCTCAACATCCACAAGCTCACTAACAGAGATGGTAATTGGAAAGTAAAATAAACATTGTTACTTATGGATTTTCATGATTATGTAAGCAAAAATGGGCTATGCACTTGAAATGGATGTAAGGGTTATAGTATATATCAACAAACCTTAAAGGGGTGTTTTTTAGGCCCTATTTAACTAAAAACTGTAGAATGCAGACAGCTTTGAAAATAAAATTTCATGGAATAACTTCTCGCCTGCTATGTTAATGCTACATAGTATCCATGCTTCATATCCTAAATAGGCTTTTTCATTCAGTTCACATAATTTTAAAATCAAACTCATCATTAAGCATGTTGACTGACCTATTAGAGCACTGGGTACCTGTCCGTCCTTCGATCAGGGAAGCAACTTGTTGCCAATTACTCTCACCAAAATTTTCTACAGCAGCACGGAGTTGATTATCTTCCTCCTCCGTCCACTCCCTTTTGAGTATTGAAGCATTAAGACTCCTTTGATAGCGTGCTAAGCATTGAAAAGGGGTCCTATTTGTTCCCAGTGAAACGGCAATATCTATCCAGTTACTTAGCCCCTTCTGCTGGATATTATGCAAAAGATTCTTATCCTCCATTGTAGTCCATGGATTTCCATTGATTAAAGGGTCTTCAAAGTTCAGCCACCTGCAAGAATTTAATAGACTTTAGTTATGTGGAAAACAAAGCACACTATGATTACTGTACATGTTCAGCAACAACAATGCATAAACTTAGCATGCCTCCAGATGAAATGGCAAATATATCAGGATGATGTTGACGCCAATTTAACAGTTGTAAAAGTTTGAACATTTATTTACACCAATATGCTGCAACACAACATCTTCAGAGTCAATTAAGCATGTATTTAGGTCAAAATAAAAGTTATGTGATTTTCCATTGCTTTTGCAAAAATGTTGCACCTTTCGTCTCTATTCTCCATGCAAGGCACTGTGAACTTATTGAGAACTGTGTGAAGAGAGAGAGAGAGAAACAAGAAGTGGCTGTTTATCTATCTAAATTGGTGAAAAGACCCAAAAGCCATCAGCAATGTGAGCTGCCTGAGATTTTAACAGCTCTTCATAATGGTACAGTTAGGTTCAACAAATTTGATACAAAATTTGAGTTTGGGAACCATTTGCCAAGAAAATTAGAATGGAAACCCAAAAGGACTCTTTATATAAAAATTGGACTAAAGGTGCAAAACATAATTTAATTTCAAGTATAAGATGCCAGTGGTTATGGATCTCATGATCATTCTGTAGACACTGCACTAACTATTCTGAATTTATTCAATAACATCAACCAAACCTATTTTACCAAAGGTATTCCCTTGTCTGGTCTTTCATTCACAGTTTTTAACTTTTAAAATAAAGCGTGTTATTATTCAAGAGATCAGCTTTACCGTTAAGCAAGACATACCCAAAGAATGACATGCAGCATTTGCATAAAAAAACAAAAAATCATGAATGTTGTTCTTCCAGTTAAAAAAAAAGTCAACCCATCTTACCTTGCTTGACATTCTACACCAGTACGGCAAGGAACATACATGAAAGCCAGTTGTTCCCAATTGACCTTGGGCAGGAATGATCTCATTATCTCAGGGGTTATATCAAGATCTTTTATTGATGCAACAATGCTATCAACATTATTTGAATCTCCAGAAGATACATCTCCATCACTGAAAATAAAGAACATATAAGACTAAATAGGGCAACGAGAATAAATTAAAAATGCAATTCTATTATCTGGAGAAAAAGCTATAAGAAAAAAGAGTATATTCTAGTAACTGGTAATCACAGGACTCGTGGTATAATATACTGATCTCAAGTCAGCATAATGGCTTTCTGAAAATATTTTCAGTCTCATCTCAAATCAGGTCAAGTTCTCAACCAGTGATGAAATGGGATGAAAAAAAGGGCTACTGCATGCCTTCAACTACTCTCCACTAACTTCCCATCACAAATATATATTTCCGTATTTTAGATTAGATCAGAGAAGGCAATGGGTGCTCGGGTGAGAGACGTGGCTCTTACGGGATGAGTTTGTGGCGATATATTCGGCGAGGGTAGAGTGACTTTCGGGAAAGATTGACTTTCATTGTGGGGAATGACAATTCTATTAGTTTTTGGGATGATTGTTGGTGTGGACATTAATCACTCAAATTGGGATTTCCTTCTTTGTACCGAATTACGCTGGATCCGTCTGCCATGGTGAATGATGTCTTAGATATCCATAATGCGAGCTCCAGTTGGAATATTGTGTTTGGTCAGGGATTGCAGGACTAGGAAATGGATGACTATGCGCTGTTTTCAACATCTTTATATGAGGCTCATATCAGGGTTAGAGAGGGTGATTGAAGCAGGTGGAAATTGACACGTCATGGTATCTTCTCAGTTCTCACTTATTTCAGATCCTTATTCGGAATTGAAGAGAGTTCATTCCCATGGAAGATGATTTGGAAATGCAAACTACCTCCGCGAGTGGCATTTTTACTTTGGACGACGGTTAGATGACAGGTATTAACGGTGGACAATCTCCGAACAAGGGGTTTCTATGTTACAGAGTGGTGCTATACGTGTAAGAGGGATGGAGAGTCGATTGAACATTTGTTTCTTCACTATAATGCTGCTCGCTTTTTGTGGAACGATATTTTGACATCGCAACACATGGACTGGGCATTGCCAAGACATATGGAGGACATGTTAAGGGCATGGAGGAGAAAATTTCGAGACAAGGATAGTAAACTTATTTGGGACCTTATTTCGGGTTGCATCGTTTGGTGCTTGTGGAGAGAAAGAAACAACCGCTATTTCGAAGACTAATCACGAACTAAAGCGCAAGATTAGAGAGTTATTTTATCTAACATTGTATAATTGGTTTAATATCTCGGCTTTTAGGCATATATCGGGCTGCCTAATTTCATGTCGTTCTCTTCTGACTTAAAATGATTATACACTCTCCGTGTATTCTGTTTTGATTAATAAAATTTTGATTACCTTTCAAAAAAAAAAAAAGATCAGCAGTCGCACCCCACCCCTTCTTTTAAAAAAAATGAAAAAGAAAAAATATAAATGGGGTAGGATTCAGTTAACTTGCAAACTGGTAAACAAACCAGGGGAAAGTTTTCAAATTCTTAACACAAGCAAATTCAGGTCGGTGCCCCCAGTTCAATATCATATAATTCAAAATAGTTGTGATATATAAGGCACTATAATTCTTTTTAAGTCCAAACAAAGAAGGCGGAGGTAAGCCAGGGTGGTAACATCATTCATGTTTCACATACATCTTAAACTACTCTTAGGGTGAATTGATTGCATTTATTTTCCATGAAAAATGTCAATTTTCCACCCAAATTTCTATTTTGAAGTGTTTGATTGCTATTTTTTTTCATTGAAAATATTTTCCAGCTTCAAAATATGTCTAATTTTCCATGTTTTTAAAGAAAACATTTTCTTTGGAGGGTGGAGTAGGTATTTGTTTTCCTCAAAACAAGGTAAACATTTTCTTTTCTAAAAGATATTTTTCATACCAATCAAACACTCTTACAGTCTTCTCCAGCATCATTTCAATTATACTTAGTATCTGCATAAATTTAGCTGCTAGATTAGATTACTTCATATCCAGAAATTTGTATTAAAAAATCTTTCATCTTTCTATACTTCCATAGTTTCATATAATTCTTTATTTTAAAAGGCAAAAGCAATGTACATGAAAGTCCAATGATCTATGCATCAGAACTTTCACCAAGCAACAGTAAATAGTCATATGTACAAATTATGTGTCCATACTAAAATTTAGCAAAATGAGTAGAAAACAAAGTCATATGTTGAGATTATTACATTTATTAAATAGATCATGAGGGGTTCAAAAACCAATAAGCAATACTATTTCAGATGCAGCATCTCATAGAATTAGCAATACACTGTTATATGCATATGACCTAATGTAGTTATCTTACATCCATTTTTTTACTTCAATGATGACAAAAACTAGGTTTTACTTCCAATAAACTTGGACTCGGATAAGATAGGTGAATAGTTTTTTCTTTTAATCTAGAGTTGCTAATGTTGTAAAGACTAATGAAACCAAATCCGTAGTTTATTCAAATCATATCAAATTACTCGTGCCAAAGAACATCAACACGTATCAACTATCTATATCATTGTTCCCTTATATACTCATTTCTTATTAGATCATTCTACGGAGGTCAAGTATATATTTTATTACCTCATTTTTGTTACATTCAGTATTAGAATTTTTTTCCCTCCAAAAACCCAACAATCAATACCATAAAATTATCTGGTACTCTCATTACATAGAACTTAACTTGACTGGTATCTTACTATCATATAATCACAGAGTTCCTGTACCCTTTCATTATGTTGTCAATATTGTTCTTATCTAATTGTAAAAATCCTCCAGAGATCATCATTCCTTTTTAATGTACCTAGAAGTAACTTCCTTGAGAAAACATAATCCCATATTTTAACTCAGGCATCATCATAGATCCTACTTATGCTTAAAGGAGATCTCGTGTTTTCCACCTGATTCTATTACCCTTATATTCCAGGGTGCTACTGGAAATTTTTCTCATGGTTTAGCCACCACAAGTTGCCAGTTAAGTTTATCTTGTGCTCTTTTTCTGTTGGAATGCTGAATTATTCTATATGACTCACAAATCAAGTAACAAAACAGAAAAGTGAAGTGCTCAAATTAATGCATCAAAGACAACAAGTAATAAAATAGAAGACTGAATTAATGCATCAGAGACACAACTAAACAAATTTAGTTTAACTATTCAAGAAAACCAGTGGTTGGGAATCATGTCTAAATTAACATGAATATTCAGATCACCATTGTATTCTAGTTCATATAAATGTGTATTCCACAGAAATAATGAAATAAACATAATCTGCAATTTCAACATCATGTAAAGAACAACTTCCACATGAAGCTGCATCCTGTTATCCAAACCATCGCTCTATCTGCACTGCACACTACTTGATATCTGCAGGTTTCTAATTCTTGTACTTCCAGACAAACTTTCGGTGTCTCTCAAAATATTTCAAAATACAATTTACAAACCACAAATGTAACTTCCCATCCTTGTATTCCATATTTACTATGTGCAACATGCCACGGAATCAAACGGCCTGTCCTTTGACTTTAGCCTTTTACATAATTTACAATGACCTGAATAGTTTAAAATTCAATGTAAATTTTATTATTTGAAGTTTACCTTACTGCAACTAAAATTGCTTCAATGTATCAAGGTTCAGACTAGCAAATTACGGTCATAAAAAAGGGCATAAGAAAAGCAATTATCCTTTTATGTATGAATTTTACACTCGGGGTCTTATTTAAGCTACATACAGAAATTTCCTGTAACATGCATCAATTAAAGAAACAATTAAGGCATACTGCATTCCTCGAAGTGTCCATTTATCAAGCACATTCCGAAAGAATAATACCTCAACAGATCGATGGATTGCTGAAGCAGCATTTTTTGGAATTGTTGTTTCACGCCTTTCATGAGATTCTCTCTGTCCATCTTTGACCAGTTCTCCCGATTCACTGAGACTGGAAACTTTGTCAATGCCTCTTCATATTTAGCAACATGTGAATTCTCTGGTGGTCCCTTGGATATGGCAGAGATCTTCTTCTCATTGAACTGCAGGAATTAAAAAGCGTGCTTGAACATCAAAAGGAAAAATAATATAACTGTTCTCCAGCAACATTCTGAAATATTATGTATTTTATATTTCGTGCTAAACTTGGATATTATAAAAGCTGAAGGTAATCTTATCCGCTTCATAAGATCTCTGTGTGAATAAAAGAGATTGACTAAACAACAAAGAAACAGAACCCCAAAGTTCACCTCCGAGAAACCAAATAAATATAAAAATATTAAAGAAAATCCAACGATCAGACATATAGTTATCAGAAACAAGGACGAAATCACATTAAAATATGGTAACAGAAAATAACAACTCTGACACTGACCTTTGTATTTGTTCTTAGCTTTGGCACTGATATTAGCTGCACACGAGCATCCTTCTTTTGTGAAAAAGCTCGCCCAGTTCGCTTTCTACATGCAACCTGAAAGTCTTTCAAAATTTTGACACGATCCTTCAGCCTTTTAATTTCTTCAATCCTTGCTTCTATCTCCCCCAGCTTACTTCGTATAAGTTTTTGACAAGATCTGTTCTTCTTAATGGCATCAACAAATGCCAGTGCTGAACTCGGGAAATCAGAATTTCTAACTGGCAACCCAGCAACATCATTAGATCTCGGCCCATTCCACTCAATGAAGTTAGAAGGCCGTGCACCAGGAACACTTACATCATCACATGCTTCTGTCAGCTGGGCAGCAGCTTCTTCTGTATCTACACAATTGGAAAACCCTTCCTGTGCATTAGTTCTCTTATCAATCAAATTATTGGAAGTTTCCTTTTCCGAATCTATGACAGTAGCGCCCACCTGCTCAGGTATATACAAAAAATCCTCCACACTTTCTTTTAAGGCACCTGTACCCAATTATGCAAAATTCAGAAATGATAAGGCACAATTATATATCAGCCTGAAAAAGATTCTCTCATCTATCAAATTCAATAGGGATAGAATTAAGAATAATAGGCAATAAAAAAAGCTTCAAATCCACAACAAATCATTCTTAAATTGAAATTTTATAAAGTATCCAAGTAGAATTTTGAATTAAAAAAAAAAAAGGAACTGTGAACTCAAATTAACAACTTTAAGTCACAAATACATAATTACATAATACATAAAAAAAACAAAGGTAAAGAAGAATTACCATTATTTATGGTTTGGCTCAAAGATTAAACTGAGTAACATGAATCATATACAGAGCATATGGCATTCATAAGCACGAGGAAATATCATAAATGAAGACTTTCCGCAACCACTTCAAAACTAGTTTAAAGCAACCAATCTTTATTCTTTACTTTCAATAATAGCCAATTAGTGCAAGATAAATACACAATTGAATAAAACATTTACATTTCAAATTATAAGTCCCCAATTCTATAATATAGACAAAACTTAGATTTTTCCTGCAGAGTATAAACCAATTAAATAATAAAATCCGTTAAAACAATTCAACATAAATAAAAGAAAGACACATTTACCATCATCATAGGCCATGAAACGCCGTTGGATGGCACGTAGGGTCTCAAAATCACCATCATCACCATCATCACTATCCAACCCAAGTGGCGGTAGCGTCAACAGAGGTTTCAGCGTCAGAGGCTGCTCTGACGAATCCGAAAATCGTTTCTGAATATTCCGCACCAATTCAATGTCATCCTCCCGATCATCGTCATCCGAATCAGACTCTAGTAAAACACCACCGCCGCCGGCGGAATGGGATGCCATAGAGAGCGATACTTTGTGGTCGTCAGGGTTTGTTCCGGTTAACTGAAAAGCTCGCTTCAAAGCTTCCATGTCTTCACTGAACCCATCATCAGAATCGCTATTCAACAGTTGTTCGTCAAACGAAGCCATTTGGAGAATTATTGAGACAGAATTTTGGAAGTTTGGAAGGGGTTAGGGTTTTCTTGTAGAGAAAAGCGAAATAATTGAAAGAGAGAGAATTGGCGGTAACGGCTCATTCGAGCTCAAACCGTGGCCCATTGGGTCGGACCAAAAAGATCCACTTTTCAAATACACTAATTGAATAATTTACTCAACTAGCACTAAATGGTATAAGCCCCTCTTTCGTTTGGCTAAAAATATACTTTTAGTAAAATTTAATAAAAATTGATGGAATTTGTTTAAAAGTTGATAAAAATTATGTGATACATAAATTTTTTGATGGAAAATGAGTTGAAAAAAAAATGAATTTTAAAAAATTCGGCCAAAGAAAGCACATAAACAAATGATTCACTTTTTAAAATTTGACTTTTCACCGCTTTTTGACAATTTTGATATTATAGATGGCAAAAATACTCGATGTTAACTGGAAATTTTAAAAAATAATAATAATAAACGGGGTAGGAAACGGGGCAAGCACTCGCCCCTAACCCGCCCCACCCCGCCCCATTGTCACCCCTGTCCTGAACCCGCCCCGTTGTCATATTGAATTGTCATCCCTATTTGGTACATTTTGGTTACACCAATTTCTTTTTCCTCCATATAATAATAATAATTTTTTTTTTTCTGGCATTATACGTAGTCACTTGTCTCTCAAATTCAATTCATGTTTATTCAACACTAAATAGGTGATAATAAAAGGAATTGAAATGTCTGCAGAATCTATCCCAATATTTCTACTAGATACTACTTCATTTCTAATATAGAGATAGACTTATTTTTTTATTTTGACATAGATTAAGAAAATATAATTAATATATTTGATAAAGTAATTTTTTCTTACATATATTTCTAATATATTCACTATATTAAATAATGAATTAAATAAGAATAGTTTATATTTATTGATAACAAAGCATGTTACATATGAATATACTAAAAACTAAAAAATAACTATATATACAACAAGGAAAATGACATATAGCCTGTTTGACCCTTTTTTTTTCTCATTATCATTCTCATTTTTTTCTTCCTTTCAACCACACATTCTTCAAATAAAATAATATTACACACAAATCTAAAATTTTTCATCACTTTTCCCTTACACATTTTCTCATCAATCATTATTTCAAAAATTATAGAGGGTGTTTGGTAGAGATTAAAATTGAAAAACTAACCGTTATTATTAACTTTTATTAGACGAGTGAGACCTAACAACGGCCATATTTTCAATTTTAATCTGATTAGTAGCCCTACCAAACAAGCTTATACTCTCATTAAAATGAGATTCGATTATAATCATAATTTAGGACGGACAAGAAAAGAAAGTAAGTGCCCGTTTGGCATGATTTTGAAAAGTTAAAAGAGCTTTTGAGACTAAGCTGCTTTTGAACTCGTTTAGCTAAATTTATGAAAGTATTTCGACAGTTAGAAGAAATTTCAGAGAAAGTTGGTTGATTATGGCTTCCTCTAAACGTAATTTTGGAATATGAAATGCTTAGTTTTCAAACAAAAATTAAAATAACTTTCTCTAAAGTCATGACAAACGAGCCATAATTCTATATTTACGAGATAGGAGTATTTCATTTTGCTCTGCATTTCAAATGATTGGTGTGACCATGCTATGGAAACTACTGTTCTAGATTGGTCCAGCCATAATGTCAGGTTTTACCTTTTGTATAGGGGAAATGCACATGGGATTTTACGGATGTTGAGATAACATCACTTGTATGTGTATGACTAAGACTTATTTTATTTTAGTTTTGCCCAACACCCAATAAAAATCTATCAAGTGAAATTTTGTACATTTATCCGTAAAACTCTCATACACATAGCATTATTTCAGAATGTCGGCTCAAGGGTAAGTAATTGTGTTTCCAACTGTATTTTACTCAGCCTCTATCTCCAATAGAGCATATTCAATAATGTAGTGGTTGTCCATTTACAGGAGCTCTTGGGTACTCTCTGTCGAAAAAACCAAGGCATGGTGAGGATTTTCGACCCTTTATTGGATTTGGGGAAATTAATTTGTGAATACTAAAGTGGGAGAAAAACTCATTTTTCAACCCTTTCATTCAATGTTGTCAGCTCAATTGGTGAACTGAATGTTCACTCCCAATGTTGCGTATTTGAGCCTAACGTTTTTGCTAGTTTAGGAAAATTTAGAGTTGGTTCTCTTTGTTAAGAAATATAGTATTATTCTATTTTATTGTTTAATAAGGGTAGAATAGTCTTTTTAGTTTTCCTTATTTTAGACTATATATAGTCCCTCTATATGTAGGTTTTGTATTCACTTTGATTATGCAGATTCAATGAAACCCTAGCCTCTCTTTTTCCTTTTCTCTTTTTTCAATTGTTTAACATGGTATCAGAGCAAAATTTTATGGGACAAAGTTTAATCTCAAACACAGCTTTCGCGGATCCAAATTTTTTTTTGGTAATTTCGAGACAAGTTCGATAGAGTTTTGCTTTCCGTTTTGCAATCTGGTATTTCGTTTTTCCTTCTTTTGAGATCTGTTTTTCCTTATTCTTTGATTATGGCTACTGAAAGAGACGATTCGCTTCAGTCTGTGAGTGTGAGGTTGGATGGAAAGAATTATTCGTATTGGAGTTATGTGATGAGAAACTTCTTTAAGGGTAAAAAGATGTGGGGATACATTAGTGGAACTTCTGTGAAACCTAAGAATACCGATGAGGATTATGCTGGTTTGGTAGATACTTGGGAATCAAATAATTCGAAAATCATTACTTGGATTAACAATTCTGTTGAGCATTCCATAGGCAGAGAGTTGGCGAAATATGAGACAGCAAAGGAGGTTTGGGATCATCTGCAAAGGTTATTCACTCAATCAAATTTTGCGAAGCAGTATCAATTGGAGAATGACATACGAGCTCTTCAGCAGAAAAATATGAGTATTCAGGAGTTTTATTCTGCTATGACAGATCTTTGGGATCAATTGGCTCTTACAGAATCAGACGAATTAAAAGCATTCGCACCCTATATTGCTCGTAGAAAGCAGCAACGGTTGGTGCAGTTTTTAACTGCACTTCGCAGTGATTTTGAGGGACTTAGAGGTTCAATTTTGCATCGTTTCCACTTCCTTCTGTTGACTCAGTTGTTAGTGAGCTATTGGCGGAAGAAATACGTCTCAAGTCTTATTCTGAAAAGGGAATCCTCTCTGCTTCTAATCCTTCCGTGTTAGCAGTGCCTTCTAAGTCATTCTCTCATAATCAGAATAAGTTTTACGGAAGGGTTGCCCCTGATGAGTGCAGTTTCTGTAAGCATAAAGGTCATTGGAGAGCTCAGTGTCCTAAGTTGAGACAGCAGAATCAACCGCAGCAACAATTTCAAGCTTGGAAGTCTGGCAACCAGTCACAATCGAATGCTCATAGACCACCTCATGGCTATAGACCACCACAGTCTAATACTGCAGCAGCAGCTTCATCAGGTCTCTTTACCGATCCTAGTTCTCTGGCTGAGCAATTTCAGAAGTTTCTCTCCTTACAGCCACAAGCTATGTCTGCTTCCTCTCCTTCCGTAGGTCAGTTGCCTCATGGTTCTTCAGGTATGTCACATTTTGTATGGGTCTTGGATTCTGGTGCTTCACATCATATGTCTCCAGATTCTTCATCTTTTGCTTCTGTGTCTCCTTCGTCTTCTATTCCTGTCATGACTGCTGATGGCACTCCTATGCCTTTAGCAGGTGTTGGTTCTGTTGTCACACCTCACTTGTCTCTCCCTAATGTTTATCATATACCGAAACTCACATTAAATCTTGCTTCTGTTGGTCAGTTATGTGATTCTGGTAATTTAGTCACATTTTCCTCTTCTTCTTGTTATGTGCAGGACCTGCAATCTCAGAAGCTGATTGGGACAGGCCGTAGGAAGGGTGGACTATATATTTTGGATGAGTTAAAAGTGCCAGTTGCTGCTTCTACTACTAGTGTTGATTTGTCTTCTTTTCGTTTGAGTCCTTCTTCTTCTAGTTTTTATTTATGGCATTCTCGTTTAGGTCATGTTTCGTCTTCTCGTTTAAGATTTTTGTCTTCCACTGGAGCGTTAGGAAATTTGCAACCTTGTGATATTTCTGATTGTAGTGGATGTAAACTGGCAAAATTTTCAGCTTTACCTTTTAATCGAAGTATTTCTGTTTCTTCTTCTCCTTTTGATTTGATTCATTCTGATGTATGGGGGCCTTCTCCTGTTACCACAAAAGGAGGGTCTCGATATTATGTTTCCTTTATTGATGATTATACTCGTTATTGTTGGGTTTATTTAATGAAACATCGTTCTGAATTCTTTAAGATATATTCAGCATTTCGTTCTCTTGTCAAAACTCAACATTCTGCTGTTATCAAATGTTTTAGGTGTGATTTGGGTGGGGAATACACTTCTAATAGATTTTGTGAGCTTCTTGCCTTAGATGGTACCATTCACCAAACTTCGTGTACTGATACTCCTGAGCAAAATGGAGTTGCTGAAAGAAAACATAGGCACATTGTTGAAACTGCTCGCTCTCTCTTGTTGTCTTCTTCTGTTCCTAGTGTGTTTTGGGGCGAAGCTGTTCTTACTGCTGTAGGTCTGATTAATACAATTCCATCTTCTCATATTTCAGGTCTTTCCCCTTTCGAAAAGTTGTATGGGTATGCCCCTAATTATTCTTTCTTTAGAGTTTTTGGTTGTACTTGTTTCGTTCTTCGTCCTCATGTAGAACGTAGTAAGTTGTCATCTCGATCTGCTATTTGTGTCTTTCTTGGTTATGGTGAAGGTAAAAAGGGATATCGTTGTTTTGATCCACAACTCAGAAACTTTATGTGTCTCGTCATGTTGTTTTTCTCGAGCATATACCTTTCTTCTCTATTCCATCCACTACTCATAATTTGACTAGATCTGATCTTATTCTTATAGATCCATTTTCTGACGATTCTAATAGTTTGTCATCTCAGGTTCCCAGGACTTCACCTACCTCTTCTCATGTTCTTACCCCGTTATATTTACAACCAACTCGTATTGATCATTCTGCAGGTACTGACACTTTACTCTCCGGTACACCTAGAGGTCCCTCTTCTCCTACGGTCCCTCAAGCTCTGTCTGAGATTGTGGATCCACATCTACGTCAATCCACACGCATTCGTAAGTCTACAAAGTTACCAGATTTTGCTTATTCTTCATCTTTTACTTCATTTTTAGCTTCTATTCATTGTCTCTCTGAGCCCTCTTCCTATAAAGAGGCAATTCTTGATCCTCTTTGGCAGCAAGCTATGGATGATGAACTTTCTGCTTTGCATAAGACTGGTACTTGGGATTTGGTTCCTCTACCTCCTGGTAAGAGTGTTGTGGGTTGTCGTTGGGTGTATAAGATTAAGACTAATTCTGATGGATCAATTGAGCGATACAAAGCTCGGTTGGTTGCAAAAGGGTACTCTCAACAGTATGGTATGGATTATGAGGAAACATTTGCTCCTGTTGCAAAAATGACTACTATTCGTACTCTCATTGCAGTAGCTTCCATTCGTCAGTGGCGTATCTCTCAAC
The DNA here is from genome assembly GCA_019097785.1 of Fraxinus excelsior. Lineage (NCBI taxonomy): Eukaryota > Viridiplantae > Streptophyta > Magnoliopsida > Lamiales > Oleaceae > Fraxinus > Fraxinus excelsior. The sequence continues at coordinate 21,511,263 of CM032637.1, forward strand.
TTGATGTTAAAAATGCTTTCTTGAATGGAGATCTTCAAGAAGAAGTTTATATGTCACCCCCTCCTGGTGTTTCACATGATTCTGGGTATGTTTGCAAGCTAAAGAAAGCGTTATATGGTCTCAAACAAGCACCTCGTGCTTGGTTTGAGAAATTTTCTGTTGTAATCTCTTCCCTTGGATTTACTTCTAGTAGTCATGATTCTGCTCTTTTTGTTAAGTGCACTGATGCAGGTCGTATCATTCTGTCTTTATATGTTGATGACATGATTATTACTGGTGATGATATTGATGGTATTTCAGTTTTGAAAATAGAGTTAGCTAGACAGTTTGAAATGAAAGATTTGGGTTCTCTACGATATTTCTTGGGTATTGAGGTAGCCTGCTCACCTAGAGGTTATCTTCTTTCTCAGTCAAAATATGTTGCAGATATTCTTGAGCGGGCTAGATTTACTGATAATAAGACTGTTGATACTCCCATTGAGGTTAATGCAAAGTATTCTTCTTCTGATGGTTTACCTTTGTCGGATCCTACTTTATATCGTACTATTGTTGGGAGCTTGGTATATCTCACTATTACTCGTCCAGTTATTGCATATGTTGTTCATGTTGTTAGTCAGTTCGTTGCTTCTCCTACTACAGTTCATTGGGCAGCTGTTCTTCGTATTTTGCGGTATCTTCGGGGTACAGTCTTTCAGAGTCTTTTACTTCCATCCACATCTTCCTTGGAGCTGCGTGCATACTCTGATACTGATCATGGCAGTGATCCCACAGATCGCAAGTCTGTTACTAGTTTCTGTATTTTCTTGGGGGATTCTCTTATTTCTTGGAAGAGCAAGAAACAATCTATTGTTTCTCAATCTTCAACCGAAGCAGAATATCGTGCTATGGCATCTACTACCAAAGAGATTGTTTGGCTACGTTGGTTACTTGAAGATATGGGAGTTTTTCTTTCTCATCCTACTCCTATGTATTGCGACAACCAGAGTTCTATTCAGATTGCCCACAACTCGGTTTTTCATGAACGGATTAAGCACATTGAGATCGATTGTCACCTTACTCGTCATCATCTCAAGCATGGCACAATTACTTTGCCTTTTGTTCCTTCTTCTTTGCAGCTTGCAGATTTCTTTACTAAGGCGCATTCTATTTCTCGTTTTCGTTTTCTAGTTGGCAAACTCTCGATGCTTGTAACTGCCGCATCGTGAGTTTGAGGGGAGATGTTAAGAAATATAGTATTATTTTATTTTATTGTTTATTAAGGGTAGAATAGTCTTTTTAGTTTTCCTTATTTTAGACTATATATAGTTTCTCTGTATGTAGGTTTTGTATTCACTTTTCATAATGCATTATTAATGAAACCCTAGCCTCCCATTTTCCCTTTCTTTTCTTTCAATTGTTTAACAATCACGAATGCATAACAAGTAGGAGAGAGTGGATAGTTGATTAATTCTGGAAACCCCATCAAGTATTTCTTTGGAAAAATTATCTCGCTTAAGTATATGACATTGATTAACTAACTGTATAATTTCTCAAATACTTTTACTGTACTTCTTAGGTATCTACTTCAATTGAATTCAATTATCAAGTGTCAAACGAGAATTATATGGAGACATACGCTGTATGCATCATCCCACTTGGTGATCATACACAATGGAAAGTCGACAATTATCGATGCCGTGATGAGATATTTTTTCTTGTATCAAAGAGGCGGTCAAGTAGGTCCAAGAAGACGAGGAGACGCATAAGAGTGGAGTTATCCACCCAATAAGGTGTGAAATGTGCGGTAGAAATGGACACAACAAGAAAATGAGAAAAATACTCATCTCCTTTTTGACGTTCTTCATAAAACTCGACAACTAAGATGATTCTACAAAGTACAAATCATAGCACATAACTTCAATAGAGCAAATCAGCAAAAGGATACTCAATTAATTTCACAATGGAACAAATTAAGAAAAGGTCTTGCTATTCAAATATTTCTTAATACTTGTCATTATCAAGCCCACAAATTTCAAAACCCCTGCAATGAGTGTATCCAAAGAAAAACAAAAAGATGGTTTATTTGCAAGATAGTCATCTATGGAAACCATAGAGGACAAATAAAAAAATGATTTTTTTATAGAAAGAAAGGGGTATTATGTATTAGTCGTTAGGTTTTAATTTGACATGTGGGCCTACATATATATTTAATTGTGTATAAAATTATCTTAAAGCTAAGTCCAAAATTAAAATGATCTAATAAAGAATTAAATTGTTAAGGCTATGACATTTAAACAAAGTGTGGACTGGATTACATGGTAGAGGTCTGATCCACTAGGGTTGTATTTGACGATTGATCAAATACATATAAAAACTATATATAGAATTATAGTCTCTAATTCATATGCAACTTCTCATTCTTTATGTCATCCCATAAACATAAGAATTAATAGAGAAAACATATTAAAGAGGAAGATTCAAAACTCACAATCATGAATCAAGAAGAAGGGTTGGAGCAATTAAATTGAAAAACAAGACAGTCAAAATTATGTAGCAAGAAGCCAATAATCAAGATTCAAGATATGATATTAAAGCATCATTCTTAATGAATTAAGGTATGTTTAGCATTTAATAATTCTCTGATGATTTGATATGGAGGATCTTGGCAATTAAGCAATTAGGTTCTCAATTTCCTGAGGTTTAAATTTTCATAAAATTCAAACAAGTGATATCAGAACAAACTTCATGTTAAACCATCAAGATTTAAGGAAGAATTTTATGGTTAAAATTCATACATTAAATTTTGGGATCTTTTGATTTAGAATGTGGTTTTTAGTCATCAATTTTGCAATTCAAATTTTTTCAAGGAAGATTTTTAGAGTTGAAATTTATACTTTGGATTTCTAAATTTTGGGATGTGAATTTCAAGCCCAAAATTAAAAAATTTTGAATTTTGATATTTTTATTTTGGATTACAGCAGCGTCACAGTTGCGAGTCAAGAAAAAGTAGTGCCTCAACTTTGGTTTACCCAGTGCCCAAACACTGTTGGGCGCTGCTGCGACTTGCATTTTTGTTCGGGATTTTCATTTTTTTGTGAAAACAAAATAAATAATAAAGAAAGATTAAAAGAATAAGGGGAACTCAATTTCAAATCTTGGTACTTAAAGTTTATTTTGGATTACTAATTTTCTACAATAGATTAATTGAAACAACGTGTCATCAAAGTAACCTCTCTTGCCTAATAGTTTATTTGGAATATTAGGAAGTTTGTGTGTACATAATTTATCCGGATATTCACCGGTCCAAAGGAATATTAATATTTGGTCAAGTTATTTGCACACCCGTGGTAATAAATATGTGATAAATGTAAAGCTTTTCATTATTTGAACATTGAGTCGGTCCAAAGATAGACTTGATGTTTGATCGAATCTATTGTCAATATTTGATTACTAAACTAATAGTACCACTTACAAGTTAATATTTTTGTCAAAAGGCTAAATATTAATATTGTGTTCGGTCTTTTGTGAAGAGGTGCACCATTATTTGAAATTATTGATTGTCCAATATTGTTTTCCATGTGAACATGTTATTTAGATTTCAGTTCTCTATTCACTTAGTCCATCAACTTCTGCAATATCTGTCAACATCAATTTAATTCCTGTACTTGAACCCAAGAGTACCACTCGCAAATTGATATTTATGTCCAAAGACTAAATATCAATGTTGTGCTCGATCTTTTGTGATGAGGTGCACCATTATTTGAAATTATTAATGTTCCACTATGGATTCCTTGTGAACATATTATTTAGATCTAAGTTCTCTATTGAGTTAATCCATCAACTTCCACAATATATGCCAACATCAATTCAATTCATGTGTTTGAACCAAAGTTTATAATGTTTGTAACATTCTTAACTGCATAGAACTAGACCTCACATTGAGGATTGAATAACCCACTAATCTTATGCATTAAAGTTTCGCTAATAAAAAGGGACTCGGAGAAGTGGGATCGTTAAAATCGCACAAGTCTTATGATCGTAAAGCACAGAATTTTAGTAACATTCAGAGACAGTGTGTTCAATAAGGTTGCCAAGGACTCTTTTAGAAAAATTGAAAAATGCTTTGTGAAAGGCGATAAAACCAAAACAAATACCCTTCTAGCAAACTTGGTCTCACTATAGTATAAGGCTAAAAAATCATACGGGAGTACATCACAGAGTTGTCTCATCTTGTTTTAAAACTAAAGGCACTAAAGCTTGAGTTGTCTCATAACTTGCTTGTATGTTTAGTTTTAATTTCTATTATAGCACAATTCGACTAATTTAAGGTCAGTTACGATTGTCGAAAGGGAGAAAGTGGACTTTTAATGAGCTCATTTCATATATGTGCAAGAAGAAGAAAGATTAAAGTAAGAGAAATCTTAAAGTACTCACTTGGTAAGTACCTCTAAGGAAGAGTTAAAGAATAAGGAATCTGTATTTTGTTCAATTCAAAAAAATTAGTAATAGCCCGAAAAGGATAAATCCTTTGACTGTTACTTTTATGAAAACTTGGGATACATAAAGAGAGATTGTACTAAATGATAGCCCAAGAATAAAAAACCAAGAGAAGGTGAATTGGTGTTTAAAACTTTTTCGAAAAATTAATCTAAATTTAAGCAAGAATAAATAAATTAATTCAAATAACAAGCACAAACGTAAAAGCGATAAGTAAAAGGGAGAGATGATGCAAACGATATAATTTTGGAGGTTCGATCCAAAGTTATGATCTACGTCATTCGTTATCAAACTCTCCGGCACGAGCAAGGCCTTTTCACTATGTTGATTGACTTATGGAGCAATCCAACCCTTTACAACGCTTTCGGTGACTTACAAACAAGGAGCACCAATCCTTATATAATGTTGAGCTTTACGGGACCTCAATACGAAAACACTATTGAGCTTTACATGACCCCAATATGACCCACACGTTGACTTACAATGAGGAGCACCGATCCTTATACAATGTTGATTTTTAAGGGATTTCAACATGACCCACACTTTATAAAAGTGATTTTACAATAAATTCATCTCTTGATAAATAATAAAAACAAATTAAGTGCTAAGAGATGCTAACACTTCAATGGATAGTAATAAATGATAGCTCAAGTGTTAGATGAAAACTAAGATGAATATGATAGTCAAGAATTAGATTCAATCAATCAAAGTATTTCAATAAGAAGATGAATAAATAAATACAATATAAGTTTAAAAATCTTCTCAAGAAATATCTTTATTTTAATGGATGATTGTAATAAATTAAGTATTAAGAGAGAAATGATAAACTTTGATGAATATGATGATTTTACAAATTTAGTTCAATTAATCAAAGTTTCAATACAAAGAAGAAAAAGAAAAGTTTATGCAATGTAAGTGAAAAATCTTTATAGGAAATATATCTTTTTCAATAAATAATTTGTGATGAATTAAGTAGAGAAAATAAAAACTTCGATGAATATGATAATTTTTCAAATTTGATTAAATCAATCAAAATTTCAATATGAAGAAGAAATGTTTATACAATGTAAGTGTAAATATCGTCTTAAAAAATATATCTCTTTTAAAATTGATATAGATAAATTAAGTACAAAGAAAAATGAAAAACCTTGTTAAGAGAAATGATTTAAGAAGTTTGATCAAACAATCAAAGTTTTTGCTATGAAAAAAATAAATTTAAATGAATGTAAAAATGTAAGCTCAAAGAATATTTTTCAGATGAAAAACTTTGATGAGTAGATTTTCAAAAGTTAATTTTATCAAAAGTTTTTCAAAGCTAAATGATTTGATAATAATAAATGAGATGAGAAATCAATATAATTTTGCTAATTAATATCTCATTTGAATGCTCTTTTTTGTTATAATAAATGCCAAGTGATTTGGTATTTATAGAAATGAAAAACGCCAGATTTTCTGTCAAATCGGATGACAAGTCCGGTTGACCATCAATTTTCGGATGACTAATATAATCGTTTGTACAGGAAAAATAAAAAATCAGAATGGTCAAATTTTGGACCGTTGGAGACATCCGGTCAACCATTGACCGTTGGCTTTTTTTTAGGAGATATAATCTAAGTTCAAGTATTACTTTGAAAGACCAATCTTACTTTTGATCAAAAATATTTTATACAAGTAATATAAAATTAACTCTTCGTGAATAAAATTATTTTTGAGATATTGTCATTCATTATTAAAGATCAAAGTGTTATACATTTACACATGATCTCGAAAGCCTAGTCTTTGATCTTGTTTCGAAGTTTATTTCTTGTCGGCTCTTAAATTCTTGATCTTTCTTGACGTTTGGCTTTAATGCTTAACTTTGATATTGACCTTCTTCATGAACCCGATTTGATAGTCATGATTTTGATCTTTTAAACTCTCATCTCGAATGATTTGACTTAAATACTTAACTTTCACTTTGATCTTCATTTTGAGTCCGATTTATGATGTATTGATTTTGACAATGCTTAATTGATTTTAACATTGAACTATCATCACTCATAATCAATTGTTAAAAACAATATTAATCTTGTTTGCTATAATCAAAACATTGATGATGAAATCAACCATAGGTCAACAATTTTCCCATTTTTTTATCATGGCAAACAAGATGATTTACAATGTAAGATTTGAACAATTAATATCATATTAATAAATGAATATACATTATAAATTTATTATGTAATTCATGTTCTCCCTATGTTTTACAAATTAATAACTATAAATTCAAAGCATATAAATGATCATTTTTCATATACTGTAAGCATATTATATTTTCAAATCAAGACATGCATAATTATCTCACTCCAAAACATGCATAATCATTCCATTTCTCCCTTTTGACATGAGCAAAAAAAGAATAGCATTTAAGATCAACACACAATTTCCTCTTTTAACATAAGCAAAATTGTAGAACAAAACTTTAAATCAATTATAGGAAAATAGTAATATATTCTTCCTCAATTAAGCACAAGATGTTAAATGTATGCAAGTTTTTTTTTTTAAAAAAAAAAAAAGGAATAATCATCATTTTATAGTAAAATATTAATCAAAGTATGAGTGATAAAATGACAAAAGTAAAATCATTTGAATAGAATTTAAATAAATTTCAATCAATTGAGCACATAGAATCAATCATATGAGAACATTTAATATGATTCAATTTAGCAACATACTACAAATTCATTGATAATTCTCAAACCTCTTTAAATATATGAAAATATACCAAGTGTTAGAGGTTTGGTAAGAATATTGATCAATTGATTCTTCATATTCACAAATTCGAATACAATATTCTATTTTTGGGTGCCAAATGTAATATCTTAGTGCTGCTAAGATATCAAAACTTCATATCATAGGTGTGATTCTTGATTATTAAGTCGAAATTTAGTACATAATCACATACTAAACATAATGTCAAGTTTATTTGCGATTAAGTAAAGAAGAGATCCGATCATACATCGATATTTTGTTATATTTATGGAAGTACATCGATCATCTTTGTCCTCTTTGATTGATGACCTCATAGGACTGTTCATTTCTTGGATATTCCTAATGTTTGTCTTGAATAGTCATTTGTTCGAAAAGAGTTTCTGATCCTACATCATTAGTAATACATTTCTCACGATCAAGAAGGTTAGTTTCATCAAAAGTGTTATGCATGAATTTTTCAACGACTAGAGTTCTTTTGTTAAAGACTATAAACTCTGCTAGTCGATGAAAAATCTAGAAATATTACAATATCGGATTTTGAATTAAATTTTTCAAAAATTTTTTTTGTATTCAAAATGAAGCATTTGCAACCAAAAATTTGAAATAACTGATATTTGAAATTCTATTTTTCCAAAACTCATAGGGGGCTTTGTGTTTTCTTTCAACTAATTGAAAATCTATGAACAATATAGCAAGTAGTGTTAACAACTTCGGCCCAAAAGTATCTTGGTAAACTATTTTTATTAAGTATAGTTCGAGCCATTTTTTGCAATGTGCGACTCTTTTTTTCACTACAACATTTTGTTGAAGAGTTCTAGAAGCCGAAAAATTATGTTCACAACTATAAGTTTTGCACAAATCATCAAACGCAATATTATCAAATTCTCCACCATAATCACTTCTAATGGTAGTAATAGTGTATCTCTTTTATTGTGAACATTTTTACAAGAATGTTCAAATGCATTCAATACTTTGTCTTTTAGGTTCAAGAATGGGACTCAAATAAATCTAGAAAAGTTATCAATAATGACGAAAGCATAATGTTTACCATTTAAGCTTGTGATAGTAGATGGTCCAAAAATATTCATGTGAAGAAGTAAACAAGAATTTGTAGTTGAAAAATGTTGCTTTAATTTGAAAGAACTCTTTACTAATTTTCCATGCATCACAAATTTTATTTTCTCAAATTTCAAACTTGACAAACCTTTAATAAAACAATTTTTGGAAATTTTGAAAGTAGGCCCATGCAAACATGACATAATCTTCAATCTATAACCAAGTATCATATTTTAAACTTGATAAACATTTTCTCCACATTCAAACTTAGTATTTATAACATAAACATTCTTACTTCGGCATCATATAGACATCACCTCTTTTAATGTAGTATCCTCAACAAAGCACTTGGAAGAATCAAATTTGATATAATAACATTCATCACGCAATTGATTAAAACTATGTAGATTACATCTAATGTTATTTACTAAGAAGACATTTTCAATAAATGGATATTAATGATTACCAATAATTTCAATGTCGATGATTTTTCCTTTTACATTATCTCCAAAAGTATCATGATCGCCATCCTTTATTTTGAAACTCAATAACAAAGCTTTATTTCCAATCATGTGCTTTGGGCATCCATTATCCAAGGTCCATTTGCTCTCTATTTTCATTGGTACCTACAAAAATAATTTAATTTTTTTATCTTTGGTATCCATGCAACTTTTGGTAGTGGTGTCAATTGAGCCAAGTGGCTCGTCCGCTTGGCTCGTGAAAAAACAAGCCACGAGCCGCTCGGGCGAGCCCGAGCTCGAGCCTAAGCCTCTAGGCGAGCGCTCGTCGAGCCGGCCCATGAGCCAGGCTTGTGGGCTCATTTAATAGACGAGCCACGAGCCGGCTCAGCTCGTGGCTCGCCTATTAGAAAAAATGTCAGTGACTAGAATGGTCACTGAACAAAATTTTGTTTCAATGAACGTTTTGGTCACTGAAATTTTTTTTTCTATTCCATTTTTTTCCTATAAATACCCTTCCATTAATCCATTTTTCCACCCAACTATCAATCTCTTATTCTCTATTCTCTAAATTTCTAATATCTTGATTCTCTTCTACATTTTACATTATTGACTTATAATCTTGATTTTACAATCTATTTTCTACACTATTACATAATCTACATTCATTTCTCAATTCTACTTCAACATTCAATTTCAATTATTCAATATCAATTATCTCATTACAAATTTTCAATTCACAAATGAATCCACACTCATTTGTTTAAAACTTGTTCGGTGTAGGAAGTGAATCACTTGTCACGCCCCACAGTCAATTTCGGAATGAATTTGCTGGTGTAAATGAATTACCTATTCTAGAAAATATTCCAGATTTCAATCCTCATGGAAGTAGTAATCCAATTGATTTGGATAACGTTGATGTTTTAAAAGTGGAACAGGATGATGAACCTGTATTAGATATTCCTGATGCAAGAGGGAAAAGAAATGCGAAAAAGCAGGCAAAATGTTGGGACCATTTTAAATTGGTTCAAACTAGTTGTATGGTCGATGGAGTTCTAGAAGCCAAAGCAGTATGTAAATACTATCAAAAACGATAGGCATGACAAAAAAGCATTGGAACCACCCACCTCGACAGTCACTACAAAACGTGTGCAGCCAAACATGAGCTTCTTCCTGAGTCCCTGTTGGTCAAAAGAAACTGCACTTTGGTATTCCAGGCACCGGTGCTACTATTACACCACTTTCTACGTGGATGTATTCGGAGGAGAAAGCTCGAACGAGAATGGTGAAGTTCATTGCCGCAACTGAGTTGCCTATAGCAATAGAGAACAACCAACATTTTGTCTCCTACGTGAAAGAATATCTTCAACTGAGGTACGTTGGGGTAAGTCGAAATACTCTTCGTTTTGATACAATATAATATTTCCTTAATTCAAAGAAATAATTAATTGCCGATTTACAAAAATGTAGGGGTATTATATGTTTAACTTCCGATATACGGGAAGGGAATAATAAAACAGGTTATATAGTTGCAACTGCACACATAGACCCACTTTGGTATATGTTAAAAATTATAGCTTTTAGAATTATTGAGTTCCCTCATAACGCTAATAACATATTTAATCTTATCATGAACATTGTCGCGAGAGTAAAATTCGTTCATTTATGTTCGACGACGCTAGTTTAAATAAGGTAGTTATCGATAAACTGTATAGAATACTGGAACCCGATTTCGATGGTTATTTGTTTCATATTCGATGTGTATGTCATATTTTTAATTTAATAGTACAAGATGATTTAAAATATATTAATGATGAAATTCAACGAATTAGGAATGCACTAGTGTATATTACAATTTCACCTGGTAGAAAACAAACATTTGAGGAATTTTGTATCCAAGCTGGGGTGACGCATACGAAAACATTTATTAGTGACGTATGGCATAGATGGAACTCCACTTCTTATTATTAAAATCATGTGAAGGTTTTGAACATTTAATAACTGAATTTCATAACAATAGACATATTAGAGACGAATACAATACTATTTTGAATGACTCCGGTTGGAATTTAGCTTTTAAAATTAAAAACTTTTTGACAAGTTTTTATGATTCTACAAATATTGTCTAGTGTTTATTATCCCACTAGTTGTATGGTCCTTGAACGTCTTTATATAATTACTAGGGCTTTTCATAGATATAAAAATGATCACGATTTTAGTTTAAATATATATTCCATGGAATTAAAGTTTAGAAAATATTGGGAAGACTTGTCTATGTTATTTCCGTTAGCATGCATTATGGACACTCGATATAATTTATCGGGTACTAAATTTGTAATTGATCAAATTTCAAGAGTTTTAACTTTTGATGTACCTATCACTTATAGAAATTTGGAACAAACTTTATGTGAATGTATGAATTATATGAAGAACGAATGGCTACACATATTAATTGGGTGCCTTTCGACTCTACACCTACTCCTTCCACTGATATAGCAAATGACGACGTTGAAGTTTTAAATTTTTTCGAAGACATTACCTCATATAGATATGATTCAACTGCAATTGCATGTGGTTCCTCTAGTACTAATAGTAGTTTGTCTTCTACTGCATGTAATCAAATGTCGAGCGCAAGTCAAAATGCATTGCCTGCTGAATTAATTAATTACTTTAATCATAATATGCCTAATAAGAAAATAATTAAGAAAAGTTCAGAAGAAGTAATAGAATTTTGGCGAAAGTACGAACGTCGATGGCCAGTGGTTTCTGTTATGGCAAAAGATCTACTAACACCTCGGGTTAGCACTGTAGCTTCGGAATCTGCTTTTTAGTACAGGTAAGAGGGTTCTCTCCGAGGTCAGAAGCCGATTGAAAGAAGACATTTTGGAAGCATTAATATGCGTGAAGGACTAGGAAGACGCTCATTTTCGACTGCAAGATAAATATGCCGAAATTGCATATCGTCAAGTAATTGATATTTAATTTAAACATATTCATAAAAAAAATCTTCATACTTTTATAATTTTTTAAAAAAAATTGTACACGTAACAAGTTGTTCGTGTACAATTTTTAACTCCACATACTCGAAATTGAAGTAGCCGGTCTCAAATTCGGATAAAGGATGAGGGTTTATCTTTTTAAAAAAAAATTAAAAAAGAAAAAGATTTTAGAAAATGTATATTTAAAAAAAATGTATATCTTTTTTTTAAAGGTTTAGAAAAGATATATTAAAAAAATAAAAAAAGGTGCCCGAGCCCACGAATTAAAGCTTGGCTCAGGGTTTTTGTAACAATTTGAGCTCATAGGTATATAGGCCGAGCCTTGCCACCGCTAACTTTGGGTTCTTGATTGTTAGTATTTGTGTACTTTGGAATCCACTTGTATATTTTTTCAAAATGTAATCTCTTTTTGATAGAACAATAAAAAAACTATATATTTATTTTTATTGTAAAAATTATATGTGACATTTGAAATATGGGAAGTGGAAGCTTTTACAATGAAATTTTAAGAGACTTTTATTTCAAAAATGGTTTAAATCAAATTCCTCATTTATCAAAAAACACATTTTTGTTCACCAAACAGTAAATTAAAATTTTTCTTATTTTGAGTAAATTTGTGAATAATTTGAGTCAAATCTAACATCATTTCTTGTAAAGAAGAATTCTCATTGATTAAAGAATCATAATCAGCTTTTCATTTTTCAAAATCATTTTAAATTTTAAAAGTCCATTTACCTCAATTTCCAATAAAGAGTTTTTCCTTTTGAGGATCGAATGATTTAAAACAAGTATTTCAATTTTTTCAAGATTTTCAACATAAGAGATAGATAATTCTTCATATAAACAATTTTCATTCGAATTTACCTCATCATCAATAACCATGAAACACATGTTAGCAACTCCTCTTGACTTCCATCTTATTCATGATCATCATCTTCACTCTCATCCCATGTTGATTGAAGTACTTTCTATTTTATGAATCTATTCTTTTTTTCACCCTTTTTTTCTTTCTTTTGGAATCAATGATTTTTGCGAAAATCTTTCTATTTCTTAATAAGAACTAGATCATCAAGTTCTTCATCATTCATATTTTTGCTTGAAGTGTCTTCATCAACTACGGATTTAAAAGCAATTTGACACATTTTCTCTTCTTTACTTTTCATTGTTTTCTCCTTTGTCTCGGTGCGATTTAGCACATATGTCATCAATGTTCCATAGAGCTCTTCCAATGAATATGTGTTGATATTTTTGGTGTTTTCTATCAACATTCTTCTGAGAGTGACCTAAGCATTTTACTTATAAGCTCTCCATTAGTAAATTTACAATCAAAGCCTTTGAGGTCATTACTAATATCAGTAAAGTGAGTAATTATATCAACAATATATTTATTCTCTTTCAAGAAGAAATTTTCAAAATCTTTAACTAAGAGATTTATCTTAGTTTCTTTCACTTTGTTAGTTCTAACATGAGTAATTTCTAAAGCATGTCAAATATCATAAGCGGAATCACATGTACTAATACAATTAAATTCATTATATCTAATGCAAAATAGAGTAGATATTTGGCTCTAGTATTTAAAGACAATTTTCTTTTATCCTCTTCGTCATATTCCTTTCTAAGTTTAAAATTAATTGATCCGGTTTAATATCCTTGTTAATAACCTTTTTAGGCACATAGGGATCAAATTCAATGACTTCCCAAATATTATAATCTATTGATTGAATAAACATCGTCATTCTAATCTTCCAATAGTTATAATGAGTACCATCAAATAAATGAGGACGATTTGTTGAATGATCCTCAAAATTATGGAAAATGTGGTTAGCTATTACACAAGATTGTGAAATGTTTAAAATTGAGCACCTTACTTTGATACCAATTAATAGCCCAATAATAACTAACCAAGAGGGGGTGAATTGATTTTTAAATTTTTTTTTGAAAAATTAATCTAAATTTAAGTAAGTAGATTAATTCAAATAATAAGCACAAATGTAAAAGCGACAAGTAAAAGGGAGAGATGATGCAAACGATATAATTGTGGAGATTCGATCCAAAAGCAATGATCTATGTCCTCCATTACCAAGATCTTTGGTACGAACGATGCTTTTTCACTATATTGATTGACTTATGGTGCAATCTAACATTTTACAATACTTTCGGTGACTTACAAACAAGGAACACCGATCCTTATACAATGTTGAGTTTTACAGGACCTCAACACGACCCACACTATTGAGCTTTACGGATCTCAATATGACCCACACGGTGATTTACAACAAGAAGTACTGATCATTATACAATGTTGATCTTTAAGAGACTTCAACACTATCCACACTATATCAAAGTGATTTTACAATGAAATTCATCTCATGATAAATAATACAAACAAATTAAGTACTAAGAGATGCTAACACTTCAATGAATAGTAATAAATGATAGTTCAAGTGTTAAATGAAAAACTTTGATTAATATGATAGTCAAAAATTAGATTCAATCAATCTAAGTACTTCAATGAGAAGATAAAGAAATAAATACAACATATGTTTAAAAATCTTCTCAAGAAATATCTCTTTTAATGGATGATTGTAATAAATTAAGTACTACGAGAGAAATGAGAAATTTTGATGAATATGATGATTTTACAAATTTAATTCAATCAATCAAAGTTTTAATATGAAGAAGAAGAAAAGTTTATGCAATATACGTGCAAAAATCTTCTTCAAAAATATATATCTCTTTCAATAAATAATTTGTAATAAATTAAATACTAAGAGAGAGATTAAAAACTTCGATGAATATGACAATTTTTCAAGTTTGATTAAATCAATCAAAGTTTCAATATGAAGAAGTAGAAATGTTTATGTAATGTAAGTGCAAATGTATTCTTCTAAAATATATCTCTTTTAAAACTGAAATAGATAAATTATGTACAAACAGAACTGAAAGACTTTGATAAGAAAAATGATTCAAGAAGTTTGATCCAACAATCAAAATTTTTCTACGAAGAAATAAATTTAAATGAATGTAAAAATGTAAGCTCAAAGAATATTTTTCAAATGAAAAACTTTGATGAGTAGAATTTCAAAAGTTAATTTGATCAAAAGTTTTTCATAGCTAAATGATTTGATAATAATAAATGAGATGAGAAATTAATATAATTTTGCTCAAAAGTATCTCATTTGAATGCTCTTTTGTGTTATAATAAATGACAAGTGAGTTGGTATTTAGGAAAATGAAAAACACCAAATTTTATGTCAAACCAGATGACCAGTCCGGTCTATCGCCAATTTCTGGATGATTAATATAACCGTTTGTACAAGAAAAAGTAGAAGTCAGAATGGTCAAATTTTGGACCATTGGAGAAGTCCGATCGACTGCCAATTTTGGCCTATCGACCTCCATGCCGGTCGGTCGATCGTTGACCGTTGACTTTTTTAGGAGATATGATCTAAGTTCGAGTATCACTTTGAAAGATCAATCTTACTTTTGATCAAAAATATTTTATGCAAGTAATATGAAATTAATTCTTTGAGAACAAAATGATTTTTGAGCTATTGTCATTCATTACTAAAGATCAAAGTGTTATACATTTACACATGATTTTGAAAGTCTAGTCTTTCATCTCGCTTCAAAGTTTCTTTCTTGTCGGCTCTTAAACTCTTGAGCTTGATCTTTCTTGACGTTTGACTTTAATGCTTGACTTCAATCTTGACTTTCTTTATGAGCCTAATTTGATAGTCTTGATTTTAATCTTTTAAGATATCGTCTCGAATGATTTGACTTGAATGCTTAACTTTTACTTTGATATTTATTTTGAG
This sequence comes from Fraxinus excelsior, assembly GCA_019097785.1. NCBI lineage: Eukaryota > Viridiplantae > Streptophyta > Magnoliopsida > Lamiales > Oleaceae > Fraxinus > Fraxinus excelsior. The sequence goes on from CM032637.1 coordinate 21,526,821, forward strand.
TCCGATTTATGATTTTGGCAATACTTTGATTTATGACTTATGGTTGATTTTGGCAATACTTGATTGATTTTAATATCGAATTATCGTCACTCAAAAGCAATTGTTAAAAACAATATTAATCTTGTTTGTTATGATCAAAACATTGAGGATGACATCAACCATAAGTCAACGCTAAATAGGCGTGTAAGAAAAGTACAGTTATTACTTTGGCTTGTTTTGAGGTTAATTTAGTTTCAATACCTATACATACTTGGTAGATAAATTTTAGTACCACGATTCACATAAGTGTGTCTATGCAAGTTGATGCTGAAAAAGTCATCTATGTGAGGGGTAGCAAATTAGTTAAAGCTGAGGCTATATGAAGTTTTAGGTTATCATTAAAGACCGGTTATTATTTGGATTTGAAAGAGACATTCGCAGTACTGCCTTTTTGGACGAAATTTGATTTCTGTTTTTATATTGGACAAATTCAATTACTTTGTTCAATTAGTAATAGTCAGTTTAGTTTTTTTTTTTAATTTAAATATTGTGGGTACCAGTTCTTTATCTAATTATGATAACCGATATTTGCTTAATACGATTGCCTCTTATAAAGAAATCTCACATGTAAATTCACGTGGTATTAAGCATAAATTAACCAATGAGAATTCTGTTTTGAGATGGTACAAGCGGTTAAGTCACATATCTCAAAAGAGAATGAAAAATCTTGTATCAGAAGGAATTCTTAATCCCCTTAATTTTTCAAACTTAAATTTTTATATAAATTACATTAAAGGGAAACAAACAAATATAAGAAGATTATGTACCAATAGAATTTCAAACGTCTTAGAACTAATCCATACGAATATCTATGGGTCATTCCTTTTGACTTCTTGAAATTGTCAACAGTAATTTATTATGTTCATAGATGAATCTTCCTTAGTATTGCTACCTATATCTCATCTATGAGAAATCTCAATCACGTGTTTAAGACTTACAAGATTGAGGTTGAAAATCAACTCAACAAAATAATAATAAAAAAAAAAAGTCAGATTTGACCGTGGTGGTGAATACTATGGCAAATATGACGAATCAAGATAACAAAGTCTTGCTGAATTTCTAGAGCAATGAGGAATTGTCCCATAGTACACCATGCCATGGTCCTCTAGCATGAATGATCTTACTAAGAAACGAAATAGAATACTTAAGGATTTGGTAAGGTGTGTGATTAATCATTTCACTTTGCTAGAATCTCCTAAGAAAAAGCACTAAAGATTGCATCTTAAATATTCAATAAAGTTCCAAGTAAAATAACTATTAAATGGTTACAAATTCTTTAAAGATCCCATTATTAAATCAATTTTCGAAATGAGAAAAGTCTGATTCCTTGAGGACGTAGAGTTTGGGGAGGGGGGCGGGGGGGGGGGGATGCGTAGGGGGTGGGGGTGGGGAGATAAGGTTTTGAAGTTAAGGATTTTGTATTTGATGAAAGATATGTATATATCACTTCTGTTGTAATTGACAATGATCAGGATCATAGACAAATTCTTGCTCCAAATCTTGTTCAATAAGCAATTTCGGATTAAAACAATATTTTAGAATCCCCTATATACAATTAAGAGATTGTTCCAGAAAAACAAACTCAACAATCTCAATAACAAAAGTTACTAAGGAAATTCACTAGAGAAAAGAGAAAGACAATTCCAGATGACTTTATAGTTTTTCTTCAAGAAAATAAGGGTGACATTGGATTAATGGAAGAAGATCTAATCAATCAACTTTCATCAAGTCATGCGAATGAATAATTCTCACGAGTGCATTAATACTATAAATAAAAAGGTAAAGTCCATGAAAGAAAATGATATTTGGACACTCATCACATTACCTAAAGGTGCGAAGTCCAAATGGATATTTAAAATCAAGAGGTATTCAAAAGGTGATGTGGAGAGATATAAGTCTCATCTTGTTGCAAATGACTTTATTCAAAAGAAATACATTGACATTAAAAAAACTTTCCGATTTCTATGAAACACTCTTTTATGATTATTATGGTATTTGTGACACATTTATTTTAAGTAACATTAAATGGTTTACAAATTAAAGAAATTCATATATGTCCTTAAGTAGGTTTCCCATTAATGGTATCACAAATTTCATCAAATAATTATCTCGTTTGGGTTTAAGAAAAAATTAGTTGATGAATGTGTGTATCACAAGTCCAGTTGAGTAAGTTATCTATTCTTGTCGAATATACGAATTTGTGTACAGTATCATCAAATTCTAATTGTGTGTCAATTGACATATGCACAAACCTGGTAGTCTTGGAGTAGCGCAATTCTCATTATGTCAATGATATACCGAATCAAATGTGGAAGAATGTGCTCTATCTGTTTAATTTAGTAATATTGAAATATCGAAATTGTATGACAGAACGAAAGAAAGTCGTCTCGTACAGAAAAATGCGAGGGCAACAGAAGCCTGCAAGCACGGACCATGTCTGGGCTACTGGGCCCAGGCCAGAAAATAAAGCAAACCAAACCACATCACTAAGAAAGAAATACACAACTCTAATGGCAAAATAGCATGATGATTTGAACACTTTTTAACAGTTTTCAAATAATTGAAGATCATTTTCTTCACCATAACAAACCCTATATCTTCAAAAGGATTGAATTATGCAAGTCAAAATCACACTTCAGATGTTGATCAGGTTTCAAATCACCTGTCCCTTGAACTATACATGAACTAATCCTTCTCGATCAACACTTCCAATTCAGCACGGGCTCAGGGCCGAGCCAGCAGCAAGTTCAAACATCTCGAAAATCATCCCCCTACCAAGGTTTGAGGTCACCAACTGGACCGGCTGTCCAGTTAAGGATCTTTTCACCAGGTTTCAGATATACACTCTTATCATGTGGCAACTTGCGAGCAAGTCCATTCAGAATCTGATGGAAAGCGTCCCTTGGCTGTGCAGGTTGCGGGAATAACATCGCCTGCTTCATCGAAGGGTTGCCAAGTAATCTCTGCTTCCTCAATATTTCGTCAATCGGAATTGAAGTGAGAATTGTATCCAACTTAGGAACATCCTTCTCAGCTACAAACACCCCTATATCTTCCCAGGGAATTGCATCAGCAAATGGCAAGACAATATCGTCTGCTATGATAACAGGGATGCAACCAAAAATGACAGCTTCTACCAATCTTGGACTCCATGGAGCCCATCCAAGTGGGCACAAACAAAAAACAGCCCTTTGCATGTCTTCATAGTAGGTACTTGGGTGCTCTGTTGAGATGTCAAATAGAGGATTGTTCTTAAAATTCTCCCATACCGATGCTCGTGCACCCCTGTAAAATTTGAAAAAGAAATAAATTTTAGACTTCAGATTTTTCCAATATGTAAGATCAAAATGTTTTAGGTCATAACTATATTTGACTTAGTTTGCAACATCATTTAAACATCTGTAGGTGCAGGTCTAATAATATACCTTGCGTAATAGCCACCTTCTGGGTCGTTTCCCACATCATAAAACAAACCACGGAAGTAAACAAAGATGGACCTTGGAGTGCTAGGCGGGATTAAATGGGTTTGCATTTTCTGTGGAGGAGCATATGGAGGAATTGTAATGGAGCCATCCTTTAAGCAAACATGGTTACGTTGTCCAAAAGTTTGAACCAAGGTAGCACGCTGGAGCAATGTAAGAATACCTCTTTCAATAGCTTTTTCTTCCTGCAATGAAAATGGTAAAATATATAAACGATTTCAATTTACTCGTACACATTATTATTTCTACCAACTGCAGTATTGAGGAAATTATATGAACTTAATAAGTGCATTAGGAGATTTTGTATTATGGGTGATAAAGACAACAAACTTCTTACTTGATAGTGAAAGCATGCACCAAAATCATGTGGCACAATGAAGAAGTGATCGGCCCCTTCAGTTCTATTCCAGTAAGGCCAGTTGGAAGAAATAAGCTGTATAGCACTCCTCATCATACGAGGTGATTTGAATGGTAAAGGGAGACCATTTGGTGTCAGGTCACAAGTCGTATACACAGGTGTATAGAACCAATCTGCTTCCTCGGGATTTAGGGTTCGGACGGGACTCGATAAAAGGAAGCGATGCATGAAAATCTCAGCAGCAAACATATGAGTGAGACATCGTGGGTCCTTTTGCAGAATTTTTTTATTGTATTTGCTGGGAAGCTCGTACACAAAAACCTTTAACCGTCCAACTGGATCATCTTCCAAAACATCGCCAGCACTACCTAAAATTTCAAAGTCCAGGCATATTGAATGACTCATAGTTTAAATATCTGAAAGTAAAGTTTATCAATTGACATGGTGTAAATCTCAAAAAAGACATGTTAACATGAATAAAATGATTTAATTTAAACCCCACTTTTGTGTCACATTGTCCAAACATAACTCATACTGTACACTAGCAAAGACACCATACAAAAGTATAAACTTTGCTATTTGGTAGAAATTAAAATTTAGATTTTAATCTAAATCAAAGTCAATAATTAATTTTAATCACATATTTCATGGGACTCGTAACTTTTCAAACCCACACTTCATCAACTTTTATCAAAATCTACTAAAAATCTGATTTTAATTCACACCAAACAAGGGCTCAATGAATGGACATAACTACAAGCACCTAGATAAAATATTGCATCATTTCTAAGGGATTCCCCCTATCATTTGAAGATCATGTTTCAAAGTGAGACCATTTGAATATAAAATTTAGCACGTTCTAATGTAGGTATGAATATAAGTAGTTTTGAAAGTTGAACAATATATTAGGAAAACAAATCAGATTCAACTTAGTGAGCAAGATAGAACTTTTTCCAAGAGAACTAAACAGAATGAATGAAGTCAAGACAAAGTAAGGCTCAATTATACCGAGCGGTCATCCAAACATGTCATGAGATGCTATAGTTTAAGACCAAGAGTAGCCAGTTTATTAATTCTTCTGAAAAATAAATTAGGATGCATAACAACAAATAAATTAGAATAGTCTACAGTAGCATGTCCATGTGCCATGAAGGCATGTTTCAATCATGGTCTCTCACAACTCACCTTCAGCAAAAATGGTGTTTTTTTATTCAGCGACTTATTTTTTGTTCATTGGTTTCAGTTCACATGAATTGAGCAGTACTCCAAAAGCATGTTTGATATGCAACTTGATTGAAATTGACATTATAATGAACAAATTTTAGCATCGCTTTCTTAATATTGTTTATTAATTATTACTATGCAATCCTCCCAACTAAATGTGCTTTAAATTCATAGCCCAGATATGAACATCCTTTGGAAAGGTTGCTCAGAAGGCTCTGCATTGTTTTTGCTGCAATGGCTGTTTGGATAAAGTAACGCTTAATTTTTAATTTTAAACAGAGAGATTCACTAGAGTGAAATTCTAATAACAATGAAAGGCAGAGAAAGTACACATGAAATCAAACTTCCCTAACTAAACAGGAGAACATATGGCGTATTACATTTTCACGAGCGTGATTTGGCAAAGAAAGTAGACATGAAATCAAACTTCTCTAACTAAACCGGAGAACATATCAGCTTTATGTGATTTCATTAAACAATTATACTATTACACCATATAAATACTCAATATTGATCTAGAAACCTTGCACCTCTAGCTCAGTCAGTGACACCAATACATGTTGAGAAAAAAGAAGTTTATGTTTGATGCTGCTTGAAGCCTCAAAAGTTTATCTTGATTTAAGATAGTTGGAGTCAACATCCATTCAAGGCCCCAAAAATGGCTTGCCTTGCGTCCGTGTAACATCTTCAAAATGGAAGGCAAGAGTTCTTTCACTCTTAACTTTACTAAGCATCATAAGATACATAATCAACTTTATGATCAAAATAGTTTACCTAACTACGTAAAACCAATCTTTCACTGCAATAATTCTCTCCTTCCTGGGAACCTAAAATACAACCCGCTCCCAAGATCGCCAAAATATTGGCCCCAGGCACATGAAACACCATTTTCAAACATAAGTCTACAATTTCTCAGCTGAAGACCTCTGGACTGAAAAATATTTTATGTTGCCAGTTGTCAAAAATAGCTATTACTTTCTCCTTAGACAAATTCATCCTCGATATGATACAACAGTATAAATTTCATTTCTTTCAAATGAATGCCTATTCTTTATATTCCAGGCAATAGAAAATAAATCTCAATTCTTCCTACTATCTGTCTTTCGTTAAAAAATTATCATACCTAAATTTGTATCACCAATACCAATTTTATATGCATTTTCATACTAAAACATAAAAGTAACTTTGGCCCTATCCTAGACCTTGTCCTAAAATATCTCAAACCAAAGCCAGAATTATCAGCAACAGACAGTGGTATATTCAGAATCCTATTCAGGTGCATAGATGTTAACACTTCCAACTAATGATGTACGGTATTTTTCTCAACTGCAAATTCAATCCCTTCAAGAAAATGTAGTTAAGCCCGTAGAAGATTCTGCTATTTCCCCAGGTACCATAAATCATCTTTTTCTTGCTAGAGTTTTGCAACTGGAGCTGAAATGTCAAAATTCTGTGGTTCCTAGGGGTCAAGTTAAAAAATCAATTTACTGCTTAATGAAGGAATCATCTCTTTATATGCGGTAGAGATTGTACCAGAAATTATATCGTACTTAAGACACAGTACCTGAACGGCAGGATCAAGCAAAAAACATCATCGAGTAATATACTATGGTACCTCAAGCAGAGGAACATGGATAGGGAGTTTGAGGTATTTCATTCAAATAGAATGAATTAATGATGCTTGATCTTGGCAGAAGTCTGTCCAAGTTGAAAGAACACTAACAACCAATCCAATCAAAGAAAACCATCATTACTGCTTCTAGTTAACATACGAATACTAGACTCTAAACTTCAACACAAATCAATTTACTGCTTGATGAAGGAATCGTCTCTTTATATGTGGTAGAGATTGTACCACAATTTATATCATACTTAAGACAGTACCTGAACGGCACCATCGAGAAAAAAACATCAATGAGTAATATACTATGGTACCTCTAACAGAGGAACATAAATAGGGAGTTTGCAGTATTTCATTCAAATAGAATGTATTATTGATGCTTGATGTTGGCAGAAGTGTGTCCAAGTTGAAAGAACACTAACAACCAATCCAATCAAAGCAAACCATCATTCCTGCTTCTAGTTAGCATATGAACACTAGACTCTAAACTTCAACACACAGAAATACCACATCCAATTTTCACAATTCATTTATAATTTTAACAATATACAGTCAATCCTTGCAACTTCCCACAACACAACCGAACCCTAACTTGCATTCCCATCTCAAACCTTTCTGAAATCATAAATACCAAAATCCTTATTTTTCCAAATCAACGAAGTGTACCCAAAATAACCCACTAACTTTCATCTAAACTAACTAATAATATAAAATATCAACCATTCGAAATGAAAATAAAGAAAGAGTAAACACAAACAGATTCTTATTACCTGAGATTCTCTCTGTTTGTTGAGTTCTATGAAACTTGAAAGCTTCAATACTCAAACAAAATGCGAAATAAACAATCATAGAAAAAACGCATCTCCAATTCCTCATTTTGCAGACTCACCACAAATCCAAGATCAAGAAAAATCCAGGACCTTATTATAAATCTTCAACCCCAGAAAAAGGATATGAAACTCACTTATATTTAATAGAAACAAATTGGGTAGAAAATAGAGATTTATAGTTGAAATGTCACTGGACAGAGTAGTTGCAAGCAATACATTTCTTGCAAACTGGAAGTTCGTAACACATCACAAAGAAAACGAAATTCGACGGCTTCTTTAAACAAACAGAGTAAAAAAAAAAATATGGGCGAAGAAAGAAATTAATTGCTTCAAGAAAGAGAGAAAGCTCCAGGAGGGAGATGGGTACAGTTTGGTCTGAGTTGGCTGTCAAGTAGCTGCAAGAAATAATTTTTATTTTTTTTCTGGAAATTTCGTTACAGTATTATAAACTACTATTTTTGGACACCGATATTTTTACATGGTTAAATTTATCACTAGTCATTTAACTTTATATTTGGTGTCATCAGACCACTTAATTTTATTTTATTTTATCGTGATAATTCAATTTTATATTTTGTATTGACTAACCACCCAATTTGATTCTATTTCACTATTACTGTCCAATTTCATATAACGTTTCACTATAACTACTCAATTCTATATAACATTCATCGTGGATATCTAACTTCTTTTCACCATTTTCATTAATTTTAAAGGGGTAAAACTGTAACTTTTCACTATATATATAAAATAAATTTTGAAAAAATTAAAATAAAAACTTATTTTTACAAAAAATTGTAACTTTAAAAAACAAAAAAATAAATAAAAATTATTAAAAAAAGTTACTTGAAAAATAAAATAAAATAAAAAGTTATTTTAAAAAATACATTCCTTAAAAAATAAAATAAAATCTTTTTTAAATAAAATAAATACTTATTTTAAAATAAAGGTTTTTAAAATAAAAAAAAACTTTTTTGTAAAATTTATTATATATGCTATAATACAAAGTTACCATTTTACCCCTTTTAAAACTAATGAAAAGAAATTGGGTAGTCATGATGAAATAAAATCAAATTGGATGGCTATGGTGACATTAAATATAAAATTTGGTGACCATGATGAAACAAAATCAAATTGAGTAACCATCGTGACACTAAATTTAAAGTTGGATGTTCATTGGTGAATCAACCCTATTTTTACATGTAAATGCAAAATGGGAATCTCATCATATTATGATTTGGATATTTGAAGGGAAGAGGTTTTCATGTTCAATTGTTCGACAACAGAACAGATCGATCTCAAAGAATGGTATATATTTGGTTTAACTTATATATATATATATATAAAGTTGGTGTAGTTATGAATTCTCAGTATTTAAAGTAAGTTTATGAATACGTAAACTATTCAAAAATGTAAATATAGCTCTTAATGTGATTAGTCAGCACTGCCGAGTGCCGTTTAAATTGACAAAATTAGTGTTGGCTACAAAACTGATTACATCACCTATTATAGTGTGTCACGTCATTTTGGGCTTAGTAAATCAATTTTGTATATGATATACTTCTTTACTTAAATTTTTGTCTAGTTTTGTTTACTCTGAGATATTAAACATATGGCATGTTTTTGTTGATTGTTGTGCGTTCCTTTTTTTTCCCCTTTTTTGTCTAGATAATAATAGCTTGTTCAATATAATCTTTTTTTGTTTTTCTTGACAAAATAAAGCTTTGTATTTTATTGAATCACTAAATCATGAGTGCAATGAAATCATAAAGTTTGGGAAGTCGCTAAATAAAAGCTTCGTCTCCAAGATTAGGACAAGCTTATCATGTCAGCACATTGAAGACCACTCGTCGAAAGAAAATTATGCAGAAATAAGAATAATGAAGAGATACATAAATATAAAATACTATAAGAAACAAAATGGACAATCCTTGTGTTTGAGCAAAGTTTAGTCCATCCATGTACCAAATTGTTAGCGCATGTTGGCAAGGTGTTCGTTATACAAAAATAGAACTGAAAATTACAGATCGAATAAATCTCAAACCCTAATACATTTTAACTATTCTAATAACCACCGAACATCAAAATATCAACGATCGAAGGCTCAGAATACTATCACCATAATATCAACACCATAAAAGCCTAGATTTAAACCAATGCTCTCACAATTCACTGGCCAAACGCATAGCTTCTTCTATGGACCAAAAGAGCTAAACGTTACCACAATCACAACACGTTCCCTTCACCAGATTTACAAAGAACAACACTCCTGGAAACAGATTCAAGGAATCCTCACAAAGAAGAAGATGAAAGAATGGAGAGAACAGAATACTCTAGAAACCCTCAAACCAAAGAAAAAGAATATGAATAAATAATGAAAACCAATCGTATACCCAACAAAATATCTATGCGTCGAGATTGTGCATCACTTCATCCAACAGTCCAGAAAAACAAACGCTTTTGCCAAGAAGAATACAACTTAAGTTGCAATCAGCTCACATGTTTTTGGCCGGACTGGGTATTGGGCTTTAGTAAGACACTGGGCTTCTATACAGTTATAAATGGACAATTAGTAATTTGTTTGAAGGCCATTCATCATCGCCTAAGTGGCCTGGACACGGGCATCATCACAGCCCACAATCTCCACCTTGATGCCAGTGGTTAATCGGTAGTTAATTCTATCCTACACTAGATAAAACAGCTTCCAGTGATCACCATCCAATGCATCAAGTTCAGAATTGGTACCTTTGTACCCATATCAGCTGGATTAAATTGGGTAGCAATTTTCTCAAGTAATAAGGCATCTTTAACAACAATATCTCTTATGAAATGCAACTTAACATCAATATGTTTTGTTCTTTCATGAAAAATTGGGTTTTTGCATAAATGTATAGCACTTTGACTCAATAACCATTTTAATGCAGTCCAATGTTCTAAACCAGGATTTGACATGAATTTGCAAAGATTACTAATAGCATGAGCCACATCAGGCTTAGTACAAGTCATAGTATACATCATAGATCCTCAACATTAGCATAAGGAATCTTTTCCATTTGTTTAACATCAGATTCATTGACAGGACATTGGTCTTTACTCAATTTAAAATGGCTAGCAAGAGGTACATACATGAATTTTGAATTATGCATAGCAAATTTAGTTACCAATTTATCAATGTATGCAGTTTGTTTCAAAATCAAAATTCTATAATGCATTTTTCCTAGTTATTTCCATGCCTAATATCTTCTTAGCATGTCTAAGATTTTTCATTTCAAATTCAGCACTCAAAGATATTTTAATTTCATTAATGACATACATGTTATATCCAATTAGAAACATATCATCCAAATATAAGAGTATAAAAGCAACAATAGCATTTTCATCATCTCTTTTAAAATACAAGCAATGGTCAAATTCACTTCTAACAAAGCCAACAGAAAAAACATAAGTATAAAACCTTATGTACCATTGTCTTGGTGATTGCTTCAAATCATATAATGATCTTTTTAACAAACATACATGATCATATTTTGATTTATCAATATAGCCATGTGGTTGTTTCATATAAATCACTTCATCAAGATCACCATGTAAAAAAACAATTTTTACATCCATTTGTTCAAGATTAAGATTATAATAAGCAACAAGACCCAACATAACTCTAATAGTGGTATATTTAATCACATGAGAAAAAATCTCATTATTGTCTAAACCTTCCTTTTGTGTAAAACATTTAGCCACAAGTCTAACCTTAAATCTTATAGGCACTCTCTCAATGTTACCCCCCTTAATACTAAAGATCCGCTTGCATTCAACAAGAGATTTACCTGCAGGTCTAAGGGACTAAAAACCAGTCACATTCTTAATCAAGGAGTCCATCTCATCATTCATAGCAATCTTCCATTCCTTAGATTGCTGACTAGACATAGCTTCTTCATAGGATTTAGGATCTCTAAAAACTAAATCCTGATAAGAAAGTAAGGCTAAAGTCAGGTAGTCTCTATACCTTATAGGTTCTCTAATATCTCTCCCAACTCTATCCCTAGTCAATTGATAGTCACTAACTTCACTTCCTTGCTCTTCTACATCATCCTGAACGTCAATTTGTTCTCTGTCATAACTGAGATCCTCATTTTTAGCTTCTATCTCAATTTGTTCAAAATCAGTAGGTTGAGATGGCATGCCAAGCTCCACCTGCAGCTTGGTCCTATCACTTCCTAACTTGTCTACAGACTTTCCAGATCCTTTACCTCTCAAACATGGCATGTTTTGTTCATCAAAAGTGACATCCCTTCTAGTGATGATTTTAAAACCACTAGATTCTCTATTACATAGCCTATTACCCTTTACCCCATCAGGATAACTCAAGAAAACACGTTTCTAGGCCATAGGTTCTAATTTTCCTAAGTTTTGGTGAGAATAGACAACACATCCAAAAACTCTCAAATGTGAGTAATCAAGTACAATTCGAGTCCATTTCCCTTTGGTAGGTAGCCCCATTGTTTTTCAGGCCGAAAGGCATCACCTTGTAACAATAAAGCCCCTATCAGTAATGAAAGAGGTGTTGTCCTCGTCGTCTGGGAACATAGGAATTTGATTTTAGCCTCAATAGGCATCCATGAAACTTAGCAGTTCATGCCTAGTAGTTGCATCCACTAACTGGTCGATCCGTGGGAGTGGGAAGCTATCTTTTGGGCAGGCTTGATTAAGGTTAGAAAAATCAATGCAAACCCTCCATTTGCTATTGTGCTTCTTTACCAAAACGGGATTTGAAATCCACTTCGGGTAGTTGGCTTCATGAACGAAACCATTGTTGATGAGCTTCTCCACTTCTTCTTTCAGGACCTCATACCTTTTGACATTCAATGCCCGTCTCTTCTACCTGTGTGGAGTGTAGTTTAGATCGATCTACATGTGGTGGCAACTAATTTTTAGGTCTATTCCAATCATGTCTCCGTGCCTCCATGCAAAGACATCCACATACTTTCGAATGAAGTATTTCAGTGCTTTCTTAGTCTCTTTTTCCAGTTCTTTTCTGACCTGCAGGACCTTCGATGTGTGCTGTGGGTCCACTTGGAAGGTTTCCAGCTCCTCCATTGGAGCAGTTTGGGATTTTAATTCAATCACCCTGGGATCCAGCTCTTCCAGGGATACTTCAGGTCTGATGTTGGTTGATATCACAAGTACACGAGTTGTAACAAGTAATAAAGTGAATGAGTAAGAGTATCGTCCCACGAGGAATGAAAAATTACAAATAAGTATCAAAATTTATTAAACGATGATCTATTTGACAACTCGAATATGGATGAATTGTTGGACCAGTAAGTTAAAAATAACAAGATTTAAACAAGCAGGTTAAAATCAAAAAAACAAGATTCTAGAGTTTTCGATTCACCATAACTAATCATATGCAAATATCCTACTTGAATTAATTATGAGTGGTCCCTAATGTTGATAATCGAGTCTCTCTAAGTTATTCATTAATATTTATCAAGCATTAACGAAATATCTCAACAAGGTAATTTTCTACATCTCTGTGAAAATTCAAACCTAGTCAAAATTCATTCAGAACGGAAAGAAACCCATAAAGATTACACAAGTCCATTGATATCTCTATCCTACAGAATCCCTGTGGTATCTCAAACAAAGGCTAAAACAATTATTACTTCTCAGTCACAAATTGAATTCCTACTCATGTAAATGGTGATCAGCCATTCACAAGCATTAAGTCCAGAATGAGATATACTCAACAATCAGAACCATTACTAATTAATTCAAGTAAGAAAGATTCACATAATCATAGTTAGGCTACATCGAAAACTCTAGAAAATAGAAATTAGTTCATGCTAAAATTGAAGAAAAACTCCATAAAATAGTTTGACATTAAGAAATTGAAAGAGTTGGAAGTAAAAACTCAGAATAAATCTACTTCCTGTATTTGGTAGTTGCCTTTCAGCCTCCCTTCCTCTCGTGTGCCTTTCCTCCTCTGTTTGGTGTCCACTCCCAGCCTCTGTTCGTGCCTACTCCCAACCGTAAGAACTCCCTTCCTTTTTGTCTTTCCAGCCATCAAAACAAGGAAAGACAAATCAATCCGAAATCTGCCTCTCAATTCTGCAGATTTTCAGCCTTATCTTGTGGGCCGTTTTTCGCTAGGAAAAAGTGGAAATTTCAAAGTTTCTACTTCAGGATAAATTGTAGCCCGTGAAATCATATTTCTACGGCCTTTCGAATCAGCTTAATATGATGTCGGATGAGGGAGATATGGCGATAATACTGAAGACAGCACATAAAAGCTTCCAATTCGGGATTTATTTAACCTCCAACAATCTTCCACTGATTTTCTTCCTTCATTCCCGTCTCTCTTTTCTTCTCATTGAGATGGGTCAAGCCCATTTGAAATGAGTTATCTTTTGGGCCTTGGGCTTTATCATATATGACTTCATTTCTACAATAAAATTATCAAAACCACCATTAGAATTGGCTATTGTTCAACTATAGAAAAAATATCATTAATAATCTCAAATATGCTTATGTATTAGCAAATAATCATGAACAATCAACATTAAAAATGTACTCTTATATACTCTATCATCTGACTTCTACCATGACAATGTCTAGCGCCGGAGATAGACCTTCTTTAGGGGCCTTCGACATTTCAGCATCCAGTACCATGTTGACCCGCGGTTCAACATTTCTCAAAGAGTTGAGATAGCACTCCTTGGATCCCATCTCATCACCCTGGACAGTGGCAATTCCACGTTCTGTGGGGAACTTCATGTAGAGGTGATGGATGGAAGTTATTGCCCATAATTCTTTCAGGGCTGGTCTCTCTAAAACTCCATGATATGTAGATCGACGGTCAACGACTAAAAACTCTGTGAAGTGGTGTGCCACCTGGGGTGGAGCCCCCATCTCGATGGCCAATTTTACCTTTTGGAATGATGCTATCTCCGGTGAACCCGTAGATGGACGAGGTCATTGGCGTTAGCTCATGATCTACTACCATTTTATCAAAAGTCATACCGAATAGGATGTTGACTGAATTGCCATTATCCACTAGCATACGTTTCAGCCAATTACGGGCCACTACGACTCTGACTACCAGGGCATCGCAATGTGGAAAGTGCACACATGTCGCATCTTTATGGGTGAATGTAATGGGCTCCATAGCCTTTGCCACCTGCAGAATGGCTCACTATATAGCTTGCCATTGTTGGACTTCTCGCCTCTCTGGTATAATTTCTTTGAGCATTTTTTGATTCACTTTCTACGTGGGGTCTTCCAATAATAGTGTTAATTTCTCAGATGGGCTGTTGTTCTTTAGAAGCAGCTGAGTCCCTCCTGGGATGCTGTTCGCTCCGTGGCCTCTCCCTATCTTCGTTTCTATCATTACGGGGCGAATGTCACCTCAGCTCGCCTCTTCTTGGAGAGTTTCTTTGTGCATTACCATGGTAGTGGTTATCCCTTATGTTACAAGGGTTGCTTGCAGGCCAGTTCGCATTTCTACATTCGCTTGTGTCATGACCATAGTAGCGATGGAAAACGCAATAAGGCCGAAGTTGAGGGTTACCTAGTGTTCTTAGCCGAGTTGCCAATGTTGGATCCAACATTTTCATAAGCCAAAGTAGGTACTACTTTCAGTGTTGCAGTGTCCAGTGCTTGTCCCGAAGTGGGAGCCATAGCGTGCCTGGCCTGAGTTCATTGTTAGCTCACTATTTGGGAGATAGGTCCTCTACGAATTTGCCTCTGAGGAGGGGAGAGTCCTTGGGTAGCTCTATTTTTGTGGTCAATCATTTCCTCATTGACAATCTCAATCTTCATCATTTATACCAACTCATTATATGTGGAAGGATTCTTGCTTCGAACACCCTCCAGAACAGGGTGTTCTTGTTCATGCCTCATTTCAGAGCTGAAAGGGCTTCTTATTTTGTGACTTGTTCATAGTAAGTTATTCCTTCAGTGAAGCGAGCAAGGTAGCTCTTCAAGGTTTTCCCAGTTGCTTGCCTCATATCTTGCAAGCGCTGTATTGGATTTTTTTCCCTCTTTCCTTGAAAGGTATTGCCATATTAGTTTAGAAATGCCTTTTTCAGATCTAGCCTACTCCTCATACTAAATGGTGCCAATTGCTATACCAAACTTCTGCAGCTCCGCCAAGAGTTAGATGGAACGCCCTGCATTTCAAAGCTGGCGAGGTGCTTCTAAAGCTCATTTGCGTTTTATACTTGTTGAGATGCTTTTTCAGGTCGCCCTTTCCTTCATATTTGGAAATCTTAGGAGGGACAAAGTTAAGAGGCATCAAAAAGGTGTAAAGCTCCCTAGAGAAAGACATATTGTCATCGTCATCATCAAGCACATATGACCTGCATGGTTCGTCAGAATTGTTCCCATCTGTTGTTAGACGAGGTGAAATCTGGGTAGTTTCACCTATGTTCCCCCAATCCACCATATTTCGCCTTTCTCGCCTATTTTTAGGTAGAGGGCCCTGAACTTGGCTTTGTGCACGCTCCTGTTAGCGGATCGTTTGGTGCGCGGGCAAGTTCCTATTTCTAGGTGCCCGTCCGATCCGATCAAAAACACTAGTAGACCTCTGGGGCTGCTCTTCATATTTCGGAGGGAAGTTGTCCTCTCAAGTAGGGGCATTGTCAGCTAGAGCGGCTGTGTAGTTGGAAGTGTCCATCCCCACTTCTCTTTCAATATAGACTTCTCCCCGAGGACTCAAATGGGTTCTTCTGCTAGGTTCTACCTCAATTCGTCTATAAGCTGATTGTTGAGGACTTTGTAGGGGCTTGGAAACCACCTTGGTTCTGCACTTGCATGAGGAGTTCCTGCGTTGCAGCATTTTGAGCTGCAATGTTCCTTACGTTCATGACCATGCTAGCCACTTCGGCAGTTAGCTGGGCAGTTCTGTTGCCTCTGCGATTCCGGTGATGGGGTCGCTGATGTGTGACATTTCGAGAAATCTCTTCTTCAGAGATCTCTCTTGTTTTCCTTAGGTTTACATGGTTCGATGTGAGGGGCCTCTCCTTAGTAGCAGAACTTGGTGTATAGCTTATCTTTTTTAAGAACTGATTCCTTTTTTGATAGGAATGTAAAATGCATATTTTTCCCTCCTTATTTTATGCGCTCGTATATTTATTTTGTGCCAAAATGTACTCATTACGCTCATATTTTGATTTATGTGGCAATTCTATGGATATAATGTAATTTGGAACAAATAGGTGAAAAGAAACCAAAGTGAAAAGAAATGAAAGTTCAGGGACTAAAGAGAAAATACTATAAATTTGTTTCTAACCTTGGGATGAAGATTCGAGAGTGTTAGAGGTCAATTAGATGAAGAAAAGAGTCAAATGGATGAAATATAGTCAAGACATTTTCACATATCAACTTTCAAGCTGAAAGGTTTTGCATCGATTTTGAGCCTCATATTGAGACCAATTTTGGACATGGTAAACCATCGAATTCGAAGATTTTTTTCTGAAGAAAAGTTGTAGCCCTCTGCGTTAGCTTTCTAACGCATCTTGAATCACATCAATTGGACATCGGTAGAGAAACTTATGGCCAAAATATGGAATGCTGTTCGGGAGAAAGTTTCGTAATTCCTTGCGGCTGCAAGCCTCTAAACCATGCGGCCGCATGGTTCATTTCCGGGACGCGAATTTTGATTTTCAAATTTAAGTCAACTACTTATGGAAACAACTGTAAATACATATTTTAAAACCCTAGAATACAACCAGAACGTATAGAATGCCTCCAAACTCCATTCTTCTCTTAGATTCATGAATTGTAACTAAATTTTTACACTTTGTCAAAGGAGATTGAAGCCTCAGAACCATATATTGTGATATCTAAATGGTTTTTCTTAATTTAATTCATGTTTTTGAGTATTTCTGTACTTATTTCTATGATTTTTATGTTTAATTGCTAGGAGGCCTACTAGTTTATTATTCGTCGCAATCTACCGCTAAGTTAAATATCAAATCCGTAATTGTTTGATTTCTTTAACTTGTGAAGCACTAGGATTTGATAAATTTCTACGATAGAGGTTATTGAATCCTAAGAAAAATGTTTAAATAGATTGAATGCAACTGCTGGTGTTTGTGTTATTTAGTTCATCGATTTCTCTATTATGTAAAGCTGTTATTAAATTGAATCTTGAGCGCTGGTCTGTGGTTATTTAATAATTAGGGTTAATTAGAATGCTAGTATCTAACTAACTAAAATTAAGGAGAAATAGGAAAATTATTCCAATGGTAAATATTCAAAATATGAATTGAATTATCCTTGCATCTATGATCAATTGTGGATTTCTGAAGGTGGATATTGACTTGGACCAAGGTTAGTCTTTTAATTGTTTTCGTTAATTTAATTTTCATTGTTATTTATTGTGTCACTTATAATTATTTGCATATAAAAAATCCCCCCAATCATTGTATGGAGTATAAACTATTGAATTACACATTGTTCGTGGGATCGACCCTTACTTCCACTATTACATTAGTTTTAGAGGTTTAAGGACTATTTTTGGGTGCCCACGACATCACACCATTTTTCAAGGGAGAATATTAATCGGATACTCAAACAAGCTTTTTGGTGGGGAGACTCATGGTTTAAGTAAGTTTCCCACAGATGTCGCTAATCTGTTGACCTCGAAAAATGGTTTCGACACGTGGCCAATAGAATAAGTCTTCAAGTCAACTCTTCCATGCACACTAGCGCGCCGTTAGTCACCTGTGGCCTTTCTCGAAGGGGTTGGGAGCAGCCGCGAGCACTCTGACGATCAAGTCAGTTCAAAGTTCAACCGAAAATGGTTCGCCGCGGTGGAACACTCGCTGGGAAGTGATTGATGTAAAATGTAATGATAAAGTGCTAGTATTGAATGGAGAAGATGATACTTGAGTTTGCAATATAATAGGAGAAAAAATGGATTCGAATTCTCCTTCTTGCACAAAGAGAGGGTATCTATACTAAGGATGGGAAGAGGAGAGTCGTTGGATGAAGAGACACGTGTCATCAGATCCTCAAGGCTCGTCCCCTCCTAGGTGTCAATCCATCCTTCCATATGTTGGCGAGCATTGAATGTCTCTGACCAAGGCAGCTGAATTGACTGTTTGGGTCCTGCCACACATCCCATCAATCAATCAGGGATGCCACACGTTCTATCAATTAGTCGGGGATTTAACTTTGGAAAGATCTTTCTTCGAGAGATCTTTGCTGGGGCGAAGCGAGGCATGTGCAGCGTTGTAGAAGTGGAGTGCGGTCCTTTGCATACGCGGTGGTTTGAAGATGAATTCAGCTCTTCTGTTGGGTGTGCGTTCAGTTCCTTCCTTATGTAACCACTTCGGCCTATGCAATTAGCTCGTCCTATGCACAATTCCTCGGCTACCACGTGGCGTGGTATGGACCACCTCTACCGACACGTGGCTAATGAGGTGTCGGTCTGACACATGCCCATACCAATACATTCTCATTTGAAAGGAAGAAAACCAGATATTGGATTGTGGGCTTCATAGAAAACAAGGGATTGGAATATTACCATTCGATTTTCATAGATTTTGGTGACAAGATTGTCTTTTTTATAGGCCTACTCTTCTTTGTTCAACTGGGTTTGTTTTCTTGACAGGTCGTGGGATGGGACTTAATATTCTTTACCGGAATGAATCTAAAGGTTATATACTTCTTAGTGAACAAATATCATATAGGTAATATTAACCACTGCTTTGAAACTGAATCCTGAATCAACATGTTATAATGTTTATTTAACTATTCATACATCATTCATAACAATACCAAAACAACCCGTATCCGACTTGAATAAGAAGGGGAGAGACAAATCGTGAAAGCTAGGATAAATTATTTGTTTCTTTAAGGTTGTCTGGCAAAAAACTTCTTGTTTACCATTTACGAGCACGAGTAGTTGGCATCGTAGCATGTGAGTTTATCAATGATCAAGTAATATTATTAGTATTATGCAACTGAAACGGTGTCAAAAGTAAGCTGATTTCTCCTCTGAATATAAATCAATGTAGATGTGAAACAAATAGTGAGAATAGTGGCAATGGGCCTTTTAAGCTGGTGAAAGTCTTTTTTGTCCTTTTGACCTATTTTTTCTATTTTTTTTAAAAAAAAACATGCTTTCATTTTCTATTTATCATTTTTACCCTCAACCTAAAGAGAAGAAAATCGCTTCCAAATTTCAAAGATAACACCAGGCTGCAGCGAAGAAGAAGAAGAAGAAGCAGTAAACTTCAACCTTCAAGCTTCAAAAATTGAATGACTATTTGCCAACTTCAATTGTAGCTGTCTAATTTTAATGACCACCACTATTTATGGCGTGAGGAAATATTCAAGGCGCGAGGAAGGATTGACCAAAAATTTACACATTCTGAGGTAAATTTGAACCATTTGTTACATAAACTATTATGTCTAATGAATGTTATTTTTGTTTCGAGTCATTTGGATCATTTGTTCCTCGAGTCTTTTTGATTTGTTACCATTTTAACATGTTGATTTGTGTATGTGTCTAGAAGAAAATATGTTTTATATTTATTTTTGTCTAGTATTCAATTGCATAAGATACATTGATTTGTTAGGTTTTTTTGGCTAGGTTTTGTAATTTGAATTATCGGCAATGTACAATTTTATGTTTTTGTAGAGCTCAAGAATCTAAACTCCTGTGGCAGTAGTTGTTCAATAAACAGAATCAAGAGCCAAAAAGAAAACAGAAATAGAACAAGAAGAGATCAGCCGAAACTATAAATTGTATTCTGTAATCTGAAGTTCCTATAATTTCAAATACATTGTAAGCAGAAATCTGTAAAATAGTGTAATTGTATTCTAACTCTATGACAATGAAATAAAGGATATTTGGACATTCAAGATGTCCAATTCTCTCCTTAGACTCTTTTCATTTGCAGCCTCCTTTTCCCTTCCTCTTTGCTCTATTTTATATATGTGGCAGAATAAAGACTTCGTAAACTGTCTTAGAGACCCACATGTGCTGATTGAGTGCCTCTGAGTTGTTTTCCTTTTCTGCCCTTATGGTTTTCATACGTCTGGTGTATGTCAAATGAATGGGAGACCTATCACGCCATAGCAAGACATTGGAGATGACATAATATGTAGCATGACATGACACAACACAATTAACATACCTTTTGCTAACTGTGCAAATTGTAAACCCCTTATTGGATACAGATGAAAGCTTCGGCTCCTTTTTCTCACTTATCTACTTATCTATGGGATCTACAAGTTTCATATTTTGAGAGGCATATTCATTTTAGTTCTAAGATGTATTCTTTCTTTACATCATTTTATTTTTCTCAAAAACTTGCATCAAATCTGTTAGTGTATATTTCTATTACTACAAAAATATATTAGTAGAGTCATGACTTAGAATTCTTCACGTAGGAAGCATAAAATATTTCTAATTGAGTTAATTATATAGTATAAAGTTTTTGAAAACTTTCTTTTTGGTGCATCTAAGTTCTCTTGCATATTCATTTCATAATGACACAAATATTAGAAGAGTGATTGAGAACGAGTTATGTCCAAGAGGTTAATGAATTGTGTTCTGGTATACTGATGCATCAATTGACATGATATAATGCAAGTATTACTTCTATAGATTCAAAGAGTATCAGTGTTACCTGGTAAACAGTAAAATCTGTTATGAAAGAACATTAAAAATATGAACGTTGTAGAATATCTAGTTTTGCTTGGTATAACAGTTTGTTTATATATCTTTCTTTAGTAAAACAAGACACTGTCAGCTTAATTGTTTATTCACTTCTGGTTAGGCTTCTCTGGAAAAAGAAAAGGAAACCTCTGCCGATTTGAGAAAGAAGTACTTTGAAGCATAGGAAAGTGGTGAAGAGAAGCATATAAAATTAGAAAAAAATAGAAATACTTTAATAACTTCTCATGCTCTTGATGTGATAATAGTGGTAATTTACCTTTTGACACAACTGAGAGGTTTTTTTATCATTTGACCAGTTTTTTCTATTTTTTAAAAGACAAAAGTTATTATTTTCTATTTTCTCTTTAAATTAATTACTGGAATTTGGTCTAATCTTGAGTATTATGTTTGCAATTTTTAGTTACTACTACTTTGTATTAAAAATTGACTTTCTCGTTCTGTACTCGATTATACCTCGAGTGCTTGTAAAAGTTTGGTGAGAATGGAAAGCTTTGGATCATTTTTGTTTCCCCCTTTTGTATCTCACTTATCTCATTCACTGGAATTTTAAGCTCTTTGTTATTTAAGCAAGTAAAAGTCATGGCTTTACTAAAGATATTAGTATTAGCATGAAATTGTTAAGCTTTTAACTAGGATAAAAAATTGAAGGTACTTGGTTGATTAATCTATTTTCTTATTGATTTATTGAAATAGTTTTAGCACTTAGAGTGTGTTAGCTTTTAGTTGATTTTGTAATTGGCAAATTCTGTGAACAAAAGGACTTAGATTGATAGAGTTTAAAAGTTCAAGAAGTAATGTGCAATTTGTTTAAAAGTTATTTAATTAGATCTAAGGTTTCGAGTTTGGAACAAAGAGGAAAATTGTGCGGATTTTCGTTAGAATGTTCCTAAGGGTTGTCTCGAGTTACAAAAACAAAAACTGCATCGCTAGATTGTCATCCTTCCTTCGCTCGAGCAACAGCCTGTCGCTTGACCGTCGTTTAGCTCTCGCTCGAGCAACAGGGTTATAAGGGAATATTTTATTTTGCATTTTAAAGGCTTTTTTCCCGACCCATCTTTTTTCTACCCTACCTATAAATTTTCTAATGCCACATAACGAGATTTCTTAAGGTTGAACATTGAGCAAACATTGTGTTTTCATATTCTCTTCATCTTTGAAGCTTTTAACCTTCGTGTTTCTTTGATATACTGTTCTTGGTGGCGAAAAACATCAGATTCCTAATCCAAATACCAAACCACTGCTTCCTACATATCTATCAGAGTTGTTGAAGATCGAGGAAGGTAACTGGAGTTCCAATTGGTGAAAAACGCGTTATTCTTCGAGTTCCACATGAGATAAACGATTCCACAAAGTTAAGAGTTGCTGGATGAGGACAGAATCAATGAGAGCTTTGGAAGTTACAACTGAAATTGGTGCACGAGCACAAAATTTAGGAGAGCTGTCAAAATTACAATCAGGAGATCGGATAGTACGTGTTGTCGTCTAATCTGGTGGATTGTATGTCACAAATCGTTTATAGTGAATTGTTGACTGGCAAAGTGCCTGGAATTTTTACTCAGTTGGGGTTTCTCCATGATCATTCTTGTGTTTTTATCGCTTTACTTAATTATTATATGAACTGCGGTATTTAAACATATGATTAAATTGACTTGATTGACTAATCATCCATAGATAATTAATTAGTTACTTGATGCTAATTAATTAATAATTTTAATTCCGCATAAAATACCTATTCACCCCCATCTAGGTATTATTAGGGTCGAATTGCGTAAATTTCAATTGATATCAGAGCCTTAAATCGATTCCTGACCCCTTTTTGCTAATTCTAGATGAGTCGGTCCTTGTCTGTGCCTCCGTTTTTCTACAGAAGCAATTATGCCTACTGAAAAGTTCGAATGAGAGCTTTTCTTAAGGTTTTGGACGAACTTATTTGGATTAGCATTCAAAATAGGTGGGCTCCACCTTCAACAAATGTTGATGGTGTAGTTACACCCACTGATATTTCACTATAGTTGAAACAAACAAATTTGGATGAGTGTAATTGAAACAGTAAGGGCTTTCATGCCCTGTTCATGACTGTTTTTACTGAAGAGTTTAGGCGTGTATCGAGTGTGAAACTGTTAAGGAAGTTTGAGATATTTTAGAAACCACACACGAGGGAACTAGAACTATTAAGAACTCTAAAGTGCAGATGTTAACCACTAGGTTTGAAGAGATAAGGATAATGGATGATGAGACATTTGATAGTTTCTATGCTAAACTGAATGATATAGTCCATTCAAGTTTTAATTTAGGTTAGAAGATCCCCGAGTCAAAATTGTTAGAAAAGTCCTTAGATCTCTGTCCGAGAGGTTTGGACCCAAGGTTACTGCGATAGAAGAGAGTAAGGACTTGGATGCTGTTAAAATTGAAGAACTCGCATGATCACTTCAAACTTACGAACTCACTATCTCACAACCTAAAAAAGTTAAATCCATCGTCATGAACACTATTAGAGAAGCTGAGAGCGAGTCCACTGATACTGAGATACTTAGGGACGATGAAATTGCTTATTTCGTTAAAAAATCTCAAAATGTGATGAGGAATAGGAGAAAGCCTTAGGAGTGAAATAGTGATGTCCTTAGTAAACTCTCGAGAGGAAGACATGAGAAAAATACCTCTAGGACTACCGTTAAAAAATCGCAATATGTCCAATGCCATGATTGCAAAGAGTTTGGTTATATTAGGAGTGAATGTCCTAATTTGAAGAAGAGTTCGAGTAAAGAACGGCGTAAGGCTTTAGTTGTGACCATGAGTGATGAGGAGCCAGATTCTAGTTCTCATGATGAGACATCTGGTGGTGAGAATGAACAAAATTATATGGCCTTCACCTTGATTGCTGAAATTGAATTTAACCGTGAGATTGAGAAATGGGAAATGGAGGATGAGATTGAACGATCTGGAGATTTTTTGAATTGCTGTGTTGCTCACCTTGCTCTCAAAGTTAAAAATAGTTCCATGTAGTATCTTGACGTACATGTTCAAGATACATGTGTGGTGACAAATCTTTGTTTTCTTCACTTGATGAGTTGAATGGTGGTGTAGTTACATTTGGTAATGGAGCTACTACACCGATACATGGAAAATGAGTTGTGAGTATTATTGGACTACCTGCCATCTCATATGTGTTGTATGTGAAAGGTTTAAAGTCCAAGTTGTTGAGTATCAATCAAATTTGTGGTACTAATTTTGAGGTTACCTTTGTCCAAAAAAGGTGTTATGTGTATGACTCGATTGGTAACATTGTTCTTGAAGGTGTGAGAACATCTAAACATTGTTACGGAGTCTTACCTAATTCACCGGTGTAGTAGTGTCAAGATCAACGTCATTGAGTTGTGGCATCAACGACTGGGACATATGAACCATAACAGTCTGTCTAAACTTGCCAAGTAGGAGATTGTCAATGGCCTACCTAAGCTGGATAATTCTGATACCACTATTTGTGGTCCATGTCAACAAGGTAAACAGTTTAGAGCACCCCACAAACAAACTTCTAAGAAGTTGACGAGCAAGCCTCTTGAATTACTCCATATGGATCTGATGGATCATCGAGGACCGAAAGTCTTGGTGGTAAAAGATATTTCTTGGTTGCGGTTGATGACCTTTCTCAATTCACTTGGATTGAATTGCTGAGAGATAAAACTGAAGTGTTCAGTTTTGTCATCTCATTGTATAAGAGACATAGAAATGAGAAAGGTTAATCTGTATCCAAAATTCATAGTGATCACGATAAGGAGTTTGAAAACTCGAATCTTGAGAACTTGTCTGGAGGAGGAAATCTAGCATGAGTTCTCCTCGCCAATCACTCCATAATAGAATGTGATAGTTGAGAGGAAAAATCACGTGCTTCAAGAAATGGCAAAAGCTATACCTCATGGTAAAGATTTAGCTATGCATTTATGGAGTGAAGCCATAAATACTACATGTCACATTATTAATAGAGTTTATTTTAGACCTAAAACTAACATGACACCGTATGAGATTCGGAAAGGTAAACAGCCTACCGTCAATACTTTCGTGTATTTGGTAGCAAGTGCTACATTCTGAGAGACAGAGAATTTGGAGAAGTTTGATTCCAAAAGTGATGAAGGTATATTCTTAGGATATTCCAAGAATAGTCGGGCTGATCGGGTGTTTAATAATCGTACACGTGTTATGATGGAATCTATCAATATGGTGGTTGATGATGCTTGTAGTGAGGGGGAGATTGGCGGAGAGTTTGTTCAGCTAGAACAGTTGGGTGTTGATCTAGTCAAGGTAACTGAACCTAAGGAAGCTTCAATTCCTAATCCTCAACGGACATCAAATGAGTTGGTTGTTTCAACTAATGATTCTACTTCTGATAATGAAGCTAAACCACCTAAAGAACCTTCGTCCAGAATGAAACTGAATCACCCTAAAGATAATGTGATTGAAGATATAGAAGAAGGAATGAGACTTCGCAAGAGGGTTTTGAACAACCTGTCATATGGGAGCTATGTGTCTCAAATTGAACCTAAGAAGGTTGAGGAAGCCTTTAGGGATGAATGTTGGGTTAATGCTATTCATGATGAGTTAAATTAGTTTGTCAGAACTTAGTGCTTAGGCCTAATGATTGCAATGTTATTGGTACTAAGTGGATATTCAAGAATAAAACTAACGATCAAGGTACCATTACGAGAAATAAGGTTAGGTTGGTTGCCCAGGGATACACTCAAGTTGATTAATTTTGATGAAATATTTGCCCCGGTAGCTAGGCTTGAATCTATTAGGATTCTTCTGGCGGTTGCCTATATTTTGGGTTTCAAACTGTACCAAATAGATGTCAAAAGTGTCTTCTTGAATGGTATTCTTCAGGAAAAAGCCTACATGGAACAACCTAAAGGGTTTGTTGATCTAAAATATCCTTACTATGTGTATAGGCTGAATAAAGCCTTGTATGGACTAAAACAAGCTCCCAGAGCTTGGTATGACCGACTTATTGCATACCTCTTGGAATATAGTTTCATGAGAGGTGGTGTAGATAGAACCTTGTTTATAAGACGAATTGAGGATACCATCACCATAGCTCAGATCTATGTGGATGACATCGTCTTTGGTTCTCCCGTTAATTCTCTTGATCATGAGTTCGTTGAGTGTATGAAACAAGAATTTGAGATGAGCATTATTGGTGAATTAACGTACTTTCTTGGTCTTCAAGTCAAGTAGACTGATGAGGGATTATTTATATCTCAATCAAATATGTCAAGAATCTTGTCAAGTGGTTTGGGTTAGACAGCAAGAAACACACTAAAATTCCTATGAGCACTAGTATCAAGTTAAGTTTAGATCTTATAGGAAAGAGTGTTGATCAAACACTGTATAGGAGTATGATAGGTAGTCCGCTTTACCTCACTACTAGTAGACCTGGTATAACGTTTAGTATAGGGGTCTATGCGTATTTTCAGGCTGATCCTAAGGAATCACACCTGAGCGTCGTGCGACGTATTATTAGATATGTCAATGGTACTGTTGATTATGGGATCCTGTACTCTAGGGACTCTAATCTTGATCTTGCTGATTATTCCGATGCTGATTGGGTTGGCAATACTGATAATAGAAAGAGTACTTATGGTGGTTGTTTTTATGTTGGTGCTAACCTCGTTGTTTGGATGAGTAAGAAACAAAATTATATCTCATTGTCCACAGTCAAGGCTAAGTACATTGCAACAAGAAGTTGCTGCACTCAACTGCTTCGGATGAAGTAGATGTTGAGTGATTATAGGGTTGAACAATGTACTATGACTGTATTTTGTGATAACACCAGCACCATTAATATTTCTAAAAATCTTGTTCAACACTCTCGAGCTAAACATATTGACATCATACAACATTTTATGCGAGAGCTTATGGAAACTCAAATTGTGAATCTTGAACATATTTCCACTGAGAACCAATTAGCTGATTTATTTACTAAGTCGTTGGATGGTCTTCGGCTTGAATATCTTAGAACAGCTATTGGTATTTGTGTACCTCATTGGCTGAGTATATTTGATGTATGTTGGTTTTCTACTACTGCGTGACATTGTGTTATGCATGCATCATATTCAGGGGCGGATTTAGGACTGGGCTGTAGCCCAGTGTAGTCCAAGCCCAGATGCATTAAATTAGGGCAAAATTGATTTTAGCCCACTAGTTTAGCCCAGTACAAATATTTCTAATTTAGCCCATTATTGAGTAGCCCAAAATGAAAACCCAATTAATTCCTTCCCAAATACCCAAACCACCAAGGTCCAAACCCTTACCATTTTCACGTGCATCCCCATTTGAACTCCCAAAATCGGACTCCAGTCGCCACCGTCCTTCTCCGACTCCAGCGCCACTCGCCACCGTCCTTCAGTCCTCCGACTCCAGTCCTCCAAGTCCAGTCCTCCTATAGTTCTTCTCCTTCACTTCTTCAGCCACAGCCAGCAGCCCAAGTGCTCAAGTTCACTGCTCAACCAACCGCCCCTGCTCGCCACCGTCAGTCCGTCCTTCAGCTTCTCCTTCACTTCTGGACTCTTGTCTTCTTCAGCCAGCTGCCAGCAGCTCAAGTGGCATGTGCTCATTGCTCAACCAACTTTTCCGGCGGTTGAGACCTTGCTGTTTTTTTAAGGTATATCTTGACAAGTAAAGTGAACTATTTTTTTAAGGTATATCTTTTGTTGTTTAACTATTTTATTTTCCACATTTCTTGTTGAATAATATTGGAAAAGATTTTTATCTTTTTCAAATTGTTTAGTTTGATGGTTCTGGGTTCAACAACTGGAAATCTTGACTATAAGTATTGGTGTAATTCAGTAATTGAGACCTTGTTTTTGTGGAAACTAATTGAGACCTTGTTTTTGTTTTTGTGGAACTAATTGAGTTCTTAGTTGCCAGACTTAATAGTTTGAGCTCAAGAGAAGGTGGTTACTCATAATTGGTCACCATATTATTGACTTTGGTTACAAAATTATTATTTTCAGACCTCGTTATTTTGATGTTCTCTCATCTCTGTGTCAAGTTCTGCATATAATCAATACTCTAGGCAGAATTGCATTTTTCTTTAGTTTATGATAGTTAAAAGTCATGAGTTTTGACTTTTGAAATCTTTTTAATATGTTTTTTGTAAGTCTTATACATATTTGTTATTGTTATTGTTAATTTGTTATTGTTATTTAACTATGATTGAGTGAGAAATGTGGGGATAAAAATTGTGAAATTGTGAATTGTTTGTCTCTTTGTGAATTGTTATTTAACTATGATTGAGTGAGAAATGTGGGGATAAAAATTGTGAAATTGTGAATTGTTTGTGTCTTTGTGAATTGTTATTGTTATTTAACTATGATTGAGTGAGAAATGTGGGGATAAAAATTGTGAAATGTTATTCGTACATTACGTTTTAAAAATTTTAGCCCCCCGTATGATGAATTCCTGGCTCCGCCCCTGATCATATTTATTTACTTATTTTCGTGCATTTTATTTTATATTCATATGTTTTGTTTAAATTTTTCTATGTTTTGTGTGCTTGATGTATTCATGTTTTTATACGAAAAACAAACAAATTTTTTATTGCTTTGAATGAAAGTTTTTTTTTTTAAAAAAAAGAGAAACAAAAACAACAGAATCTTGATTTGGAAATTGTTTTACAGCATGAAATACAATACACTTGATTTTGTTGGTTGTGATCAAGAATGAGATTATTTAGTGAGCTGTAACATACTTTCCATTGCTAGATTAGGATGATTATGGAGTATCTAATATAGATCTCTTCATATATCAT
This sequence comes from Fraxinus excelsior, assembly GCA_019097785.1. NCBI lineage: Eukaryota > Viridiplantae > Streptophyta > Magnoliopsida > Lamiales > Oleaceae > Fraxinus > Fraxinus excelsior. Next base: position 21,555,869 of record CM032637.1, read on the forward strand.
ATGCACTACACACACTATGATCTTGACAGTGAGACTCTACCACGTGTGTGAGATTTAGGATGACAGTCACATGTTAGTAGGGTGACTTTGAACATGAATTGACCTTATTAATTAGACATAAGCTTGATATTATCCCTACTAGAATCAATTTATGCTGAAAAAAAGAGGTCTCAATATCTTAATGCTGTTTTTCGAAGCCTACTTGACTTGAGTAATTAACCCTGCGGAATTTCTCATAACATGGTGTCTATGGTCAACTGACTTGGTTTAACCGGCCTAAAGCTCGTTACAGGGATTGTGTCAGTCGCTTAATGGAAAGGAGCCTGCACTTAAGATGAAAAAAAATTAAAATTATATGATCATTCCTATTAAAAGTCGTGATAAAAGATAAATATTTGTGCTGTAAGTCAGGGGGAGAAAAAAAATTCTTAATTCCAAAATGAGCTTTCATATGTAGGTTCTAACGTGCCTTACGGGTTTGACATTCATAAGTAGAGGAATATACTTATTAGCAGTGATGTTTAACATGTCATTTCTTACAAAATTAAGATTTGGAGTCCTACTGCCAGAGGATTAGTGACACTTAACACATATGAATCACTTATATCATTTACTACATGGGCACTTTAAGTTGGAGTTGTGGGAAAGATTATTGTTCACTGCATATACTTGTGATTGCTTATACCTATATTATTAAGATGTTATGCGATTTTGAGTTGTCCCTTGTCATTGTGTGACAAAAAGAGGGAGAAACAATTTGTGAAAATTTTTTTGACTTGCATTTTATGATTTGCAATTTATGTCTAAGGGGTTGTTGGGGGTGAGACATAGATACATTTACATACTGCTTAAAGACTTTGAGAGTTTGCAGTTAAGGGGAGCACATGCATATTTGTTTAATTTCAATTTCGTTAAATTAAGTTTTTAATGTTTTTATAGTGTCAATGTTACGTTTTGGTATATTGGGTTGCACTGATACTGTGTCTTAGTTTAGCTTATGATTTAAAACTGAAAAATATGCTATATGAGTTACAATTGCTTATAATTGCTTAAATGATACCTACAATTGAACTGTTTGAACCGTGATTATCTTTGATCCTTTCACACATTTTACACTATTATTTAAGTTGTCTATTTCAGTAAATAAGTACTGCAGAGTTCTTTCAAGACAGTTTGTAGTTTAGGTTCTGTTATTATTTTGAGTCTATAACTTTTATTTTATTACTGCCTTGATATAGATTTGTGCTTTGTCATAGAATGTCAAATGGAGAGTTTGTTAGGTTTTAGTTGATTTTGTACTTGGAAATTTTGTGAACAAAATGACTTAACTTGATAGAGTGTAAAAGTTTAAGGAGTAATGTACAATTTGTTTTAAAGTTGGTTAATTAGGTATAGGGTTTCGAGTTTTGAATAAGGAGGAAAGCGCAGACTTTCACTAGACTATCGCCAAGGGCTGGCCCAAGCTACAAAAACAAAAACTGCATCGCTAGACTGTCGCCCTTCCTTCGCTCGAGCGACAGCCAGTTACTCGACCGTCGCTGAGCTCTCGCTCGAGCACAGGGTTATACATGAATATTTTATTTCGCGTTTTAAATGCTTCTTTCTCATCTCATCTTTTTTCTACCCTACCTATAAATATTCTAAAGTTACAGAACGAGATTTCTTAAGGTTGACCATTGAGCAAACATTGTGCTTTCATATTCTCTTCATCTTTGAAGCTTTCAACTTTCGTGTTTCTTTGATATACTGTTCTTGGTAGCGAAAAATATCAAATTCCTAATCCAAATACCAAACCATTGCTTCCTACATATCTGTCAAAGTTGTTGGAGATTGATGAAGGTAACTGAAGTTTCAGTTGGTGAAGAAAGGGCTATTCTTCGGGTTCCATAGGAGATAAATGATTTCACAAAGTCAGGAGTTGCTGCATGAGGGCATAATTCAGGAGAGCTTTGGAAATTGCAACCGAAATTGGTGTAGGAGCACATAATTTAGGAGAGCTATCGAAATTGTAGTCAGGAGATCGGATAGTACGTGTCGTCGTCTAGTCTAGTGGACTATAAGTCACGAATCGTTTATACCCAGTTGGGGTTTCTCCATGACCATTCTTGTGTTTTTACTGCTTTACTTAATAATTATATGAACTGCGGTATTTAAGCATATGATTAAATTGACTTGATTGACTAACCATCTAGAGATAATTAATTGGTGACTTGTTGATAATTAATTAATAATTTTAATTCTGCATAAAATACATATTTACCCCCTCTGGGTATTGTTAGGGTCGAACTGCGTAAATTTTAGAGTGGATTGGAAAATGAGAATAGTATTCTGTTGTTTGTAGATTTTCCTAACTCTTCAAGACTTTGGTGGTTATGGATGGATATGGTCAAATTTATGAGGAACTTTTCATCTATTTACTTATACGAGAAAAATCTTTCCTTGAAACTAAATGACCGTTGCCAATGCTATGAATATTTGCAGGATGGGAGTACATATACAACATTGGTGATCGATGTGATGTGAAGGTTACAAGTTCTAACATGTCTAATGTGGAAAAAGTATATAAAACATTAGATGATGTCCATAAGGAGATGTTCTTGAAGTCGTACTTTGGTAAGTTGTATGACATATGGAAGGAAATGGCATGACTATACACATGTATATTTTACGATATGAATTCATAAACATTGGCTCGTAGTTGAGATCGACTTTTGCAAAGCTAATATTTGTGTATGATCTGATAAGGGTTGCATTTCAGACGATCAACTTAAAGATGACTTGAAGGTTACCAGTATCATTGTCCCACTACTCCTAAAGGAAATCTACATTGATTTGGAAACATAGTTACTCTTGCTATAGAAAGGAATATCAAAATTACTAAACAAGCCATTTCATAAATTTCTTATTACAATTACATATTCACTTGTTCATATTCAATTAGTTATTACATTTCATTCACCATTATTTATATTCTTTCAAGTGTGATTGTGGTATGTACATAGTAAAATATACAAAATTCTTGAGCATCAACTGTCCAGTAGAGCAAGTTAATGGCTTCTATATAAATAGATGGAGGGAAAAGATGGCTGCTGATATGTTTGTCCTTGATTATGATCCGTAGGACCTTTTGATGTATTTGTATGTCTGTGAGTTATGAGTATATATTATAATTTGAAAATATAATTTTATAATGTATGTTGAATGTTGGATTTTCTTGTGTTGTGACTAGCAGCTTAATTTTTCAGGTTGATTTAGTTTATATTACAGGATCGATGATGTCGAATTTTTTCATAAATGTTGGTTGTCGAATACTAAAGTCGTCTAAAAAGACTATAGTAGCTTTGAAAAACGACTATAATACAAAATAAGGTGCGAATCAAACTTCTAACATTATAGATCGTATTTGATTTCAACCTATTAGTTTAAAATGGATAAGATAAACTTCATTATATACAATTCATCGTGCTCCACTAAAAATATTCAAGTATACCATATTTAGTTTCAAATTATGCGACTTACAATAATGTATAATGCAAGATGAGGTGCGAATCAAACTTCTAAAAATATAGATCGTGTTTGATTTCAACCTATTAGTTTAAAACAAAAAGGAAGATGAACTTAATTACATACAATTCATCGTGCTCCAGTGACAATGTTCAAGTGAACTATATTTAGTTTCTAAGTATGTGACTTACAATAATGTATAATGAAATATGTGTGATTTGATTTGGATAAAATAAATCATATTGTTTTAAGTATTTAGTCGATTGATTTCAAATTATTTTGTTTGGTTTGATTTCAAATTATGTATTTTTAAATCATAATGTATAACATTCTAAATCGAGTTTGGTTTGATTTCAAATTATTTTGTTAAAAAATGTATAAAAAAACGAGCGTATGATTGAAAGTGAGATGCGAGTAGTTTAAAATGACTGTAGTCTTTTTCATGTAAAATGACTAAGCAGTTTTCTTGTAAACGACTTCAATCATTTTCTACGACTGGAGTCATTTTTGTAAAACACTGAAAAGGACTTCAGTCATTTTACATGAAAAAGATTGCAGTAGTTTAAAACGACCACATTCATTTTTCATTCATTACTTGTTATATGAAATAAACAAAAATGCAAAAAATTGCCCAACATTCATAAAACACAATTTTGGCATGAATTACGACTAAAACTCACAATATAGAGCATATATATAAGTAGAAATCAATTTGCATTGTTATCTAAATGATATGAAATAAACCGAACAAACAATATACTAGTCCTCCAATCTTCTATCAAGTAAATGTATCTGACTTGTGCATGTTAGTAAATTGTGTCCAATTGCGGCACACCTACTATACTTGTGTCTTTTCAGAAACTCTCCAATAGACGGAATCCTTGTAGTTTTAGTACATCCACCTCGTCATCGTACTAGAGGGGTGAACCGCATCCTTGACGGCCCCCACCTGCCCTGCCCTGGACCTTGATGAATGAGGTAAATCGCAGATTATGCCTCCAAGGGTACAGGGTGGAAGACTGCTTGTACACTTGCTAAAATATAGAAATCTATGTTGTTGAGTCCATATCTATAATTAGAATAGTAAAATTTTAGGATGTTAGCAAATAATTAATCACAATAATATAAAGTGACTACAGTCATTTCTATGGTCGTTTTACACGACTTCAGTCGTTTAAAACGACTACACGGTCGTGTAAAACGACCACGGTCGTTTAAAACGTCTGTAATGAATCTGTAGCTAAAAAATATACGAGATTCTGCTTTTCAAAACTATTTCAGATTGAAAAATACATTTAAACACTAAAATAAACACAAATGACAATGAATATATGAATAAATAAAAAACACTAGATTAAAAATAATTAAAAGTGAAAATAATACCTTACCAATATAAAATGTAGAAATATAAGGGTTTCTTCTTTGATATGCTTCTTTATACTTCGAGTAAAACTAGATAAGAAGAACAAAGAGGTAGAAGAATATAGATGAATTAAAGAAGAAGAATAAGAAGAAGAGAAGAAGAAAGTTGGAATTCAAAAGAAGAATAAGGACGTGTTCGGTAGAGATTAAAATTGAAAATATAGCTATTATTGGATCTCACCCGTCTAATAAAAGTCAACAATAACGTCTAGTTTTTCAATTTTAATCCGATTTTAATCTCTACCAAACACATTCTAAATGAGTTTAACGGTTATAATTTTGATTTGAAAAATGGGTATTATGTTCATTATATGATAAGGGCATTTGAGATATTTCAACAATATTTAAAAGGATAATATGGGCATTTTAACCTAAAAAGGGCCTCAAAAACTTTTGTATAGTAAGTTGAGCCTAAATTTTGTTTGAAGAGTGACTAAGCCATTTATAAAAATTCCCCAAACAAATATCATATTTCATAAGATACAAAAACTGCATAACTTCTTATGGGAAAGATCAACGGAGACCTTGATCTTTGAGGCACACCTTTGTTCAGTTCTACTGGAATAGATAACTTATCACTTCCAAGTTCCAACAAGATCAAATATAGAGTGCGTAGTTCAGATGAATTAATTCGGAAGTCTGCGAAAGCACCTTCAGATTTCCCATCAGAGGACTTGAACTTGATATCAAATGCAAGACAGACCACCAGTTTGGACTGACATTATCAATAGAGAGCCACTTTATGAAGGAACCCATTGGCATGTATAACGATCTGGTGTTGCGGCTAAATTTTGGTCATAAATAAGGGCATCACTTCACAATATGGAAACATGGGCACTGGCTGTTTAATCCATCCTTTGCAAAGTTTCAAAATAAACAAAGAAAAAGGTTATGAAAAGTGTTAATGTTTTTAAAAAATTTAGGAAAAGAAAGTTATGAATTGATTGTGTACGGCCCCTTCGACTAACCACCATAAGTTGCATAGGTTTTATACCTTTATGAGGGGCTTCCCCCATTTCTTGCTGATTAAATTATGTGCATGGGCATCGAGCAGAGACTAATAGCTCCTTTCATGAAACAATTACCACCGATCACACGAATTTTGCAATTTGTCCGTAATCTATCAGTGGCATTGTTGCTCCTCACATTTAAACAAAGGGATGAGATATATAGTCAAGAGTCAACAATCCGAAAACTGTAAGCTTCAGAAGAATGATTTAGCAATCATTAGGCAATCCTCAACCTCTTCAAACTAGATTAACTCTTTTATCTCCATCTTCCATCTACTATGATTTTTATATGGCAGGAAATAGCATGTAATACCTCGAACTACCCATAATTAAGATTTTCCGTAATAAATCTCTAACATTGACTACCAATAGTCTCTACAAGTGCAAAACCCACTTTCGAACCTATGAAATCGGATCCTATCCCTTACTATTATTACCCTATTCAATACCTGTGAAACAATTTTCATCCAAGCGTGGCAATCAAGACAAGTACGAAGGTTCTTGGAAATCTGAATTTCAGTTCCAGGACTCGATTTTATGATCGCATAGGTCAGCGCCAATTTTTCGCTATGATAATTCAAGTTTTCCTCCTTTTCTTCTTCGGATATATCCATGAAAACTAGGTCCGACATAGAGACATAACCTTGCATTCTGGTGCAATGGATCAATGCATCTAATACTTTGTATATTGCTTTAGTTTCAGGGTGATATCGATCAGAAGCCCAGAATTGGTGAATGACACCACTCAATTCCACCAAACTCTTTCCACTACATTTACGGACTCCATTCTTTTTCATAGTGTATCTCACTGTTTCTGCGCTATCCCATTTCTTCATAGAGCTGTAAATATTCGACAGTAGTACATAATCTCCACTTCCAAGGTGCTTTATTCTTGTGATTGCAACTTCACCCAACTCAGGATTTTTGTGAGTTCTACAAGCACTAAGCAATGCCCTCCATATAACAACATCAGGCTCCATTGGCATTTCCTTAATCATTGCATAAGCTTCTTCTAGGAGTCCAGCTCGGGCAAGCAGATCAACCATTGCTCCATAATGCTCAAGTTGTGGCTGAATTGAGTGTTCTCTTTGCATTAAATTAAAATACTTGCGACCCTGTTCTACAAAACCACAGTGACTACATGCTGTTAGAATTCCGATGAATGTTACAGAATCTGGTGAAACATTTTCAACTTTCATGGTTAAAAGCACCATAATTGCATCTAAAGCAAGACCATGTAGTGCTAACCCATTTATCATTGCATTCCACACAGAAACATTAGTTCTTTGGGCAGTATTGAAAATCTCTTTTGCTGTTTCAATTCTTCCACATCTTGAGTACATATCTACTAGTGCAGAAGATAAGATGTGATTTACTTTAATTCGTTTCTCGATCATCAAACCATGTACCCATTTTGCATGATTAAGAGCTCCAAGTCTAGCGCATGCAGTTACAACAGATGTAAAAGTAAATCCATCTGGATCAATGTTTTTCCTTAACATTTCTTTGAAGATGTCAATGGCATCTTTAAAGAATCCATTTTTTACATAACCTCCAATCATTGAGTTCCATGTTATCACATCTCGGGCAGGTATTGCAGAAAAAACTTTCTTGGCAATATCAATTTCCCCAATCTTCATGAAACTGGTGATCACTATATTGGCACTAACTATGTCAAAATCCAAAAAGCAAATTTCACCTAGTAGTTGATGAGCAAGATTGATTTGTTCACAAGATACATATACCGAGACCAACAGTGATAAAAGAGAAGGGTACACTCCATACCCATGTTTAATGATTTTATTGTGCACAGCAACTGCATTTCTTAAGTTGGGAAACAGTTTGCATGATTCAAGGATGCGAAAAAGCATTTGATCATCTGAAATAACCAGCAGATGAGGGGCAATCAGTTATAGGACTAAGAAACCCATACATATTTCACATTTAAAAGTACAATCCAATATTATGTTGGATACTGAATAAAAAACTCCCAATGTATCAAATGACTTGTATATTACAAGAGACTTCACTAGATATCTTATCATGTCATAATATGGGGATAAAACATGATGGTGGACACTGAAAAAACAACAAACAATAAAGCACAGAGATATTCTGATCTTGCACTTAGTGTCACTGGCATGTACAAATAACACGCAGAAAGCAGCGGGAAGAAAACGTAGACCAAAAAGTCGAGTAATTCTTGATCCCAGCTAGAATCCTTAGTTCCTTTTTGAGATCGAAAAAAACTGTTTAATAAATGCATCCCTTAATAATGTAGGTCACCAAACACATGGAGAGGTTTTCCTTATTATTTTCTTCACAAGAATCCTTAATAAAGGATTCAAAAAGAGAATTATTATTCATATAAACTAATTCAAAACTTAACACCTGATGTATTTAATTAAAATAACAGCTTAATAGATTTGGCAGACAACTTCCTAGTTAGAGGGGAAAGCAAAAATTGATTCTTTGATTAATATGATTCTTTTTTTTTCAGACCATACATTCCAGTCCACATAGCAAGACCAATTTTAAAGCTCGAGAAATTATTTTCAATCTATAGCAAGAGAATATTGATTTCACAATAATTCATAGTTAATCTGAACACCATCCATTATCATTTACAGCAGCTCAATAATATAACTACAAAAATTACAGTACAAATTCAATGCCGCAAGAAATACATAAATGTTCAAAAAAAAAAATTAAAATGGAAAAAATGGGTAAAATCTGGGAAAGAAAATAACCTGGTTTTGAATAGATGGGTTGTGATGAAGGAACAGTCAAATGAGATTTTGGGATGAAATTGGAATTTTGGGTAAGAGTCAACAGAGAAAACACCCTTCTTCTCGCAGTTGCCATTCTATTCTTAGAGTAATCCTCTTTTTGATGCGCTTCAATTATTATTTATCTGTTCCTTCCATTGCGCGAACTCGCCAAGTTCAATTACCTCCGGTGCGTGCGTTTGGATTAAAATACAATGAAATAGAGTCGAACAGCATTGATGTGATGGTATTAAAATCACAGTTACCTGCGCCTAATTGGGATAACCTTCTTCAAATAAGCTTCAATATCAACAACGAAATTATGAAGTGTCAAAGACAATTTTGGGTTGGCAAAGAGGGTGTTGGGGGGAACAAGAAGAGGAAATTGGAGTCTTATTGGAGCGGTACTCTACGATATTGGGAGAGTTTGTTAAAAAGCCTAGTCAAAGAATGTATTTGCACAAAAAGCATTTTCTCAATGTTTCTTGGTAAAATGGCCCCCATTAAAAAATAGAGTAAATAAATGGTTTAAAAGGTCTAAAATATCCCTATCATGAAAAGACCAAAATATCCTTTCAATCAAATTAAATTTTCCAATTCATATCCAATCCAATTAACGAGCTTACCGTCTCATGTGCTTGCTTCCTCCACAAAATCTTATTATTTATTGTATTACTCACCTATTTTTGCCTTCATTCTGAGTATTTGAACAAGGATTTTGGTTTCTAAATTATCTACATTGTAATCTCTAAATATTTGAAGAAAAAAGAAAGGCATTTTTGGTAATTTCGTGTACATTGATCTTTTTATTGTTAAATATAGTATGAAATGATATGTTAGCTGATTTATGTTCCACAGTTGGTGTATTTTTGTACTGGGTGTAAATTTTGGACGGTCTACAGTACAGAACGACACTCCAGTCGTTTTACGTAGTTCAAAACGACATTACAGTCGTTATCATCCATGTAAAATGACAATACGAACATTATCTGTTGTAGTCTGTCAATTCTTGATAATACAATGTTTTTATTTTGATAAGTTAAATATGATAGCTATTTTTATATTACTTTGATATATACTTGAGTAAACTATTTAACTTTTTTTATTTTATTTGCAGCTATGAAATCTGTAGAAATTATATTGGTACAAGTATGTTATTTTGTTGATCGTGTACCACTCAGCGAGAGACATGAACAATGAAGACAAGACGGCACATACGTGGCTTTTGTAGTGTTACGACGTACTCCTTTTGTAATATTGAAAAATGATGGTGGTGTTCAGGTGTTATGTTACAATGTACTACTTTTGTCATTTTGAAAATCAAACTATGTATAAATGTTTGGAAATAGAGATTATGTAATTGTCTTATGCTCGATGAAGCCATAATGACAGTTATACTGTATAACAACAGTTGAGTAGTTTTCTTTGTAGAGGCAGAACGACACTTGTGTCGTTTTCAAAACAGTAACAGCAGTTGTGTCATTTTCCTTTTCCTCTCGATTACGTAATGAGCATAAATCTCAAATGTTGTAAGGGGCGTGTTCAGTCTGCGATTTAATAAGTTCAGCTTATCATTATTGTGGCTCAAATGGGTCACGGCTCTTCAAAATCGATTTTATTGGAAGAACGACACTTGTGTCGTTCTCAAAACAGTAACGGCGGTTGTGTCGTTTTCTTTTTCCTATCGGTTAAGTAATGAGCATAAAACCCGAATGTTATAAGGGGCGGGTTCAGCCTGCAACTTAAACGGGTTCCGTTTATCGATTATCGTGGCTCGGACGGGTCGCGGCTCTTCAAAATCGATTTTATGGCAGAACGACACAGGTGTCGTGAAACGACACTAGTGTCGTTCTGTTGATTTTTCAAATATTTTGCAACTTCTCAAGGCAAAGACATCAAGGATTGGACCCCCCAAATCTATGAAGGATGGAAATATTGATTGTGTGACAACTAATGGTGGAATTGATATAGAATATAAGGCATGAAACGGTGAACACAAATCTTGGCCTAGATTCGGTTAAAGGAATTGGCATATCTCAAGTATTTTGTAAGGGACGTGTTCAGCCTGCAACTTAAACGGGTTCCATTTATCAATTATCGTGGCTCAGACGGGTCGCGGCTCTTCAAAATCGATTTTATTGGCAGAACGACACAGGTGTCGTTCTGTTGATTTTTCAAATATTTTGTAACTTCTCAAGGCAAAGATATCAAGGATTGGACCCCCCAACCTAAGAAGGATGAAAATATTGATTGTGTGACAACTAACGGTGAAATTGATATAGAATATAAGGCATGAAACGGTGAACACACAAATCTTGGCCTAGATCCGGTTAAAGGAATAAGGAATTGGCATATCTTAAGTATTTTGTAAGGGGCGTGTTCAGCCTGCAACTTAAACGGGTTCCGTTTATCGATTACGTGGCTCGGACGGGTCGCGGCTCTTCAAAACCGATTTTATTGGTAGAACGACACAAGTATCGTGAAACGACACTAGTGTCGTTCTGTTGATTTTTCCAATATTTTGCAACTTCTCAAGGCAAGAACATCAAGGATTGGACCCCCCAACCTAAGAAGGATGAAAATATTGATTGTGTGACAACTAACAGTGGAATTGATATAGAATATAAGGCATGAAACGGTGAACGCACAAGTCTTGGTCTAGATTTGGTTGAAAATACAAGGAATTGACATATCTCAAGTATTTTGTAAGGGGCGTGTTCAGCCTGCAACTTAGAGGGTTCCGTTTATCGATTATCGTGGCTCGGACGGGTCGCGGCTCTTCAAAATCGATTTTATTGGCAGAACGACACTAGTGTCGTTCTGTTGATTTTTCCAATATTTTGCAACTTTTCAAGGCAATAACATTAAGGATTGGACCTAAGAATGATGAAAATATTGATTGTGTGACAACTAACGGTGGAATTGATATAGAATATAAGGCATGAAAAGGTGAACGCACAAGTCTTGGTCTAGATTCGGTTGAAAATACAAGGAATTGGCATATCTCAAGTATTTTGTAAGGGGCGCGTTCAGCCTGCAACTTAGACGGGTTCCGTTCATCGATTTTCGTGGCTCGGACGGGTCGCGGCTCTTCAAAACCGATTTTAATGGCAGAACGACACAGGTGTCGTGAAACGACACTAGTGTCGTTCTGTTGATTTTTCTAATATTTTGCAACTTTTCAAGGCAAGAACAACAAGGATTGGACCCCCCAACATAAGAAGGATGAAAATATTGATTGTGTGACAACTAACGATAGAATTGATATAGAATATAATGTATGAAAAGGTGAAAGCACAAGTTTTAGTTTAGATTCGGTTGAAAGTACAAGGAATGAGCATATCTCAAGAATTTTGTAAACGGCGTGTTCAGCCCGTAACTTAAATGAGTTTCGTTTATTGAATATCGTGACTCGGACGGGTTGTAGCTCTTCAAAATCGTATTTATTAGCAGAACGACACTTGTGTCGTTTTGTTGATTTTTTCAATATTTTGCTACTTTTCAAGACAATGTCATTAAGGATTGGACCCCCCAACTTAAGAAGGATGAAAATATTGATTGTGTGGCAACTAGCGGTGGGATTGATATAAAATATACGGTATAAAACGGTGAAATCACAAGTCTTAGTTTAGATTCGGTTGAAAGTACAAGGAGTGGGCATATCTCAAGAATTTTGTAAACGGCGTATTCAGCCCGTAACTTAATGGGTCTCGTTTATCGAATATCGTGGCTCGGACGGATCGCGACTCTTCAAAATTGTATTTATTGGCAGAACGACACTTGTGTCGTTCTGTTGATTTTTCAAATATTTTGCTATTTTTCAAGGCAAGGTCATCAAGGATTGGACCCCCCAACCTAAGAAGGACGAAAATATTGATTGTGTGACAACTAGAGGTGAAATTGATATAAAATATAAGGTATGAAATTGTGAAAGCACAAATCTTACTCTAGATTTAGTTGAAAGTACAAGGAATTGGCATATCTCAAGAATTTTGTAAGCGGCGTGTTCAGCCCGCAACTTAAATGAGTTTCGTTTATCGAATATCGTGGCTTGGATCGATCGCGGCTCTTCAAAATCATATTTATGGGCAGAACGACACTTGTGTCGTTCTGTTGATTTTTTCAATATTTTGCTACTTTTCAAGGCAAGGACATCGGGATTGGACCCACCAACCTAAGAAGGACGAAAATATTGATTGTATGACAACTAGATGTGGAATTAACATAGAATATAATGTATGAAATGGTGAAAGCACAAGTCTTAGTCTATATTCGTTTGAAAGTACAAAGAATGAGCATATCTTAAGAATTTCGTAAGCGGCGTGTCTAGTCTGCAACTTAAATGAGTTCAGTTTATCGATTATCGTGGTTCGGACTTGTCGTGGCTCTTCAAAATCGTGTTTAGAGGCAGAACGACACTTGTGCCGTTTTCAAAACAGTAACGACAATTGTGTCGTTTTCTTTTTTCCTCTTGATTAAGTAATGAGCACAAATCTCGAATATTATAAATGGCGTGTTCAGCCTGCAACTTAAATGAGTCCAACTCATCATTATCGTGGCTGGACGGGTCGCGGCTCTTTAAACTCGATTTTAGAGGCAGAATGACACTTGTGCTGTTAAACGATTATCAATTTTCGTGGCTCTTCGTACTCATGTTTAGAGGTAAAACGACACTAGTGCCGTTCTTTTGATTTTTCCAATATTTTGTTACTTTTCATGGGAATGACCTTAAGGTGTCGCTTAGAGGCATAACGACAAGTGTCGTTCTTTTGGACTTTTATTTACAAATATAACGACAGTTTTGCCGTTCTAGTGGACGTTCTCAAAAAAGTAACGACACTTTTGTCATTCTGTTGATTTCTTCAATATTTTGCTACTTTTCTCGCAGAACGACGTCAAGCATGGACCCCTAACTTAAAAAGTTCGACAAACCGATTGTCTTTTTGGTCAATCAATCTAACTTACCTATTTTTGTACTCAAAATTGTCGTTTTCAATCATTTTAGTTTAAAAAAAAATTCGGGGGCTCCGCCCCCGAACCCCCAAGAGGGGGCCCAACTCTCGTATTTTTTGATAGAGAATATAGGTATAAAACGGTGAAAACACAAATTTTAGTCTAGATTCATTT
>CM032637.1:21569760-21615106 GCA_019097785.1 Fraxinus excelsior
ATATCACTACAACAAAAAAGGGGTCTTTCGCAACACATAAAAGGCAACATTTGGTGATAATTGTTGCTAAAAGGGACTTTTGGCAACATTTTGTAAGTGAATGTTGTCATTGGTATTAATAAATGAGCTTTGGCAACATTTTTTAGAAAAATGTTGCGGTTGGCACCTTTAGCAACGTTTATTGAGTGTTGCAAAAAGTTAGACTTTTAGCAACGTTTATGGACTGTTGCGAAAAGTTAGGCTTTTCGCAACGTTTGTACTTTTAGCAACGTTTGTCAAACGTTGCGAAAAGTCTAACTTTTCGCAACGTTTTATTGAGTATTGCGAAAACTCTTACTTTTTGCAACATTTGACAAACGTTGCTAAAAGTCTCAATAGCTTCACTTTTCACAACGTTTAACAAACGTTGCTAAAAGCACATGTAGCAACATTTCTCAAACGTTGCAAAAAATGAGTATGTATAATTTTTTGGCCCATTTCAATTCCAACCTAACAAATATCCAATCAAAATAACCCGCCAACCCAGCCCGTTTTGATTAAAAAAAATGAAAAAATGTCTAAATGAATCCTTCATTCTCTCTTGCCCTAAATCCCAATCAATCCGGCACTCTTTCATCCTCTTCAACACAAATCGCCAACACTAGTCCAGTCTCGCCACAGAACAACAGAAGAAGACGATCTCTCAAACTCATTTTCTCCTCTCCAACACAGACACCATTCAAACTACCCTTTTCAATTCATCCAAGATAATAAGTAATAATTATAATAATGTAGTAGTCAAGAGGGAGAGGCCGTCCAAGGCATGTACACAGAGGGCGGCAATCATGTTGTATGCGACGGTAGAGGTGGAGGCAGTGATGGCTGAGGCAGAGAGGAAGCGAAAGAAGACCAAGAGAAGGGAGAGGTTGGCGGCCCGGCTTCTGAAGGAGTCGTCTGAGGAGGAGGAGGGGAAGGGGGAGGACCAAGATGGAGAGGAGAATGGGTCCCTCTCGTCACTGTTGCAGCAATGTAGTAAAATAGTGACCTTATTGGTGGGAGAGCCGGAGCCCTCACAGTTACCGCGATGGACCATTCGATCCATGTAGCAGTTGGCTTCTATACTCAATTTCTTGAATGTATGTAATGAGAGAATAAGATGAAAAGTGATAAAGATTAGAATTTTTCTATTCGAAAGCTAATGTGTGTCTTCTGTGTCATGTGAAGGTATTTAGGCATTTGTTGAATATTATTAAAGTGGAGTTTTCTGCTGAAGAGTTTGAGACTGCTTTGATTATGCCTAATAATACTTTGGGAGATATACATATGCCATTGTTGAAGTTTAGTGCTTTACATTTGGCTCAATTTCAGATTGTGTACAACTTTATCACTTGTGTTAATTTGAATCTCCATGGTCTATCTGAGTTTGGAATGCACCCAGAGAGCATCTTATTTGTAGGAAGAAATAATCTGGAGATTCTTAATATATATTTCGAAAATGAAAGGTAACTTTTGACGTTTAATTTGAACTTTTGAGAACCTCTCAGAAAATGAGGTTGCGAGATGGAGGGTAGACCGAAACCTGTTGTAGTTGATAAGGATTTAGTTGCTTTGGATCTTCTAATGATGTAGCAATGATCCGAACTGTGGCAAATTCATATATCTGACCCCAAATTTATTATGGATAAAGATGAGTTTGTTGTTATCATTGTCTCATGTTTCAGCCATTAATTCCTACATTACATTCAACTGGGTGAGCTGGGTTTGTAATAGCTTCTGCAAACTTGCTTGCAGCCTATAAATCAAAATTACAACCTGACCTCTCCAAGTTTGAAAAAGATGATTTTTCTCCTTGCATTTCTCAAGTCAATATGTACTAGACGTGTAACTGAAATTGTATTTCCTTTGTGCAACTTTATCTTTCATTCTTTTACTTTCTGTCTTTCTTCTTTTTGTGTAGAATATCTCCTTGGAAGTCCTGCAAATTTCAGTAAATAAGATATGTATCCACGAAGTACAGAAATTTGAGATGCAAAGCCAGACTAGTGCTTAGTTGTGATTTATTTAAAATAGATTTGAATTTCCATTAGCATGTAGATAAGATGTATAAGCATATAAGATCTAACTTATTCTTGAAATTCCCACCAAAGTTCTTCTAACATAGATGAAGGAAATTGAAAAGGGACGATAATATTAGATTCTTATGTTCACAGTTTGCTAGTGACACAAGAAAAGAGGAAAGGGGTAGAATGCACCATTTCATTTTATGGTATCAAACTACTCCTTTCAGATGAAGCTGCTAAGAGATGGAATTTCAAGAGAAGTTGATATTGGTGCAAAGCTGATGATTGGGAGGAATTCTCATTGAAATACTAGCGTTCATGGCAATACCATACTTAGTTGGAATTTGACTTGTGGTTCTGATTTTAGATTGGACAGCTAGATGACTATATGTTTACTGGTTATTAGCAATCTATTGAAATTAGAGCCATATAAACTCTACCAAGTCTATTGGAATGACATGCAGGTAAATGGGAAGTCTAGGGACCAATTAGAAACTCACTGAGGACACACCTTCTTTCCCTACCGTTTGGCTATCATAGAGGCTTCTCAACTCTCTTGTTAGGCTTTCAAATGTTATGTCAACTATTGGATTTTTGGTTGTCGGCGACAAGGGCGAATTTCATGGACTGGTTTAGAGTTGTTTGCTTTTCTCCAATTTATGGATTTGTTTTGGGTTCTTGCCTTTATTGTAATGTGATAGATTCTTTTTTGGTAATATCTTTGCGTCATTAAATTATTCATACCCTGTGGAGATGCAATCTCACATCTCTTTCTTAATTCGCTGTTGAACCGCAGTTACAACGTTTCATGATTTGTTGTATAGTGTTGTTCTTTATCTGTGTTTATGTCCTCGTCTTTCCTTATCTATACAATCTGTACAAAGTTTTTGAAGCATTATTCTATTATACATTTTTGGATGAATTGAACCCATTTTTCTAACAATATCTGATGGATTTACTTACATTGCAGGTTGCAGAGGAAGATATACCTATAGTTGCATCACATGGATTAGTAGACATGCAATTTCAGTAAACTTCTAATATTGTGCTTGTTCTTGGCTTTAGGAAAATGGATATGTGGATATTTACAAGTTTCGATTTTTTTTATAAACGGGTCCCATGTATTTTTGAAGTATATTCACTTTTGATTTGCATGCTAATACCCTTATTAATTTTGTCATATGCAGGGAGTTAAATTATTTTTGGGATAGCTTGTGATCACATAAGCAAATTTAGATACGAATCCAATATTTTGTAAAACTTTGTTGGTCAATTGTGATTGCTTTCTTTTTGAGTAGGGTAATGATGTTAACTTTTTGAGTATGCTAATGATGTTAGCATATTGTATTGAATCATATCCACTATTTTTGTTTATTAGAATTATGTAAAATCTGATAACATATGATTAATTTGTAAGTATTTTATTGTTTCAGTATTATGGTTGGTTGGAAATCAAATATATTAATTAAGCAATTTTTTTAAAAAAACTGTAAAATGACCTTCGACAACATTTGCCAAACGTTGTCGAAGAAAGTTCGGAACCTCTACCGCAACGTTTGGTAAACGTTGCGGTAGCCCACTACGGCAACGTTGGAAAACATTACCTAGAGTCTAGGTAATGTTTTCCAACGTTGCCGTAGTGGGCTACCGCAACGTGTGGCAAACGTTGCGGTAGAGGGTTACCGCAACGTGTGGCAAACGTTGCGGTAGACGTTTGCCACCCTCTACGGCAACGTTTGCCAAACGTTGCTGTATCCCTATACTCTACAACAACACATCAATTTGCAACACCCATCCAAACGTTGTCGTAGGCCTACGGCAACGTTTTTTGAACGTTGTCGTAGGCTTTTTTGTTGTAGTGTATAATTCATCTTTATATAGAATTATTTCTTTAGTATATTATTTCTGGTCCTCTTCTACAAATATAAAAGGAAATTTCCCATATATCCTTATTTTAAGATTATTTTCCAAATAATTCTTGAATATATATGGTTCTGATAACTTAAAATTTAATAAATGGTTAACAAATTTGGCATTTACATGACTTGTCTGCTCCAGTATCTATAAGGACAAGAAGATTTTCTTGTATCCTTCTTAATTAACATATCTTGTTCTAATATAATATTGCAAACTTGATGGTTCAGCAATACTTAGATTTCTAAGTTGGCTTATCTCAGAATTTTGTTTGGAAGGGAATCTTGCAATAAGATTTTTTCCTTCTAGGCTTACACTATTTCTCCATATCAATCGTCCTTTAGAATTGATTCTCTTGCTTGTTTTTGAAAATCAAGCATTATTTGTTTTGGTATGGTAACTTCATGTTCTTGGTATTTTCTAGGAGGTATATATTGAGTTAATTCTTCAAAGTCTTTATGTATGATAATATTATCAGTTATCTTCCTTAGATTGTTGTGATGGCTAGTACTAAAAGCAAAAGCCTTACTTTTTCGCAACATTTTTAAGCTTCCAATTCTATAATATAAATTGAAACTTTGGTCAATATTTTCATCAATTAGTGATACCGCATAGTTTGGTTTTACTGTGAATATTTTCTTTTGGTAGACTAGATTTCCTACGATAGTTCCTAATAGAGCATCTATATGATCTTGTAAGATTTTATTGTCCATACAATATATTTCTATTGGTATATTCATACATTCCCTAAAGAATTCTTTTACCATGATTTGGATTCCTCATATCTCAATGCATTTTAACTTTCTTCTTACATTTTCTGGAATTTTGGATAACTTTTGTTTTACCCATTCTTTTGTGATTATAGGGATTCTTGCTTTTTTCATTGTATCTTCTATGTTGATAGATATTTCTTTGTAGTTCGTACTTACAATTGTTTTATTTACTCTTGATAGTATTTCTACGAATCCTTAATGGAATACGTCTTTTTCTTGTAAATCTAATATCTTTTTTGTTATCCCTTTGTACTTTCTAGCATTAAATGTGATTTCTTGGTTTATACTTTTTATTGAGTGTTCAACTTACTCAGTTGTTTTTACTTCTATTTCCTGGTCTATTTCTTGTATTTCTTGATTCATATATACTGTTTCGTCAAAATCTTCTTCTGATGGGGATGTATTTATAAATACTACTGCATTCACTACTTAAATCTTCAAAATTTTCAATTGGCTCCAAATTACTATCATCTTGAAATTCTTCATAGAGTCTAAGAGTTTTTATATTTTGTCTATATTTCTTTTTAGGACATTGAGGGACAATATGTCATTTTTCATTGCAGATGAAACACATACGTTTCTTGATATATTTTTGTTTGGGCTTTTCAGTCTATTTTATTTTCTTGAAATATTTTTTATATGGTTTAAAACTTCTTTTCTCAAACTTTTTGTAATTTTTGAATTTTCTTTTATATTTTTCATATGGCTTATATTTCCATTTGTAACATCCAAATTGTTCAATTTGGCTTACATCTCTATAACAACACAAAGCGTTTTTTCTTATCTTGTGTGCCTTTTTACTTTCAAAGGCTTCTCTACACTAGGTATTTCTCCATGGGAATGGTAACTTTGTAAAATAAGACCTTAGTATAGATTTATTTTCTTGATAGTCTCCTTGATTTGATATATAATATATTTCTTCGAATTTACATGTTTATCTATCTAATTCACACACATCACATATCCTTAAATTTTTCATTGCTATTGTTCTTTCATTATATTCTTCTTGTTTCTCAGCATTTTCATTAACTCTGAATTTATGTCCTAAGAATTCTGTTCTCAGGGCTCTTTCGAACCTTCTTAATATCTATTGTATATTTTGCTCCTTCAAAGTATTTCTATTGTCTAATGTTTCATTTGTATTTTCTCCATATTTTATTCTCCTTTTTATTTTTTCTAGTAATTTTCTCCACCGTTCTGATACAATTCATCTGAATATATGTTCTATAAACCCAGAAGGTTGTATATGTTTCCCATATATTAAATTGTATAGTTAAGTTTGTACTTTTCATCCATGTTTCAATAGCTTTATCTTTATGTACACAATCAAGATCTAACTATATTCCTGTTGTGTGGATTTGTTCATTATAAGATTTTATTGGATTTATTTCTTTTATAGATTATTTTCTTACATTTTCATTGTATCTTTTTTGTGTTTTTCTATATTGATATTGATTAATACCATCTTTATTAGGTATTGGTATACCATAAAAATAGTCATATTCTTCATCACTACTAAATTATGTTTTTATATTATGACTAGATGATGGATTAGTATTCATTTTTATATTTTCCATTTTTTCGGTTAATTCTTCTAACTGTTTTTTGTATTCATTATATTTTTCGCCAGTAGATTCTAAGAAATTTTGTTCTATTTCTTCAACTTCTGTAATTATATATTGTTTTTTCTCATGATCATTTCCTTTATCGTTATCTTTCTGTATTATCCTGAAATTTTGGGGTGGATTAATTGTAATCTTATCTTTTCCCTTAAGATTTTTATTCAAAAGAGCATTTCCTATTTGTATATTATATTCTAGATTTTCCAATATTTTGTGTATATTTTCAAAACTTTCATTTGTACTATTTTTAGGTAAATAAGGATAACTTGGTTTCTTTTGTTTTTCAACTTTTTTCAAAAATTCTTCAATTATATTTTCTTCATTTATT
Source organism: Fraxinus excelsior (assembly GCA_019097785.1). Taxonomy (NCBI): domain Eukaryota; kingdom Viridiplantae; phylum Streptophyta; class Magnoliopsida; order Lamiales; family Oleaceae; genus Fraxinus; species Fraxinus excelsior. Next base: position 21,576,437 of record CM032637.1, read on the forward strand.
ATGTTCATCATTATCTTATGTTCGTAAGATGGCTCTGATACCATTTTTACCAGAGTGCACAGATCGCACCCTCTACCGTCTGGGTTTACGGAAGCGACCCTGACTTGACAACAGTATAAAAGTACCTATCAGAGTCCTGTGCTTAGCAACAGGGTTCTACCCCTGTTAGAGGCCTCGAGCCGGGGGCGGAGAGTCGATAATTACTGCTTTTCTCTATAGAGTTCCACCCGGATACATATCATTCATGTATGCTTTGATACATTTTATCGGAGTGCAGCGGAAATGTTTAGATTTTAATAGTTTCGTTTAATATTTCGTAGGTATTTAAGAGGTTGCAATAAAATGCATAAAATTGACTATCTTTTGTTAAAGTTTTTTCTTCAATAATTATATCTAGTTCGTCAATTCTTCTTTCTAAATTGAAAATCATTTTTTTGTATATATTTTTCAATTTTGATTGCTTGATTATCTATGTAAGCGTCTTTATATTTAATTTTGGATCTAACCATTCTAAAAAGAATCCATTTAGATCTTCTATTTGGTAATTTAATACACTATATATTGTAGTTCTTAGATGAATAAAGTCTAGTACAATATTTGGAGTTAAATTTATCAAAGATTCTTGGTTCATAAATTCTCGGGGACTTAATTAAAATTTCTATATACTTATAGTGACTTTGGTTGCAAATTTTATGTAAGAGGGTATTTTAGGGATTTTGCCTATCTGGATTTTTTCCTGAATTCGTACAGTTTTGGATAAGTAGAATTATTCTTTTAATATAGGGAAAAGTTGGGTAAATCCCCTTTGCCCGGAAAAGGGGCTGTATTGGTGGGGGCACTATATTTCTTTTTACTCTTGCGTTCTATTTTCATAAAACGTTAATAGATTGAGGGTAATTGCGTAATTTTCATTGACCAGAAGAGGGTATTTTTGGTCCTTCGCAACTCAACGTTTCCATTGATATTTACGTAAATGTGACAAATGTGATGACATTTTTCAATTTAAAAATTTTTAAATGTACATTTTCCTATAGATAAATGTGTTATGGTGCCAAATTCTCATTAAAATGATCTCCAAACACAGGCTAATTATGTTGAAATAACACATTTAGAAGATCATTCTGTTTAAAATACATTCTAAACCTAGTTAATAAAAGCATTCTGTTTGCATATTTTGATATTTCACCATTAGTGAAAGCAACAAATAATATAATGAATGCTGGTAATTTTCAACAGACTAAAATGGAAAAACTCAGCCAAGTAAAAGAGAAATCTGACTTGTCTCTGATCTATTTGCAGCTGTATATAGATTTCTCCAATGGTCCCATGAGTCCCTGAAGAAAATTGAATAGAAAAAATGGTTTCCACCAGATACCAATAATAGCAAAGAAAATCTAGAGAGAAATCCAAATTTACAATAAGCCTTCAGTTTGTTATGAAACGCAAGGAGAATTTCAAAGAGAAACAGACAAGAACAAACAAATCCATAAAGGAAATTAATGAAAAGGGTACAAGTGTAGAGCTCCCTTCAATCCAAACAAGGATCTAACTTGGGTAATGCAGGCTCCTGACATATACAAGCCACAAAACCATCCAAATGGCTTAAAAAAGTTTGGATGAGGCTGAGGAATCCATAGGTCAGCAGCTCAATCTTCCCTGCAAGATCCTTTATTGGACTTCAAGGAGCTCCACTCTCAAACCCTAATCTCACTACACACAGAAAGTCAGTCAATCCACAGTACTTCACCTCCCAACCCACCCCCACCAACCCCAAAGTGCCCTTTTCCAGCATAACAATAATCTCCACAAGAAAACCGATTTGATCAAGTTCAAGTTTGCAACTTCATATAACTCTACCAACGAGAAATCAATGCAGTACTATTATTATTGCACGAATTTCAGATCTAAGTGATCAAGAAAAACATTTGGCAGAAAAATCCATGGATTCATAGATCCATGAACGTGTGCATCAACTGAGATCTGAAGTACGAAAAGACTTCAGAATTCAAGTGCAAAATTCATAACCCTTAAAGAAACATATTATGAAAATAAAAATAAAAAAATACACACAAGATGCCCTAGATAAAGCTAAATAAAAATCACTCCTATCCATAGAAACAAAGAAAACTCTAAAATGCCCTGAAGTATTAAAAACATCAGAATTCAGTTCAAAATCCATGACCCTTTTACCTTCAACAAACATATTATGAAACAAACCCACCAACAAGAAGCCCCAGATAAGACTACCTAGAGCCTATCCATGGCTGTAGGAACAAAGAAAACCCTAAAAGGAGAACTTAGGATGAAAGATAAAGGTGTGAGTGGACGATATATAAAGGGGCTGGGATATGAGAAACGGTAAAATATTGGGTCGACAGCTGGGGCTGTTTCTTTAATTTTCATATTAATTTATGTCTTTTCAACTATTTATTCTCTCCATAAAAAAATAATTTTTTCATGTATTCACAACTTTTCTATACATTTAACTATATATATTTTCGGAAAAAATTACTATTCGTAAAATTACTTCTAAAAAATCATAATCAAGGGATGAATTGTCTTGGGAACTGTCTTCTGGTTAATTGATTAATTTTCTCAGGCCTTTATAGAAATCAGAATCACATGCTCTTGTCACCACAAGATCTATGCACGTCTGCACGCTCATTTATCTCATTAATTATAACGTTAGCTTTGTCTGGGAGCAGTGGGAGTTTTCAGGACAGCTATAACTGTAAAAAAGTCTGTCAAACATTATAGTGTTGGGAAGAGCATTTGGTGGCAACTGGCAAGCCCTTTCCAACTGTAATTATTTGTCCGAAAGCTCTTGTATTCAAATGGATTTTAATTTAGGGATATTTTCAAAAATGTCCAATTGAAAAATGTCATTTTCTTATAATTCTTGTAAAAATAGCCAAATTTGATATCAAATTGTCTATTTTACCCTTAATGAAATGATTACTCTATTTGTATTTTTTTCTCAATTTGAAACATATTTCAAAAAGAGCAAGTGGCTTCCATGAGAAGCCACCATACTTGTAGCTATTATCAAGATGAGTTCATTTGCTTACCTTTTTAATTAGATATTAACCAATTATTGTAGAAAAATTGAAGAAACAAATAAGTATATGATTTCAAGTCAACAAATTTAATCTCCTCCAAATTTGAAGTTGATTCGACTCTCATAATTTCTTGGTAGAATGTATTTTTCTTTGAAATTATATTTTTATTGTTAAATTTAGGGTTTAGTAGTTATATATTTGATTTCATTGAATTGAATTATCTAAATAAGTAGTAGATATTTGTTGTAACACTATTTTTCAATCACTTAGGTAGATAATAATTTCAAGTACTTCTGTATTGAGAATGTCATTAATGGTAGAATTACTTCTTTTCAAAAATGGTGGTTGAAGTTGAAGATGATAAATGCATATGTTGAAATGAATCACGTCGTATCATTCTCAACATTTTATAAACGTCGAGAATGATAATTTAAATATAATTTTAGAATTTTCAAATGTCAAGAATAACATTAAACACTAAACAAACTTAGGGAACATTTTGGGTACAGCGTTTCACGTATTGCACGCGACTAGCATATTTGTTTTCATGATTCATTATTAGCCGATAATTTTTTTGTTTATGACATGCAGATATGGGAGATGTTATGAGATTCATTGTCTTGTACGGTAGTACATTCGTCAACATGGACGACACATGGAAGTGGTTAGGGGACTGAACAATATCAATTGTTATTCGACGTGATATTAGCTATGAAGAGCTTGTACACATTATTCGAGAAATTGAATATTGACATAATGAAGTTTCGAATTCAATTGAAATTCAAAGTTTCGAACATGAATATACCCCCTGCTGATGTAGCCGACGATGAGGATTTGTAATGGTACATTTCTGTTCACTCACAAGCAACCTTGTGTGTAATTACAGATCAATATGATGCTGAAGAGCATGAATTGTGTGTCAGAGTAGACTGTTTCCCACCAATAAAAGATGCATTGTGTGGACGTAACGAAGTGGGTGTGAGCGAAGTACAAGTGTCACAAATGATTCATAATACGGATGTTTGTTTGGGCGAAGGGAATTCGTATATTGGAAATGAAATTCAGTCGATGGATGGAACACGTTGTTAATGCTAATACTTTCATATTAAATCACATTGAATTGTTGTATGTTTGAACTATACAAATTTTTCTTTTTTTCTTGACATTTTATGCATTTCTCGACACTTGAAAAGTTATTACATTTGTATTCGGATCATCTCGACACTTGACATTACATTTGTCTAGAACGACATTTAGTCCGAAACAGAAGATTTTTCTATATTTCATACGGTTTCTCGACATTTGATCTATCATTCTCAATATTAAATATCTGTCAATCTCGACACTTGATATTTCAACTGTTAGGAATGATAGTTCATAAATGAACCAGCCCATTTCGACATAATCCAACTAAAAAATATGTAAAAATCTAATTAGAATTGATTTACATGTGGAAACCCATAATCCTAACTGACTCAATTAAAATCCAACTAAAAATCATGAAAAAATCGGTGGTTATTGATCAATTTATAGGGAGTAGGTAGCATTTAATGCATGAATTGATATTTGTACTTTTTCAAATAGTAGCATAGATTATGTGTCAAATTTCTATTTGCTGCACAATTTTAATTATTATATAAGAACATTTGTAATAACAGTGGAATTTGAAATTTTCATTAAGGGCATTTTGGTCTAAATTTTAGTAAAATAGACATGTAAGAAATTTTGGACATTTTTGCAAATGGCCATAGAAAAGTGGACATTTTTTTGAAATTTCCACTTTAATTTATTTAGCTCTATTTGTTACACATTAAAATTTTCATTTCATTTTTCTATTTATTTTTCAACCACACATATTTTAATAAAATAATATTTTACATAACTTCAATAATTTTTCCTTCTTTTTCAACCACACATTCTTCATCAGTCTACAATTTCAAAATACACTACTTCAAAATAATGTGGCTCAAACACACCATTACTGAGAATAATCACGTATTTATGATTATAAAGAATCAAACTTATTTACTTAAAAATGGCAATGGGCCGAGCCAGCGGCTCGAATATGCACGAGCCAAGCTCGTGGCTCGTTACTCGCTGGTTGAGCTCGGCTCGCGAGCTTGTTATTTTTTTTATTAAAGATAAGCCTTTAATATATATATATATATATATATATATATATATATATATATATATAACCCTTGATTTTGGAGGAACGAGCCGCTTGTAAAAAAAGAGCCAAGCTTGGCGGGTTAGCCTGCTCGGCTCGAGTTCGGGCTTGGGCCGAAGAAATATTGGCTCAATTGCCACCTTTATTAATTTACTTCATTCACCAAAAGGACATTGTAAGGGGAAAGAAGGGAAATGTTCTAGTGAAGGGAGGAATTAGATAATAAGTTTAACTTACAAACCATAAGTATCAAAGGTCACTCTTTCAAAGAAAGATAAAATTATCCTTCTTAAGGTATATAAATTATTAAAATAAGTTAAAAGATAATAAGATGTGAATACTCTTTCAATTACAAAATAAACTTGTCATCCCAATTCAAATTTAAAACAAATCAACAGTTCTTCCATACTTTATCTCATTCAACACTAAAACCTCAAAAATTTCTTCAAAAACTCAATACAAATATCTCATGAACATTTATTAGAAACTAAGGGGGCGTTCTCTTTAGCCGTTTTGGGCCGTTTTCTGTTTTCAATTTTTCAAAACAGTAAAAACGCGTTCTCTTTCCTGTTTTCGAAAACGCGTTTCTGAAAACGAAAAAAAATTTGTACACAAAACACAAAACGGAAAAAACATCGTTTTGTGTTTTCCAAGCCAAACCCACGTCAAAAAATGAAAACACGCGAATCAGCCATTTTCTGTTTTTCAACCCTCTTTTTCCAAAGCAATGGAGCAGCCACTTCCAACCTTCTAAACTTAGGCCATCCTCCTCCACCACCACCGGATTTGCAAACCATTGTCAAGCCCTCAATCCCTTCTCCAATAACCACACAAACCACTACCCAAACATATACCAAAATTAATCAAAAATCATCCTCAAAAATTGAAAAAAAAAACATATTGTTTCTACTGAAATCTCCACCTCCAGCGACACCCAAGGTCGCGCACCACCACCGGTCGATTGCCCACCCCCAGACGTCTCCAGCCATAGCTCCAATTTACCCAAAATGTCAACCCAACCACAGGTAAAATGGCGACCCAACCATTGCCAAAATCGCCACAGTCACCGCCTGCACCAACCACCGCCAAGTCGCGATGCTCACCTTTCCAACAGAACTGCCCCCTTTTTTCAGTTACAACACCACGCCACAACCAACCACCGCATCAAAGAAAGCAAAAAAAAATGAGGACGGGATAGTGGGGAGTGCCCAAACCCAAACCACCACTACGCCGCTCGTAGGGAGATCGCCGGGAGCGTCGTTCGCAGGAACCGCCGGCGATCGCAGTGAGAGACAGAGAGAAAATGAGAGAGAGACTATTGAAATGAGTTTGAAATGAAGAGCGGAAGAGAACACGTTTTCCTTTTTTTATTTTCGAAAATAGTTTTTGAAAATGCCAAAAAGAACACATTTTCAACAATCTCAAAATAGACCCCCAAAACACAAAATCCAAAATGAATTCAAAACTCAAAACACAATTGAAACACAAAGAGAACGGCCCCTAACATATTCTAACTTGAGAAATGCTGAATGTACAACCTTTTTACACAGTAATTTTGATAGTCCTCTCACATGGGGTGTGGGGCCGCGATTGTGGACCCACCCCATGTGAGAGGGCTGTCAAAATGTATGTGTAAAAAGGCTATAGATGTAGCATTTTTCTTCCAACTTTTTGAAATAGTAAGAGTCCGTTTGATTGTAAATGTGGAAAATGGATGGATAGAAAATGAATTTTAGGAATTGAATAGCTTAAAAATTATTTTGCTGGGAATTGTAATTAATTGCATTTGATTGATATAATTTTCCACCTGAAAAATGTTAAAAGTTTGGTGTTCGTTGACTTTATTTTTTATGAAAATTGTCCATTAAGTGATAATTTCTTTTACCATTGGATCTATAATTTGTTTCACTTGTCAAAAAATATTAAAAAAAAATTAACATTCCGAATACCATTCGTTTGGCTTTGTTTTACATAGAAATTGTCAATAAAAGTTATAATTTTTTTTTTATCATTTGGCCCCTATTTGGTACACATTAAAATTTTTATTCTCATTCTTCTACTAATTTCCAACCACATATTCTTCAATAAAATAATATTTTTCATCACATCAATAACTTTTCCTTCTTTTTCAACCACACATTCTCCATCAATCTACTATTCCAGAATACATTCTTCCAAAATAATATGGCTCAAAAAAACATTGGTCTAGAATTTTTTCCAATTGCGAAAAAAAAGTTGGAAAATGAAAACCCACCTAAAAGGTGAGAAAACAATTTCAACCAAAACAAGGAAAATGTGCACGTGTGAGAGAAAGTGAGAAAAAATTTCCCAGATAAAATTTTTGTAATCAAACAGGTAAAAAGTAGGAAAATCCATGGAAAGTCAATAGTATCAAAAGGGCCTAAGTATGTTTGCACTTTTTTGCTTTTACTTAGTTTGAGTTTTATTTATAATTGTTAAATATTTTGTTGGCTTATTTTAGCGTGTTTAGATAGATGGTTACAAATTATTGAGTAACTTTAAGGAAAAAATTTAGCAAAACATACGATCTGTTAATAGTAAAATATAGTTTATCGTCTGTAAACAGATGTTCTAGGTTTACGTTTAACATATGATCATGTCTTTTAACGTTTAACAAACTGTTGATTGTATGCTTACAAGATTGTTTGTGAAGCCCAATTAACTTTTTACACCATACTTATCTAATTTTTTTTTTTATTGAATTTTATATTAAAATGCATCTCTCAGTTTGTTACTTTGATGAATTTCTAAGTGATAAACATGATTGATGGACATGGATTTCAATCGGGAATCATGGAAAATGTGTTGCGGCACTTTGTGTCTTAGTGAATACATCTATAGGGATGTGTATCGTGACTTACAAAACCTCTTCAATGTTGATTATTCTGAATACAAGATGAATTTCAATTTTTTTTTTTTTTTTTTTTTGACAATTCACATTTGTTGGTTCTACTGATAAAAATTACTTTTGACTTGCAAGTGAGGTGGCTAATTCAACTCACCAAAATCACTATGCTCCTCTTTATGTAACTTTTGTAAGAAAGGATATCTCCGTGAATGAACATGAAGCAAGTGATGATATTGGCCATAATATTGATTGTTTTTTACACAGTGGATATAGCTCAGGATGACGTAGTTTTGGAGACAATTCTTATAGACTTGGATCTTAATGTTACTCAAAGAATCCCTAAGATAATTCAAGATAATGAGAAAAAAAATTCATTTACAAACAAGGACTTCATTGATTTATCCACACATAAACACGAGTTAATTCAAGATAATGAGGAGGAACTTTCATTTACAAATCAAGATTTCATTGATTAATCTCACTATTATGTATATGATTACATTAAAACACAACTTTGAGATCAAAGTAAAAAAATTAAATAGGACCAACTATACAATTATCTGCGTAGATAAATTTGCAAGTAGTGTTAGTAAGTCTCAAAGTTTAATGCAACTGATTTCTTTATAGTTCACCATTATGCACACAATCATACTTGCTTAGTAAGTATTCATCGTAATGATAACCGACAACTGAGATCATGTATTATAAAAAGACATATAATGCATAGGTTTTAAGATCCAATGGCAATTTACAGACTTGCAGACATTATTTATGACATCCATGAGAAGTTTGGGATGGTCCCGAGGTAGTAAAAAGCCTAGAATGCTAAAGATTGTGCTTTGGGGGACTGAAGAGTTGTTCTAAATTAGTCTTGTATAGCCATAACATGATAGAAATAATCTTGGTTTGACATTCTTTATTGAGACTGCTTTCGCAAACCGCTTTAAATACTTCTTCATGGCTCTCGACAATACGTTCGAGGATTTACCTCTTCAACCCGATGCCTAATTCTAGTCGAAGAACATTCTTGAAAGCTAAATATGAATGTACGATGATTATTGCTGTATATCAATATGTGAACTTTCAAATTTGTTGATACTACCCGTCATGTGGAGCTATAGTACGAGTACCTTGGTGCAACTAAATCTTTGGGACATGCTTTTGTGGCCGAGTCTAGTTCTGAAAAAGTTTTAGGCTTTAAGTGTAAGAAGAACTGGACCAAAAACGAAAAAGGGAAAAAGACTGGAAAGGGACCTAAAATAGCAAACCCAAACACAACGAGAAGGTTAAGTGGTTTGGAAAGAAGAAAGACAAAAGCAAGCTCAAATGCTATAATTGTTGGTGCTGGGTTACATTGCTCGGGAATGCCCAGAGTTAAAGAAGGTATATCTTGTAAATACTTCTTTTATTATTGTTTATGTTTTCAAGCACTGTTATGCTAACTAAATTTTATCCCATGTGGATTGTAGGCTCATGAACGACAAACTATGTAACTAGGGATCAAGAGGCATTTGTGGAGTTCCATTGATTTCAGCTGGTACAAAGTGGATATACGTTAGCAACAATGATAGAGCGGAGGTGAAAGGGTTTGGTACATACAAGTTGCATTTGCATATTGGCCGTACTATTTTCATTCATGATGTCCTATTTGCTCTAGAGATACAATGAAACTTAATTTTTGTTATTGTTCTTTTAAGATTAGGTTTTAGTTTGAACTTTTGTGATACTAATGTTCGTATTTGTAATCATAATGTATATTATGGATTAAATATGTAGCTGGTAGTTTTATGGTGTTGGTTGTGATCCAAACACTTCTAACTATTATGTTGATTGTTTGTTTTTCTATGAATATATCTAATTTTTCTAAAGATATGAATGTTGATATATGTGTATGGCTTGCTAGATTAGGACATATTGGACAAGAGAGAATGAATATGTTAGTAAAAGGAGGTTTGCTAGGTTCAATCCTAAGGTTTTGTTACCTTTTTTCATTAGTGGAACGGAGAAATTTATTAATAAAGCCTCGCTTATGGTGGAGGAAAATTGTAATTACAGACTCCATCCCAAAACAAAACAATCAAATATTATCCAACTTAGAAAACATACCAATCTACATTAGCATCTCAATGGGGAATTCCTAATCTATCTGTGTGTAAGATGCCCTTCAAAAGCAAAGATACAGGTTCACCAAATCAAGAATAATTTGCAACCCCTTGCACCCCCTCCTTAGATAGGAAGTCTGCCACCATGTTAGCTTCACGAAATATATGTTTCACGTTAGCATTAAAGGCACGTAAGAGCTCCATAATCTCTTCCCAGAATAAAATAGGTACCATATCGAACAACATCCTTTGATCACCCATTAGGCAACAACCAAAGAATCTGTCTCTACATCAATATCCTTCAACCTCAATTCTCAGCACAACCTCAATCCATCTTATAGCGCATGGACCTCAGCCACCACGTTAGTGGTCTTACCGTAATGGAGAGAAAAACTAGCAATAAAACTCCCATGTGAGTCTTAGATAACACTCCATCCACCAGCTAAGCCAAGATTGCCTTTGCACGCACCATCGGCATTCGATTTCCACCTGTTCTGTAGAGATTTCAACCATGCAAATAGCTTTACAGATTTATCCTTCGGATGTATAGTAGGACAATTTAACCATATGGAATATACTGCATCAGCCACCTGAAATCTGATTTCCTTTTACAATCCAACCCACAATGTCACTAGAGCAATATTTCACCAATCTTACTATACCTTACCAGTTCATGTTCACTCCTTCCAATCGTGTTTCACATCTCCTTTTCCATAGTGCCCATGAAATGAAAATAGGGACTAGACTTCGTAGTACGCCAAGGTTAGTTGAAGCTACTGCTTTCATCCACCGTAAATTCATCTCACTTTTCCACGAGAAAAACTTAGGAATATATAGGTTAAATTGAGTTTCAAAGTAGTCCCCATACCTTGGAGGCACCTCATTTTCACATAAAATATGATCAATACTTTCGGTTTTTGGCAATAGACAACAGTTGTACTAAGAAGCCGTGGGATCCCAATGGACTAGACAACCTCGTCTACCGGTGGACAGTTCTTTTTGCACATCAACATACAAACGATGTCTTCTTTGGCACTATATAATTCCACAACCTTTCAATGGACTAGGTTCAGACATCCCAAGCCGATTATTGGTATAAGGATTATATTGGTCGCTCCCAACGCCATAGTCAAAGGTGTACTTGTAAAAAAACTCCTTTGCCACATCCAACATATCACCCTTTTACGTCTATGTCTAATATGGGGGGCTAGCTACCAACCCAATCCACTAGTGCATCAAGAAAGCCTTCTAGATTGAGTTTACTCCAAATATCAGATCGTACGAATTTTAGTCATCAATCTAATAATCTCCTAAAACTTCAACCCAAATCCAACCTTAACACGCTATACACAGTATATAGAACCTAATCAACACAGCCAACAATCGACCCAAGGTTACTGTTACAATAGCGATTTACACATGGATTTCACAGATCCTTTCAAGATCTGAAAACATCAACTAAAGAGAATAAGAAGAGACTTTTTGAGAACACGAGCAACTATCGAGCTAAAAAACCAACTGATCAAATCAAGAAAGTGAATAATCAAAAGTCATCAGTCAACAAGTTAAAACCAACTAAAGATCATAGCTATTGATTAAATCGAACGGCTCACAAACCATATGAAGAAGCACAATCTGGGAAATTAACAATCCAGCCAATAGGAGATGGCCACGTGGATACACAACTTAAAGAGTTGATATTTTTGCAAACACATTTTTTCATCTTTCAATCTTCCCCGTGGTTCCAAAAATGTAAACTCCCTACAGTATGCTTAAATGGTGCACTAATATATGAAGGGTCCAATATCATTGCTCGAGTACCTACAAAAGATTAACCAGTATCAATATGCAGTAAAGATAAACAAGATCTAAACTTATTTAAATGTAGAATTTTGATTCCCATTTCAGATGGATTTACTTTTGTAAATTTTTTCAGGTATAATCTCACCACATGTAATTTTCTCACGTATAAAATGGCACTTCACTTCAATATGCTTGGATGTTTCATGATAAACATGATTTTTGCATAAAAGTAAAGCACATTGACTATTAGTGAAAATTGTAGGTATCTCATGTAAAAAATTCAATTTTTCCAAAATTCTCTTTAACCATATACATTCTTTTACAGATTCAACTATTTCCACATATTCAGCATATGTACTGGATAATGTAACAATATGTTGAAGTTGTGACTTCCAAGTGATACAATTATCACCACGTGTAAAGAAATATACAGTAGTAGACTTTCTTGGGTCTTTATCCCCTGCAAAATTAGGGTTTACATACCCTTTCAATATTAATGAATCAGATCTATTCTTAAACACCCAACCTACTCTAAGTGTTCCAACTATATATCTCAATAACCACTTTAACCTAGCCCAATGAGGTTTTCCCGAATTAGACATAAACCTACTTAGAAAACTGATAGAATATGCCACATCAGACCTAGTTGTAACCATAGAAAACATGACTGGCCCTATGGCATTAGGATATGGAATGTTCTTCATATCTTTAATTTCATATTCAATTTTAGGACATTGGGCTGAAATGATGTTCATGTAGGCTACAAGATGAATATTCACATACTTAGCTTCTTTTATGCCAAATTTGGTTATAACTTTATTTATGTTTCTTAAGATATAGTCAATATATTTTCTTTTCTGAACCTGTTAATAACCATCCCTAAAATTTTCTTAGCATTCCCTAAGTGTTTCATATCAAATTCAAATTTTAGGAGATTCTTGAGCCTTATTATCTCAGCTTTGCTAGAACTAGCTAGCAACATATCATCTATATATACAAGTAGATACACCTCATCACCAGCTTTAGTGTTGTTATAGTACAAGTAATGATCATATTCACTTCTCCTAAAACCAATTTCTAGTACATATGTATCAAACCATATGTACCACTGTCTAGGATTTTGTTTAAAACCATGCGGAGATTTTTGCAACTTCCACACAAAGTCAAAATTTCCGTTTCTTCAAAGCCTTGGGATTGACTCATATAAATGTCATCTTCTAACTCTCCATGTAAGAAAACAGTCTTGACATCTAATTATCCAAGTTCCCAATTGAATTGAAAAACTAGTGCAAGAATCAATCTTATTGTTTTGTATTTGATTACAGGAGAGAAGATTTCATTATAATCAACACATTTCCTTTGAGTAAAACCCTTGGCCACAAGTCTCGCCTTATATCTCAAAGGATCGGTAGAATTAATTCCTTTCTTGGCTTTGAAAATCCATTTACATTGAACAACTTTCCAAGTTTCATGTTTCTTTACAAGTTTCCATGTTTTATTTTCAAGTAACGATTTCATTTCATCCTTTATAACATCTTTCTATTTATCAGAATCAGAACTATTCATGGCTTCTTCATAAGATGAAGGTTCTGAATGTTCTAGAGATTCATCGAGATAAAAGCAAAGTCAATCAAATTATTTATTTCGTATCTTGAATTTGGTCTGACTTGTCTCCTTTCTCTATCTCTGACCAATTGATAATCTTGAACGCTAGTTTCATTTGTGAGGATATTTGTATTCTCAATTTCAGTTTCAACCTCAGCTTGATGTACATCTAATTCACTAATATTTTCATCAGATTGTTCAACACAAGTTTCAACATTTTTAGGTTGAGTATGACTGATTCTAGATAACTTCTCCTCAATTTGTAAAGTATTCTCTTTGATTTGCTCTTTAGAATTATCAATTTTATTTTTCAAACATGTCATTTCGAACTTATTAAATACCACATTTTTGCTATTAATGATCTTAATGCCTTGCACACCTAACACCCATAACCTGTACCCTTTTACCCCTTCAAAATAACCAAGCACAACACATTTAGTGACTCTAGGATCTAACTTTCCCTCAATCTGATGTGTATATGTCACACATCCAAACATCCTAATGTAAGAAAAGTTTGGGGGCTTCCCAGTCCAAAGTTCCTATGGAGTCTTAAACTTAACAGAACTGCATGGAGATCAATTTATAAGATAAGTAGTTGTAGTCACAACCTCAACCCAATTTTTTTAGCTAATTTGGAACTAATCAACATACACCTAACCTTATTCATTAGAGTTATATTCATTCTTTCAACGACCCCGTTCTGTTGAGGTGTGTATGTTTAATAGTTCTTGTGTCTTACAATCTCCTTTTGTTTGCAGAAGTTATCAAACTCAACATTACAACATTCTAAACCATTATCAGTTCTTAGAGTTTTTAACTTCTTATCAAGTTGATTTTTCACCATTTTCAACCAAGTTCTAAATTTTTGAAATGTCTCAAATTTATTTTTCAATGGATAAGTCCATAGATTTCTCGAGTAGTCAACAACTATAGAAAGGAAGTACTTATTGCTTCCAAAGGTCAGGTGACTTTCTGGTCCCCATAAATTTGAGTGGACATAATCTAGAGGCGTAGAGGTGGTATGTAACCCAATCTCAAAATCACCCTATGTGATTTACCCAACACACATGTTTCACAAAATTCAAGGGGTTCAATCATAACTTTCACAAGTAGTTTTTGTTTACTTAGATACTTCAAAACCTTATTTCTATATGTCCCATTCTGTTATGCCATAATTCATATTTGCTTTTAGTTACGGTCAAAGATTTTGCATTTTGAGGAGTAATAGTCTCTCCCATAAGATAGCATAATCCATTTCTTTTAGGTCCCTTGAGATTTACCAAAGATTACTTCATCACTTTCTAAGTGTTATTATCTGACTTGAAAGAATATCCCCCCATCTTTAAGAATTCTCAATGAAATAAGATTTCTTTTCAGATTTGGGACATATCTTATATTCTTCAATTGTGTGACAATACCATCTTGCATCCTAATTGTAATGTTACCAATACCAAGAACACTTTGGAAGTTATTATCACCCATATACACTTTCCTGGGTTCAGCTTTTTTTTAATTATTAAACCATGACCTATTAGGACACATATGGAATGTACACCCTAAATCCAAGAGCCATTCCTTATCTACCTCTTCATATGACACAATAATTACATGTAGGTTATCTAATTCAAAACATATGGCTGAATTATTCAATTCATCATTATTGTGATCCTTATGTTTCTTCTTCCATTCAAAACAATATCTTTTAAAGTGAGCTAATTTTCCATAATGGTAATACTTCTTATTGCTTTTATCTCTTGATTTAGATCTGGTTTTAGATTTGGATTTGAATATTCTATTGTTGAAGTTATTTTCCTTCTTCTCATTCATCCATCTCACAAACATGCTCTCATCTCTTGTACTTATTTTAGATTCTTTCTTGATCTCCAATTCCTGATATCTTAAAGCATTAGTGAGAATGCTTTGTGTTAGAGCATCTCTAGACAATTATATCGCATTCTTTATATCTTTCAATGAATCAGGTAATGAATTAAGGAGAATCACGACAAGGTCTTCATCATCAAATATCTTTTCATTATGAGCAAGGTTCTTAACTAGGATACTAAAATAACTCAAATTAGCTTCCAAATTCTTTCCACTATCCATCTTAAAGCTAAACAGTTTCTCTAAGAAGTACATTTTATTATGCAATGTCTTAGTTAGAAACAAAGCATTTATTGCAATCTACAAGTCCCTAGGAATGGTATGATCTTTAACTTATCTTACTATATCATCATATAGGTGCAATATAATAGAGTTGTATGCTATTTCATTCATATGTAGAATTTCGCCGATCCTAGTTTTCAATTCATCATAAAAGGTTGCAGGATCATCAAAGGATTTAGCAACCCTTTGTTGGACTAATATGACCCTCATTTTCTGCTTCCAAATTAAGTAATCCCCATTTCCATCGAATAGTGATAATTCGACATTCGAACCCATCACATATTTAGTAAAATGGTGGTTATTACTCATTCACATAAGTGATTTTCAATCTGAAGATCACTTAAGTTGTAGAAAAAGTTTTGAAATTTTTTTCCGTGCAATATATGACAAGTAAGTTGAACTCAAAATGAAAAAAAAAATACTGATAAATCACTGAGATTTCACAATTGGTACCACACACAGAGATTGCAGAAGCTGAAGGTAAACCTAACATGCTCCTATTATAATCAGCCAATTTATTCAGGTTCTTGAATAAACTAAATCACAGTAATATTAACAGATTTACAAATTAATTTTCAGCATGCAAATCAAATTATTGGATAGAAGATAATCAAAACAATCTCACCAAAATACTGTGTCTAATAGTATTTAAATCTCCACTGTCGTTTAGGAATCAGAATTCAATTTCAATGTCAATTTCAGAACTGAATTCAACACCACCCAAGTCTCCAAGAACTTCAGTTCAATTTGATTCCAGTGAACTGCACATGTAATAAACCCATTAATACAAAAAGAAAACTGAAAAACGAACAAAAGAACCTTACCCTGAGCCTTAGCAGGCTCTGATACCAATTTGTTAGGTTTAATTCACCCAAATAATGCATAAACAAGAACAACACGCCCAAGAACACATGCTGCAGAAATTCAAATTAACACCAAAAAATGTTAACCCAGTTCGACTATGTATAATCGGGAGGTAGGAAGGGGGGGAGGAGGGGGGGGGGGCGCTCAGCTACCATCCCAATCCACTTGTGAACCAAAAAAGCCTTCCAAAGAGAGTTTACATCAACCAAATATCAAATCGCATGAGTTTTAGTCATCGATGTAATGATCTCCTAAAACTTCAACCCAAAACCAACTCTAACCCACTATAAACAGTATACAAAACCTAATCAACACAGCCAACAATTGACCCAAGGTTACTGTTACAATAGCGATTTACACATGGATTTCACATATCCTTTAAAGATCTGAAAACATCAACTAAAGAGAATAAGAAGAGACTTTTTGAGCAACTCTTGAGCCAAAAAACTAACTGACCGAATCGAGGAAGTGAATCATCAAAAGTCATCAGCCAACAAGTTAAACCAACTAAAGATTACAACCATTGATTAAATCGAACGGCTCACAAACCATATGAAGAAGCACAATCCGGGAATTAACAATCCAGCCAATAGGAGATGGCCACGTGGACACACAACTTAAGTTGTTTTTGGAAACACGTTTTTCATCTTTCACCAAGCATGAATAAAAAATCCAGCACTGAATCCATCCTGGCCCAGGCTACTATCAATAGGAGTGGACCAAAGGGCTGTTTTAACTTCCTCCAGATCCGGTACGTACATAAATTTTTGTTATCATCATATGTGATGCTTGGCTGAACTAGCTCCATCCCATTTCCTTCCAAATCTATTGGAGAACCCGAGAACAGTTTTATAAAAAAATTGGATAGCTCCTTGATGCACTTCATCCGCTGTATGTAATTTCATCAATCCCCCATTACCATATGTTCAATCACTTGGCTCTTCTTTTGTTACTCACACTAGCATGGAAAAACTTTTTACTATCCTCTTTCTCTTGCAGCCATTTTATACGAGATTTTTGCTCCCAAAAAATCTCCTCCCTGTTGTGCCATAATGATAATTGGTTCATGCACTTCATAAGTTCTGATTCTGTATCCTATTAGTATTCCTCAATGGGAGAGTGTTCCAGATTAATCACTTTGTCCTCCAAGAATTCCAACTCTTTTTGCACTCTTGCAAAGACCTCTATATTCCATTTCCAAATCGCCACCTTCAATGTCCTCAACTTCCGTGATATACAAACCATAGGTGACCATACCACAGGTGAATTCCAAACTTTTTCCACAAGCAGAAGGAAGCCCTCATGAGAGCACCATATACAAAGAAATCGAAAAGGCCTAGGTCCTTGTGTCTCATAACTATCCCGACATCGAATTACCATATGGCAATGGTTCGAAGAAGATCTATCCAAGTTTGACAGATATACAACATGAAAGAGCTCCTTAAACTTTTGATTAATCAACACACGGTCTAGGAGAGCCCAAATACGGTACAAACAGAACCTACCATTACACCACGAAAACTTTGGGCAATCAAAAGGGCTATCCAAAAGACAAGCATCAATCTTCCTTAGACCACGAATAAGCTAACAGACCACCCACATGTTCCTCATCCAACTGAACAGCATTGAAATCCGCTCCTACCAACCATGTCTCTTTATCACTCCCACACAATTGATCCCATAATTCCCTGTGACGAACTAGGAAACAGCTCACATGAATAAAGGAAGCTAGAACCCGAACCTCATTTTTTGTGAACGAACCCATTAACATTTGTTCCGACAAACTGACTTGTTCAATAGATAACTCCTTTGTCTAGGATGCCAAGATATCCAACTTATATTTTCTATTAAACTCCATTAAACGATTCTTTGATGACACCATCCCCCTCACATTCCAAATGATAATGTTAATCATTAATAGAATTTGTTAGAACGAGTCGTGATCCCAAGGAACACTTTTTTCCTGTTAATTCCTGTAGACCTTTACGTGTTGGTTACAACCTCCTGTTCAGATTCATAATTAATAATGGAACAATTCTTCCAACTCATTTTCCAATTCACCAAACGGTCTGTCCCGGTAAATTTCTCTTCAATCTGCCTGACAGTTGCTTATCCATATTCACACATGTATGTTTTTCCTTATAGCATGAATCCAACTGAGGCTCTTCCTCACTCAGAACACGATTTGCTATTTCTTTCATCACCCCTAGACAAGAGCCTCCTTAACAGCCTCCACATTTCCTTCAAGGATCGCACGTTCTAGCATTGCATCAGTAGTAGGCTCGGTTTCATTTTCTACTATCTCACGACTCATACATTTCAGCCCTCTGATCCCTTCCTCCAGTACAGGCTCAAGTTCTTTATCCTGTGTCTGAATATTCTGATTAGATATTTCACTATCAATCCTGGTTTGATCTACAACATCCTCCAAAGACCTTGGTCCCTCACCATTAGCAAACAACGTCAACGATGAAGGAATCAGATTGTTACGATTAGCAAGGCTAATCCATTTAGTTTGATAACTTTGTTGGGTTGCATCAACCACTATTGGAAAATATATCAAATTAATGATCACCGAAGAGTTCAAAGAATAATTCATTGAACTTTATTTTAGTCAAGTGTCTACTAGTATTCCAATAATTGATTGAGTAATTTAAGGAGTCTTCTTCGATATATAATAGTCACATTTATTCTGATACATTTCTGTGTGTCCTCTAATGTGTATCAATTGGAATGTAATCTGCAGTATTTTTTTTGCAAGGCAATAAAAATAAATTATTTTTGATAAAATAATTCCCAACTTTGTTTGTCTTCAAACTGGTATTAGAGCACGTAATCTTTAGAAATTTTTTTTATCAGAATACAATGGTAGCAACAGATCTTGGAAAAGAAAATCATGGAAAATTCAAATAATCTGGTGTCTCTTATTCCTCGTTCCATTGGAATCACAATATGAAAGTGTTGCTGAAATCTATGAAGATTTGGAATATTGTTGATGCAGGTTTTGAAGATCCAGAGACTAAAGATGGAATGACTCAAGCACAAAGAAATGCTTTGAATGAAAAGCGAGAAAAAGACAATAAAGCCATTTTCCATATTTAACAGGCAATTGAAAGACCGGTGTTTGAACAAATTGCAAAAGCTGAAACTTCAAAGCAGGTTTGGGTAATTTTACAGGCAGCACACCTTGGATAAGATAGAGTAAAAAAATGTAAGCTTATAGTCCTTGAGATTATAGTTTGAGAAATTGAAAATGAAAGAAGAAGAAAGTATTTCCGATTACTTTACAAGGGTTACCACAATAATAAATCAAATGGCTTTCAATGGCGAAAGTTTACAAGATCAGAAAGTTGTTGAAAAAATTCTTCGAAGTCTACCATTAAGGTTTGATTTCAGAGCTGCCACAATTGAGGAATTTAAAGACTTGGAAACACTTTCATTAGATGATTTACTTGCATCGTTAAAATCTCATGAACTACGAGTAAAGCACAGGATTCCTTCACTCCCTGACTAAGCATTTAAATCTCAAATTTCGGGAGGCTCTAGTTCTAATACTTTTAGAGGAAGATGATGATTTGGAGGTCGAGGGAGAGGCCACCATTCTTGTGGAAGAGGATTTCAAAGTGGTGGAGAGTTCAAAGAAGAAGAAAAAGATGATCACACAAGCAATTTTCGAAGAGGTTGAGGACGAGGATATCAACAAAGAGGTAGAAAAGAATTCCCTGAATGTTTTTACTATCATGAAACTAGTCATAAAAGTAGTGATTGTTAGTATAAGGGAAATGAATATGTTGAATGCTATCATTGCCACAAACTTGGCCATAAAAGCAATGAGTGTTGGAACAAGAAAAATGAGGATAAAGCAGAAACTAGTTTCATTCATAAAAATGATAGTGATGAAACTTTGTTATTAACATGTGAAAATAATCAGAATGATGACATTTGGTATCTGGATAGCAGTGCTAGTAAGCATATGACTGGAAATAAAAACTTGTTTTCTAAACTAGTGGAATCAGAATTTGGGTAAATCAAAATTGGTGATGCTAGAGCTTTTGTAATTAAAGGGATTGGAGGTATAACAATTGAAACTAAGACATGAAAGCTTGAAAAGATGTTTATTACGTTCTTGGTTTGCAAAGAAATCTATTAAGTGCTGGCCATCTTTTAAGAAAGGGTTTTGAGATCAATTTACATGATAAATTGTGCAATTTGACTAGAGAAAATCAGGTTGTGACAAAGATCCCATTGACATCAAATAATATGTTTTTTGTTCAGCTAAAAGTTACTAACTTGCTTCTCATTTCACTAGCATGAATAGAGAAATCTCAAAATTATGGCATGACATGTATGGTCATTTAAATTATGGAGCCTTGAAACTGTTATTAGAAAAGAAAATAGTGAATGGTCTTCCTCAGATTGATCAACTAAATGAAGTTAGTGATGTTTGCAACTTGGAAAGCAACATAGAAGTCCATTTCCACACAAGTCATCTTGGAGAGCCACACAACTATTACAACTTATACATTTGGACTTGTGCGGACCAATTACAGTTTTATCTCTTGGAGGTAGTAGATATTTTATCTCTTTCATTAATGACTTTAGTAGAAAAGTCTAAACATATTTTCTTAAAGAAAAATCTGACTACTTTCAAGCTTTAAAAGGTTTTAAAGTTGAAGTTGAGAAGTTTTCTGATTTTCTATCAATGCATTAAAAACTGATCGCGTGACTGAGTATTTGTCAAGGGACTTTGAAAAATTGTGCAGAAATCTTGGAATAAGACATGAACTAACCGTACGATATTCACCATAGCAGAATGGATTTTGGGATAGAAAAACCGAACCATTATGGAAATGGAAAGACACATGCTTAAAAGAAAGCAACTACCACGAGAACTTTGGGCAGAGGCATTTGCTTGTGCAGTATATTTGATCAACAAGTCACCCTAAAATAATTGAATAACATGACTCCACATGAATCCTGATATGGTTTTAAACCAATAGTTTAACATCTAAAGATCTTCGGTAGTCTCGCTTTTGCATATATATATCGGATGCTTAACTTTTGTTTATATTTTTTGTAGGTGAGGATCCAATTGTATATGATGCAGCAATAAAAGAAGAAAAATGGAGAAAAGCCATGAAGGAAGACATTGATGCCATTGAAAAGAACAATATGTGGGAGCTCACAAATCTTCCACCAAACAAGAAGCCTATAGGAATAAAGTGGGTGTTCAAAACTAAACTCAATCCTGAAAATTCAGTCAATAAACACAAAGCTCAGCTTGTAGCAAAATGGTATGTGCAAAGAAAATGAGAAGACTACAATGAGGTATTCTCCCTAGTCTCTAGACTTGACACTATTCGGATTATAATTTATCTAGCTTCTCAAAATATTTGGAAGCTCTTACAAATGGATGTTAAATTTGCATTTTTAAATGGTTTTATCCAAGAAGAGATTTATGTCGAACAACTACTTGATTTTGTGAAGGAGGGAGAAAAGAATAAAGTTCACAAATTTAAAAAGGCCATGTACAATTTAAAACAATTGTCAAGGGCTTGGTATAGTAGAATCAATGCATTTTTTTTTTTGAAACAAATTGTTTTCATAAAAGTCCACATGAAGATACTCTTTACACCAAAAATGGTTCTAATGGAAGTTTCATTATAGCGCGAGTCTTTATATTGATGATCTTGTCTTCAATGGAAATAATTTGGCGATGTTGAATGATTTTAGAGCTTTGATGATGAAAGAGTTTGATATGACTGATTTGGGAAATTACATTATTTTTTGGGTATTGAAGTACTCCATCAGAAAGTGGAACTTTTATTACTCAAGAGTATGCTAGAGACATTCTAAAAAAGTTTAAGGTGGAATTTGCAAATCATGTCTCAACTCCATGTATTTTAGGCCAGAAACTCCGAAAAGAAGGAAAAGGAAAACTTGTTAATACCACCATGTTCAGAAGCTTGGGGGAAATCTGATGTACTTCATAGCCACAAGACCTAATATTATGTTTGCTATGAGTTTAATAAGTAGGTTTATGGAAGCACCATATTCAGAACATTGAGAAGCTTCTAAAAGAATTTTACGATATGTGAATGGGACAATAGATTAAGACATTTTTTTTATCAAGTAAATGTTCCAACTACACTCTTTGGATACATAGATAGTTATATTCCAGGAAGTGTTGATGATAGTAACGTTGGGTTATACCTTTAGCATAGGAAATGGAGATTTTTTTTGGAGTTCCAAGAAACAACCAATAGTTGCTCTTTCAACAACAGAAGCTGAATATATTGCGGCATCTTTTGCTGGTTGCCAAATTGTATGGATACGAGAAATTTTGGAGAATCTAAAACACAAATAGAATGTTCCTACGACCCTTTTGTGTGACAATAATTCGGCACTTTTGTTACAAAGGAACCACTTTTACATGGGAAGACTAATCACATTCGTATGAGGTACCACTTCTTGAGAGAGCTTGCTCATGACGGAATAATTTAAGTCAAATATTGCAAAATAGAAAATTAAGTAGCAGACATATTTACAAAACCAGTTGGAGGTTATAACTTGAAGAAACAACTTGCGAGATTTGGAATGAAAAGCAAATTTGGTTTACGGGAGGCAATGTTGGAAAATAAACCAAATTAATGATCACCGAAGAGTTCAAAGAATCATTCATTGAATTTTATTTTAGCAAAGTGTCTACTAGTATTCCAATAATTGATTGAGTAATTTAAAGAGTCTTCTTGGATATGTAATAGTCACATTTATTTTGATACATTTCCCTATATCCTCTAATGTGTATAAATTGGAATGTAATTTGTAGTTTTTTTTTCCACGCAATAAAAAGAAAGTATTTCTAATAAAATAATTCCCAACTTTGCTTGCCTTCAACCACTCTCTCCTTCTTTTCCCCTCACCATCTCTTGTACATTCTTTACTTCTCTAAATCTTCTTAGGAATCGTAGCAATATTCCACCTGACACTTAACTTGTAATATTTCAATTGTCATACCCATTTATCCCAATCTACACACTCTCATTTAGCCCGTATAAGCTCCCAAGCACTACGAGAATTGAACAAACCATTCGGAGATGGTTTCCAAACAGGTTTGTCCAATCATGCAACCTTAAAACTCGTTCTATTGTATTTTTAGCTAACTCACTCCCAATTAGATTTAACGAGACATCTTCATTCCATCCACTTAAGGTGACCACATCATTCAGCCTCAAGTCAGGCTCACAACCTCCACCAGATTTGATAAAGGTCCCATACTAGAACAATTATCTTGCTAGAAACTAACATCTCTTCTTTTGATGTACCTAACAACATTTTCAATTACCATAGGTATCAAATTTTGCTATACTCTTCCAAAAAGGTGAGTTGAAAGCTGATATATGAATTTCATTATAAGAAATGTGAGGAAAATACTTAGCTTTTAAAAGAGCATGTAGTAGAGATTAGAGAATTTGAATAACAAATTTTCTAAGCAAATATTGTTTTTAGTGCCACTTGTACTTTTGCTAAGTTGCGGATACCTAAGCCTCCTTCTATCAAAGGTTTTGTAATATTTCCCCAACTCACCCAATGACACTTAACTTTACCATCTACCTTTCCCCAAATAAAATTTGAAATCAAAGAGTAGATTTGATGAATAACCCCCTGAGGTACACACAGGACTGACAAGAAATGTATAGGCATGGTAACAATCCGATCTTACGCTGCATTCGTTATCATATCATACGTACTATCCGCTTTGGGAGAGCATATGCCCATCTTATCCTTCACGATTTTCTAATGCGTCCCTAGGATTTGAACTCAAGTCCTCCATCATATGGGAGACATAAGTTGAATCCTAGTACTAATTGGGCAATTTAGATTTCAATCGATATCAAACATGATTTAAAAAAAATCTCAAAAGTTGGAGGGCACGTGACCCCCCGGACCCCCTGGGTCTGTCCCTGATCTGAGCAAGTATGGTGCTGAGTCGGTGAGAGCTTCCATGACATTTGACCAACGAATGGAAAATCATTGAGTACTAGACTTTTAATACCTTTAAATTCGATCTATTTTTCGCCCAAACTCGGGAAGTGGAGCAAGTAGCTCAGTAGGCAAGAGCAACGGGCCGAGTAGAGATACCTAGTAGGGGTAGGGGTAAACGCGGTTCAATTTGGACGATTTGTACCATATTTTCAACTCAAACCATTTTATGCGTTTTGAAATTTTTTCAAACCAAACCAAACCATTTTATTTTTCGAACCAAACCAAACCAAACCATAATTTGTGGGCTGGTTCGGTTTTAATCCGCAGTTTACCTATCGACGTTATAACAATATATTTAAAATAAGTTAACATATACGTTTAAACGAGAACTAATAATTTTAAATATTAAATTACATTCATCTTTCCCATGAAATCCGTGAATATATTATTTTCAAAATTGGTTGCTAAAAGATGTTAATATAATGAATATATCTTTCTTCCTTTTTATTTACCCTTTCTTGTTTGCATCTCATATTGTCATATGGTGGTTGGTATAGATAAAGTCACATTCTGCTATAATAGTTTGGTTAAAACTCCTTTCATCCTACTAGTGAGATTAAAAACAAGGACTGAACATGATATGTTTAAATGTATAAAGAATGATAGAGTTTAGATTTATTGAAAATTGACAAATTTTATTCTCTAACAACTTTACAAAAGTAAAATGTAGTAGTACTGGTTAGGGAACTTTAACATTTTCACACAATCAATACGCTGTATCTTTCGTTCTTTCTAAACGACAAACAATTCATTAATCACCTAGGCACACAAATAATAAATTTTTTAAAAACAAATCACAACTCACAAGTGTATAATAAGTTAAATAAAAAACAAATTAAAGAAAAAATAATGAAAAAAATAACTTGAATGAGAATATAAGACTTATCAAGAAAGGAGAGAAATTGTGATTCGGGTAGATTGGGAATCACATCTTGTTCAACAGTGGCAAGCAAGCATTAAATGTTTGAGAAATGAGAGTTTAGGTAACTTCTAAAGTTGTGGGCACGATTTGCTGTCGTAGTTTTGTTGTATTATGATTTGGATTGTTGAAAATAAATGCCGTATTTGGTATGACATTATCAGTAGCGAGTAACTTATGAAAATAATCAACCACTCCATCATGGACTGATTTCAGGCTATCAAGTGTTATCCATCATGTAAAGTCATGTTGTAATTCCAAGATTTTTTCGACGTTTGGCTATTGAAGCATGAAAAAACTTGGTATTCGTATCCCCCTCTTTTAACCATTTCACTTTAGTTTTTCGTGCCAAGAAAATTTCTTCCTACCGTACCCAATCCTTCAATTCAAGTCTTGTTGCAATTAATTCCTTTTCATCCTGCACACCACCGAGATTTAAAATTTGATCTTTAAGTATAACAATTTTGTCTTCTAACTCCACTAGGTGACATTTAATATTCCCAAAATCATTTTTGTTCCACTTTCTCAAAACCGGTTTTAACCTCTTCGATTTTTCTCCAAGTTAGAATGAACCTGAACTTCTTGTTGGTTTTTCCCAGTTTTCTTTGATGAGGTAAAACATCTGCATGATCTACCCTCTATGAAGGAAAAGATACTCCAGTAATTCCAATATATATTATTAACAATGGTTCACCATATTTATACATGCTATTCACAGAAAATAACGTATAAGGTAAATTTACATTTTATCCATATAATTGCTACCTATTGATTTGTGCCAAACTTATCAGAATCACCGCTGGATGTGTGTGGACATTACTCTCTTTACCCTCCCTCAAGCTTGACTGAGCAACGCAGAGATTGAGCTTGGATCGAAGAAATGCAAACCGATCACGAAAGAGGCCTTTAGTAAATATATCGGCAAGTTGATGAGAGGATGGAACATAGCGAGTTGCTAGAGATTTGTAGGTGATGAGTTCCCAAATGAAATGATAATCGGTCTCAATGTGGTGAGTTCTAGCATGGAACACGGGATTTGTAGCCAAGTGAAAGGCCGAGATATTATCGACATAGATGGATGGAGCAAATGAGACAAGAATGCCAAGTTCGAGAAATAAATGACCGAACCAACGAAGTTCCGCAGCTGTATAAGCAAGGGCCCGATATTCAGCTTCCGTATTAGAGTGAGAGACGGTGGTCTGTTTCTTGGGAGTCCAAGTAAGAAGGTTGGGCCCTAAAAAGATGCATGTCCCAGTTTTAGACCTACAATCATCAATAGAGCTATCCCAATCTGAATCAGAGAACCCATGTAGGAAGTGATCAGAAGAGCGATGAAACACGATGCCATGTTCAAGAGTGCCTTTCACATAGCAAAAGATGCGTTTGACAACTTGTAAATGAGTAGTGTGAGGACTATGCATGAACTGGCAAGCTTGATTGACCGCAAAGAAAAGATCAGGGTAAGAGAAGGTAAGATACTGAAGGCCACCAACCATGCTCCGAAAAAGAGTGGGGTCGGAAAGGGGGTTGCCGTCAGTGGAAGAAAGTCGAGTGTCTGAAGGAAGCACTACAACAAAAAGAGTCATTCGCAACACCAAAAAGGCAACATTTGTTGATGAATGTTGTTAAAATGGTCTTTTGTCAACATTTTAGTAAGTGAATGTTGCCATTGATTAGTATAAATGACTTTTGGCAACGTTTTTAAAAAAATGTTGCAATAAAACCCTTTTTGCAACGTTTGTTGAGTGTTGCGAAACGTCTCACTTTTGGCAACGTTTATTGAACGTTGTGAAAATGGGTCTATCTTACTTTTCACAACGTTTCTTGTGTGCTGCGAAAAGTCTATTTTTGCAACTTTTGTCAAACATTGCAATAGACCACTTTTGGTAACATTTGTTGAATATTGCAAAAAAGTTCACTTTTTGCAACGTTTGTTAAATGTTGCAAATTTTTTTTCCTCCCAAATAAATGGGCAGTCCAAAAACATCCAAGCCCTATCTATATTATAAACCCCCCAAATCATTTCTTCGCCTCATAAGATCCTTCATACTCACCACCGCCACCGACTTCGATCCTCTTCCTGATTCAACTGTGCTAAATTCAATTCAATAGAAACCCTAGGTTAGAGTCTCTGAACAAAGCTGTATAAAGATTCTAGAGTATGGTATGGTTTTCTCTTTTGGATGTTTGATATTAATTTTTTAGGTAATATTTGATGAAGTTATCGTCTTTTTTGGATCTCAAAAGATCCACTATTGAAAAAGACCACTTTATTGAAGACCCACTATTCGTAATTTCCAGAAATTAATGGTATAGACTATATAGTACATAAAAAGGGTTCCTAAGAATTTGATGCTTTGATCCTCGCATTCACTCTCCGTGGCTAGGTATTTATGCTCTATCTCTATCTTTCTCTCTTTGTTCCACGAGCATGTATATGTATATGTATGTGTGTGTGCATCAGTTTCCATTTTCGCCTCTCTTTGGACATATTTTATTGCAAATGTTTATGATTACACTTTATTGGTAGTACCTTTTGGCTCTTGAAGTCAAATAGTGACTGCGTAATGATTTTAATTTAATCAAGAATAAGTTTTGTTGACGCCATTGACCACGAGAAGTTTTGATCTTCATAAGCAGTCGTCAAATCAAAAATTGATAGTTACTTGGATTCTTATGATGTTAGGAGGAAAAAATTAGGATTATTTGTTGACGGTTTTCTTCAACTTTCCACGCTTGAATAAAGAGTTTATTTTGAGTTTAATTGGTGGGGTAGAATACATTTTATTGGTTTAAAGGATTGGGTATGTTGTTTGCAGAATATAAATAATGCATTGAAGGTTTTAAGTGGGTAAGATTTAGGATCTGGGCAAGGTTTTATTGGCATTGAAGATAGCAATCTCATACTTCCTTTCAAGGATGATTTTATCCATTAATATAGTGAAACTGAGGGTTTATAACTCATGGTAGGGATGCTTTTTATTGCTAACACTATGCTTGATGCTTGACATTGCTTTCTTAAATGTGACGGCATTGAACTAAAGTATATGGTGGCTGAAGTTGGCATCTGAAGTATATTTCTTGATCACATCTGTTGTTTCAGCCACATAGAGAATTGGCAAGTGCATCCATTCGCAAATCCTTGGTTTTGCTAAAGAATGGAAAGGATCAAAATATACATTTTCTTCAATTAGACAAGAACGCTAAGAGAATTCTCGTTGCTGGAACACATGTTGATGATCTTGGATATCAGTGTGGAGGGTGGACAACCACATGGGAAGGAAAGAGTGGTAGAATCACAGATGGTAAGTGATTTTATTGCATTAAATCTATCAAGGTTTGAATACTATTGACATTCTCAATAAATCTTGCACGTTCTAGTTTGACAATAATAGGATTTAGATTTTTTTAAACATGCCTGATCTCAAAGATTAGTAATTTTGTCATGTCTGCTAAATGTAATCAGAATACATCCATGATGTCTATTTTTAGTTTCTGAGCTTATTTTTCTTTTTATAGTATTATTGGGACTATGTAGGATTTTCTATTATTTTTGTAGAATTTTTCGCATGACACTTTTGTATCCTTGATTCAGTTCCCTCCGGTAATCTTTTTTGATTATTTATTTGTTTTTTAGGCACAACTATTTTGGATGCAATCAAAGAAGTCGTGGGAAGCGAAACGGAAGTAACATACGAGCTAAATCCTTCCCTAGAAACATTTTCTGGTCAAGATTTGTCCTATGCTGTTGTAGCCATTGGTGAAGCTCCATATGTTGAAACTGGCGGTGACGATCCAGTGCTCAAAATTCCTCTTAATGGTGTCGAATTGGTGAGCTTAGTCGCTGAGCAAGTTCCCACATTGGTAATTCTAATTACTGGAAGACCTTTAGTATTGGAGCCATGGCTCTTGGAAAAAATAGATGCTCTGGTTGTCACCTCAAGCTCTCTTAAATGTGATGGCATTGAACTGAAGTATAATAAAGTTATTATATTTAAATCTAAGAATGGTGGCTGCATGTAATCAGACATTTCATCAGTTGGATAGCATTGTGATTTTGGAAGGTCTATTAAGGTATATTATGCTTGATAATAATATCTGATTCGTATAAGACATAAATATCTAGTTAATTTTAGTAAAAGAAAGCAGTCAATAGAGCTTCACATGTCCTATTTTCTAGCTTATTGTCACTGATTAAGTTATATTGGCTTGAATGCTATAAGTGGGGAAGTAAAATGTATCTTGTATCTTTCTTGTTGTACTAGAGGCAGTTTTGTAGGCAACCTTTTTACAACTGAGGTTGTATTTTTTGTGATGATACTTTTTTTAAATAATTAATATTATTATGTGCGCCCTTTTTGTTCTACTTATCTAATTTTCACGTCTTTCATGTTCTGTTAGTGAGGACAAATCATAGCAAGTGATGTTTTTGGAGCGACAAAGCCATGGCTACTTGAAGAGGTCTTGGATAAATCTGGAAGTGGGATGTATTCAATTTCAGTTTTAGCAATCACTTCTAATTTGGGATTTGCATTAGGAACGTGTTCTAGTGTAGTTAGTGAGGCATGTTTAAAATCTAGGTGGAGATGTATTACATTTTAATGTTCATGTGTATAGATTAAAAAATTTGTAATGAAATTATCAATTTTTATGTAATTTTAAAATTTGTTCGAAATGAGTATTTTTAAATTTGCCGGTCAATTTACATAAATTTCAAAAAAAAAAATTGAAATATGACTTACGGTAACGTTTTTTAAATGTTGCGAAAGAGGTCTTTGGAATGTTTAAAAAAACGTTGCCAAAGACCTCTTTCGCAACGTTTAAAACCGTTGCCAAAGACCTTTGACAACGTTTAAAAAACGTTGCCGTAAGTCTTTGACAATATTTTTTAAATGTTGTCGCAGGCCTTTGGCAACGTTTAAATAGACATACGGCAACGTTTAAAAAATGTTGTCGTATCTTTCTACTCTACGGCAACATCTTGATTTGCAACGTTTTTTGAACGTTGTCATAGGCTATTTTTGTTGTAGTGAAGTAGAGTGGGACATGGTTTAAACTCTGTCATATTAAACCGTTTGAGGAGTTCAACTGCATACCTTGTTTGTGCCAAAAAAAGTGAGGAGCATGTGCGGGATATTTCCATACTTGGAAAGAATGAGAGATCACCTAACCAACGACTATCAAAGGTAGAAACATAAGAATCCAGAAAGGAGTCAATATCCTGAGCAATAGAGCCAGTGACTATAATGTCATCAACATAGACAAGAATGAAGATGGAACCAGTGGGAGAGAAATAGAGAAGCATTAGAGCGGCTGTGAGTGAACTTACGGTCCAATAGGAAGGAGCAAAGGCGTTGAAACCAAGCACAAGGGGCCTGCTTAAGGCCGTAGAGAGCTTTATGAAGGTGACAAACATGGCAAGGTCAGGATAGATCATGATAACTCGGGAGTTGCTTCATGGAGACCTCTTCTTGTAGGACCCCATTTAGAAAGGAATTTCGAACATCAAATCGTTGGAGTGGCCAACCATACGAAGTAGCAAGTGTAAGAATGGTACGGATTGTAGCTGGTTTAACCACTGGACTAAATGTTTCGTCAAGGTCAAGACGTTCCTTTTTATTAAATTCCTTGGCCACAAGGCATGTTTTGTAGCGATCGATGGACCCATTTGATTTTCACTTCATTTTAAAAACCCATTTACAACCCACAATATTCATAAAAGGAGATGTAAGAACTAGCGACCATGTGTTATTACACATGAGAGCATCATACTTATCGTTCATAGCAGATCTCCAATGAGAATATCGAGTAGCAATTGTAAACTGGTAGGTTCATGATTTAATGGATCTGACAAAATAGCAAAGAGTGCCCCTTGGGGGGTCTAGTGAGTCAAGGAAAGAAGGTGGAGCAGCTTGGATGGTTTTTGTGAGAGATGAAGATATGTCCAAAGAAGAGTTTTGGGAAGGAGAGTGTATACCTAACTCAAGAAAGAGAGGGCCCAAGGGAGATGAAGGCCCATGCATGGAAGAAGAACCTAGGTGAGAGGGAAGCCCACTAGAGGTATCCACTGGGCTCGATGGGAAGGAGGAAATGGGCTGAATTTCTGATGGGCTAGTTGTTGGAAGATGAATATCATGAGGCCCAATTAAATTCTCACTTAATGCGGTAGGAGAGAAATGCCCACTTGGCATGGATGTTGTGCTTGGAGATGAGTTCGTAGCACATGGAAATGTTGTTTCATAAAAATAACATTCCGTGAAATATTGACTCGACCACTTGTCATATCAAGGCAACGATACCCCTTGTAGTGAGCCGCGTATCAAATAAATATGCACGGTGTGGATTTAAAAGAAAGTTTATGTTTGTGGTATTGTTCCAAATGAGGAAAGCAAGCACACCCAAAAATTTTAAGCATAGTATAATCTGGGACTCGAGAGAAAAAAGTCGTTCAAATGGAGACTTGGAGCCAAGAAGAGGTGTTAGCAATCAATTAATAAGGAATACTACGGTAGAGAAAGCTTCAACCCAAAATTTGAATGGAAGGTGAGATTGGGCTAAGAGACAAAGGCCCATACTTACAATATGATGGTGTTTTCATTCTACCACTCCATTTTGTTGAGGGGTGTATGTGCAAGAGATTTGGTGATAAATCCCATGATTACGAAGAAATGAGATAAAATTATTGCTCATGAATTCACCGCAACCATCAATTTGAACTTGTTTAACAGTGGATGTAAATCTATTTTCAACCATTTTGGTAAAAGTAATGAAAGTAGATAGAGCCTCAGATTTTTGTCCTAACGGATAGAGCCAAGTGAACTGGGTGTGATCATCAACAATGGATAAATGATAGCGAAATTCGTGATTTGACGGAATATGTGAGGGACCCTATAAATTCAATAAATGGAGACTGTGCATAAAAATTACGATATTCAAAAGGATGTCGACAAAATTTACCCAACACACAAATATGGCAATTTTTTATAGAATTAATTACACCACGAACAGGTAAATTGCATGTATGTAATAGAATATTAAAGACAGATTGTGCAGGGTGACCATTGCGGGTATACCAAATGTCTGAAGTTGTATGAGCACCATAGAAAGCCATCCGATTGGTGGTGGGTGGAGATGGTTGAATATGATAGAGTCCATTCGAACTATTCCCAGTGAGAAGGATAATCCACGTCTTGTTGTCCTTTACACGAAATTCATTAGAGTCAAATTCAAGAAAGTATGCACTATCACCACAAAGACGACAAATGCATATTAATTTTTTTGAATAGCAGGAACATACGAAACCTCATTAAGATGTAAAAAATTATGGGATCCGGTTAATTTTGCATTCCCAGTATGACTGATTTTTAGTTCGTTCCCATTACCAACAACTATAGTGTCCGTACCTGTGTAAGGGTGAAAGTTCAAAATAGCATCTGGACTGGGTGTTATATGATGGGTTGCCCCGGAATCAAAGCACCAAGTGGAGTTTTGGGCTGTTATAGTTAAGGGAGTGGTCTGGGCCACAAATGTCAGAGGACCACGTTCTGGGCAATAACGGGCTATGTGACCCAATTTGTCACACTTGAAGTAAATTAGATTCTTGCGGGGATGAGCTATTGTGGGTGGGGGAAGGAGATGTGGACGTCCGTCGGAGAGAGATGGAGGTGACCAATCGTGAGGGTGGCAGTCTCGATTCCACACTGGTGAACGATAACCAGGAGGGGAGAATCGACGTCCACGACCTCGATTACCTCTGTTAAGTCATTTGCCACTATTGTGATGGGAAAATGAACTATGAGTCCGATTAGTGGGTCTCCGGTCAGCAACCATGGCAACTCCAGAAGCGGTGGTAAAATTGAGTCTCCTTTGTAAGTGCTCTTCTTTCAACACTAAATCATAGAATTGAACAAATTCCAGATCGGGATGCATATGAAGCATCGTAGCCAAATTTCTGAATTCGAGTCCCAGTCTGTCATGAGTCTGGTGACGAGTTCATCACCATCCATGTTGAATTATGATAATGAAGGTAACCAAGATGGAATTAAAATCAGCCAAGCAACCAAACAAGGTATCACTTGTGGTCCAACAATCAAGGAATGATCTAGAAGGATTCACCACATGGAGAGTTTGTTATTTGTAACAATATTAGATTCTTTGTAAAGATGCTCAATAGTACAAGTTTGGTAGAATAGTATCGGTTTTGTATAGTCTATAAACTTGACGTAAACTAATTGAAAGAATCCATCAATAACATTTACAAAATTCCAATCCAAAGCATTTAGAACTTTTAGCTCATTATTGCTATCATTCAATATTGATTCTATTTCATTTTCTTATATGCTATCAGAGCCATTATAATGGCTGAGCAAAATGTTCAAAGACAAAACATTGAAGTCCAAGCTGATTCATCAGATGCAAGTGCAAATCAGAATTCAAAAACCAATCCTGAAAATGCACCTAATTTCAAAAACCTCGATCCCACACATCAAAGCAGCCCATTCTTCATAGGAAATAATGATGGAAATTGAGGGATATTGGTTACTCAAATACTAGAAGCAAACAACTATCATGCTTGGGCTAGATTTGTGAAAAGAGCACTCAGAATCAAAAATAAGTTGGGTTTCATAGATGGAACAATCTGTGAGCCAGCCAACCAAGATGATCATCTGATGGAACATTAGCTGAGGTGCAATGATGTCGTGATTACCTGGCTCCAAAACAGCATGGCGATGGAGATCAGGAGCAATACTGTATATGTTGAAACTGCGCATCAGCTGTGGTTGGAGCTTGAGCAGAGGTTTGGACAACAGAATGCACCTAGAGTCTATGAAGTAAAACAAACAATCATGGTTTTGATCCAAAGCCAAGATGATGTAAGTGCATATTACTCTAAGTTCAAAACTCTCCTAAACGAGCTTCAGAATTATGAAGCAATCCCCAATTGCACCTGTGGAGCCCTAAAGATTGTGGTTAACAACCAACAATGAGATTGGGTAATGAAATTCTTAATGGGATTAAATGAATCATACAAGGACATCAAGGCACAGATCCTGCTGATGAAACCTTTTCCCACCTTGAATGAAGTTTATGCTACTGTCCAGCAGGAAGAGAAGAGAAGACAGATATCAGCAGAAGGGACTATAGGTGAACATGTATCCTTCATAGCCAAAGGAAGCTGGAGAGAAGGGAGTAAACAAAACTTTGCACTACAGAAGAAGGATTACTATTGCACCTTTTGTAAGATCTCAGGACACTCTCTGGAAAGTTGTTTTAAAGCTAACCCAAATAGACCTATGTGTTCGCATTGTCAAATGCCCGGTCATAAAGCTGATAAGTGTTACAAACTCCATGGATATTCATCAACCCTCATAAATGATGGAAAGAATAGGTATAAACCAGCTACAAATCAGGTGACTGCCACTATGACTCCAAATCAGGAACAAAACGACAAAACTCAAGTACCAATGACTCAAGAGCAATATTTCCAACTCATGGCCATTCTGAAGCCATCCTCTAACCAGGGCCAAAACACTGATGCCAATTCTGAGAATGTCACCCCAAAGCTTTGTGGTACATTATATTGCCTGTCAACTGTTAGAACTATGCCTTTCGATAAGCTCAATCCTCCTTGGATTCTGGACACTGGTGCCACATATCATATGATCTGTTCACCATCCTATTTCACTTCCACTAAATCACAGATTAATTGTTTTGTTTCACTGCCAAATGGGAACAATGTTCCTGTTACTTAGATTAGAACAACACAGATCAGCAAAGTTTTAACTCTCCATAATGTCTTATTTGTTCCCTCTTTCGATTTTAATTTAATATATGTTCGAAAATTAACTCTGGAATCACATTGCTGTGTTATTTTTCTTTCTGATCATTGTTATATACAGGACCTTTTGACCCGGACCACGACTGGAATGGGTGAATTGAAGTCAGGCCTCTACCATATGATGAAGACTCCTGTCTCTCCTGTAGCCCTTCATCAAGTTTTAAACCAGTTGATAAAAACACCATCCATTGCAGCAGTCGTCATCACCTCTTCAGAGCCCATCGATGTCTGGCACTACAGATTGGGGCATCCTTCATCTTCTATCCTTTTCAACAAAGTTATTCCCAAATTAGATAAGTGAAAACCATGTTATGTGTGTCCTTTAGCCAAAATGCACATGCTTCTTTTTCCTGTAAGTCAGCACAAATCAGAAGCATGTTTTGATTTAATACACATTGATCTCTGGGGGCCTTGCAATGAATCAAGCTACGATGGAACTCGTTATTTTCTCACTATAGTTGATGATTTCAGTAGATCAACTTGGGCTTACATGCTAAAATCTAAAGCTGAAGCATCCAGAGCTTTACAGGCATTTTATCTTATGATTGAAACTCAATTCAAAACCAAAGTAAAAATCATTCGATCTGATAATGGAAGTGAATTTAATATGAACGAATTCTATTTTGAAAAAGGGATTATTCACCAAAAATCATGTGTTGAAACTCCTCAACAAAATGCAATTGTTGAGAGAAAACATCAACATATCTTAAACATTGCAAGGGCCCTGAGGTTTCAAAGTGGATTGCCATTGAAGTATTGGAATGAATGCGTTATGACTGCAGTGTATCTAATCAATAGAATGCCTTCATATATTCTAAATCACAAATCCCCTTTTGAAATTCTATTCCGAAAAGAGCCTTCATACTCTCATCTTAAAGTCTTTGGTTGCCTTGTTTTTGCTTCTACTCTCTTGCAAGGTAGACATAAATTTGATTCTAGGGCCAGAAGGTGTGTGTTCCTTGGCTATCCTTTTGGGATCAAGGGATATAAACTCATTGATTTACAAACCACGAAAATTTTTGTGTCAAGAAACGTTGTGTTTCATGAAACTGTCTTCCCTTTCAAAGAAACCAAAACTAAGGAGCCTGATGATGCTAGACACCTTACAGGCCCTCATTTCTGCCAAGATACACCAATTCCTACTCCTTACAATCACGAATTTCTGGAATATGAAAAACCAAATACTCAAGCTATCTCAAATTCCTGTCATGAAGGTCACATTGAAGGCTGTGACACAAATCAAAACCAAATCGAACAAACCACAAGACAAAGGGACATGCAGACTACAGATAATGAGCAAATGAATTCCCCATATCAAGAAAGTCTACTAGAATCAAAAGAACCCCTCAGTACTTGGAGGATTTTATATGCTAGTAGGTCACTTCATTCACACCATTGCAGGATGTGGCCAGAACAAAAGACTCTGTAAGTCCAGGTAATCCTCACCCTCTCAGTAATAATGTCTCTTATAAAAGACTAACCACTCATCATAAAGCCTTTGTTAGCTCCATAACTTCCCAGGTCGAACCGAAACATTTTCAAGAAGCTATCAAACACCCTGAATGGTGTGAGGCAATGAGAGCAGAAATTGAAGCTCTTGAGTCAAATAATACATGGGGAATTGTTGATCTGCCACCTGATAAGGAAGCAATAGGATGTAAATGGGTCTATAAAGTCAAGTTTAAAGCTCATGGGAACATCGAAAGGTACAAATCCAGGCTAGTTGCGAAGGGTTATACACAGCAGGAAGGATTGGATTATCATGAGACCTTCTCTCCTGTGGCAAAGGTAGTCACTATTCGTAGCTTGCTTGACATTGCAGCAATGAAGGGCTGGTTCTTGTACCAATTGGACGTCAACAATGCGTTTTTACATGGTGATTTGAGTGAAGATGTGTATATGCAATTGCCTCCTGGATATCACAATAGTGACAGATCAAAAGTATGCAAGTTACACAAAAGCTTATACGGACTGAAGCAAGCTTCAAGGCAATGGTATGCCAAGCTATCAGCCTTCATCACTGAGCATGGCTTCATCCAGTCAAAAGCGGATTACAGCTTGTTTACTAAGTCTTCACATAGTTCATTCACAGCAATTCTGGTATATGTTGATGATGTTATCCTGGCGGAGATTGTATGGAAAGCATCAATGTTCTTAAGGCTGCCCTTGATGACAAATTCAAGATCAAAGACTTGGGAAAATTGAAGTATTTTCTTGGAATAGAAGTGGCAAGGACAGAACAGGGAATATACATATGTCAAAGAAAATATACTCTTGACATTTTATGAGATTCGGGCACTATAGGATCAGCCCCCTCAAAAATATCCCTTAATCAGAATGTCAAGTTGGGGAAGGAGAATGGTGATTTGCTTCCTGATTCCTCTGTCTACAGAAGGTTAATAGGACGACTACTATACCTGACTATAACAAGGCCAGACCTCTCATATTCGATACAACTTTTGAGTCAATACATGGATAAACCTAGAGTACCACATCTTTATGCTGCATACAAGGTGTTAAAGTATATCAAGAGGGTGCTAGGACAAGGATTATTCTATGCCACTACTTACGATATGCAACTGAAAGCATACTCGGACTCAAATTGGGCTGCTTGTCCAGAAACTAGAAGATCTGTCACTGGCTATTGTGTGCTCATTGGTTCATCTCTTGTATCATGGAAATCAAAGAAAAAAAGTGTGGTTTCAAGATCTTTTTTAGAGGCTGAATATAGAGCCATGGCGCAGGCATGCTATGAGGTAACCTGGATGAAGTATTTGCTGGAAGATCTACAGGTTAAACACGATCAGCCAGCAATGCTGTATTGTGATAATAAATTGGCTATGTACATTGCCACTAATCCTGTGTTTCACGAAAGGACGAAGCACATAGAAATAGATTGCCACGTTGTGAGAGGTAAAATTCAGGATGGGAGTATTGTTACTAAATATGTTCACACAGGATCCCAACCTGCCGACATGTTAACAAAAGCTTTGAATTCTTCAAGCCTTTACTCGCACATGATCAAGATGGGAGTGACTGATATCTACTCTCCATCTTGCGGGGGGATGTTGAATTATGATAATGAAGGTAACCAAGATGGAATTAAAATCAGCCAAGCAACCAAGCAAGGTGTCACTTGTGGTCCAACAATCAAGGAATGATCTAGAAGGATTCACCACATAGAGAGTTTGTTATTTGTAACAATATTAGATTCTTTGTAAAGATGCTCAAT
>CM032637.1:21615211-21635100 GCA_019097785.1 Fraxinus excelsior
AATGCTCAACAGCCACCCCCTATTTTTCAACAAGACAATACAACTTCATCGGGGGACATTTTGGATAAATTATACACAAAACTGAACAACACAAGCATAAGACGGATCATTTCATGGCAATGATCGAAACAATCCTTCGAAGTCGTTCGACAACCATCAAGAATCTGGAGACTTAAATCGGTCATATTTTGAAAGTCCTCAAGGTGTTCTAATAAGCAACACATAAACCAATCTGAATGAGTAAATGCTAGCCATAAGAGTTATAGAGGATGATTAGATTGACACCCCACAACCAAAGTCAACTATTATATTACGAAAATATGTACCTCAAAATCCTTTTTCCCAACAACTTCGAAAGTGATTAGAGGAGGAAATGATTCATACAATACAAATAGTAGGGTACAACTATCAAAAATCACCGTGAAGAGTTCGATTGTAAACACTCAAAAACTGCCAACTTCTGATAAGGAGCAAGTGGAAGAATTTGAAAAAGCAATTGAAGGTAATCCAAAAGAGAGTTTAGACATTCCACAAGCTAAGACTGCCACTCCTGTCAAAGAGTATGTGCCTCCCATCTCATTCCTACAAAGGTTGAAGAAGCACAAGTTTGACAAACAATGTGACAAGTTCCTGGACTTACTCAAGAAGCTTCATGTCAATATCTTATTCATCTACGCGATATAATAAATTTCAAGTTGTCCAAGATTTTTAAAGAATATGCTAACCAAGAAAAAAAATAAGTTTTCGAAGTCTGAAACTGTGGCATTAATTGAGAAGAGCAGTGCAAAACTACAGAACAAATTGTCTCTCAAACTAAAAGATTCACGAAAATTTCCTTTATCAATTTTAATTGGAAAAACTTGTTCTTTTACTGCTTTATGTGATACATGTGATAGTATTAACTTAATATCTTATCTATATACAGGAAGTTAGGTTCAAGATAGGTCAAAGAACAACAGTGTCATTGCAACTTTCTAATAGAACCATCAAATATCCACATAGCAAGGTTGAGGATGTGTTTATCAAAGTAGGAAGATTTATATTTTCGTCGAAGTTCATTGTGCTTGACATAAAAGAAGAT
This sequence comes from Fraxinus excelsior, assembly GCA_019097785.1. Lineage (NCBI taxonomy): Eukaryota > Viridiplantae > Streptophyta > Magnoliopsida > Lamiales > Oleaceae > Fraxinus > Fraxinus excelsior. Next base: position 21,616,293 of record CM032637.1, read on the forward strand.
TGTAATATTCCAATAATATTGGATAATCCATTCTTAGATATCATTCAAACCCTATTTAAAACGAAGGAAGGTGAGGTGATTTTGATGGTGGAAGATGAACAAGATGTATTGAACATGTACACCTCACTTAAGCAACCATGTGACTTTAAAGATTGCTATAGGATTGATGAAGATGATCCACTAAATCAACGAAGTTGTTCGTATAGAAAAACATATGGTGGAATTGTTGGAGTTCTCAAAGATGAAAATAATGATTTCAAAGTTCGGAGAGAAAGAGGGGTGCAAGACTCAAAATTGAAAGGAGTGCAAGATCCACGTAGTCTAGTTTGAGCTTCCATGATTGACCATGTCGAGTACGAGACTATAAATCGATAATTTAAAGGGAGGCAACTCATTCTTCTAACCTAACTTCTTTAATTTTTGTTTTGTAATTCATGCAGAGAATATGACTACATATTTCACTTATGTATGTTCGAATAAAATAAGTCGTAACATGATGTGGTCACAGGCCTAAATGGCCAGCGATCCCATGCACGACATGACACCAATATGTTAGCAATAGTCTAAACACGTGATCACATGGCTCATGGGGGCCAGGGGTGAAAATTTAATACCATTATAAATTGAGTATGCCTCAAAAGATTAATTCACACCTTCACTAAGTTATTTCATCATCAAACCATTGCAAGTTTCAAAATCAGGAAAATTTTAAGTTTCTCTCAAAACTTAGAGTTTTTATTTTTAATTCTTCTATATATTTTTTATATTGAATTGAGGCGTATGTGCTATGTAATTAATGGGATCGACTTTTGCTTTCGAAATAAACATAAATTGGATTCAAACAAAAACAAAAAGGGTCTTGATTATTATTACATGTTACTAATGTTTCTTATGATCTTATTTATAGGAAAATTGACATCAAGATGAAAGATCCCTCAGAAGGAGGAGAAAGAACTAATTGGATATTTTTCAAGCTCCAAGCGCCACCTTCATTACCCGATACTCATCCAATGATTCTTAATTCCTATATTTTGGATAGAATATTACTACATTGAAAATAATGTAGACATTAAGCGTGGGTGAAAAATACTAGATTCTTGTAACTTAATCTATATTTTGCATGAGAGTTTGCATTATTGTATTGATTGTATTTTAATCTTGTTTTACTCAATCTTGTTTAATTTTGAGTAAAAAAAAAAAAATGCATCTAAAAAATTATTAGAAATTAAAATAATTTCTTGCTTTGTCGTGCATGATTTTGTGTGAACTTAGTTAGAATAATGTGACTTATATCTAATGATAATATTGTGTTTATCTAAGATTTAAATTTGAAGCGATAACCCTAAATTTTTTAATTATTGCATAAGTTCCATTATTTTACACTCGACTCTTGAGAAATTGAGCACCAATTTTTTCGTGATTGTGCTGATTGACTTTGAAATTAGTTATGTAAGTTAGTTACCTTATGATCTTTTGAGATCGTAGTATATTACTATTACACTAATCAACCCAATTTGAACCATACTAAAAATCCGTATAGAATAAGTTTGGGGTGATTAGATCCATCAAAACCTATACCTTCATCACTTGATTATTCTTCGATCATTCTCCTTGGTCCAATAAAAGATATTGTACTAGTCCAAAAAGAAAAAGGTAAAAGCCTACATTTAAAATAATACCACATCATAAATTGATGTTAAGAGGTGCTACATACTCTAATGTACCATATCATCAATGTATTAATGAAATAGCTACCTACAAGTAATATTGGTATTTCACTGGTGTATCCTTCAAAGATATGATTGCACCATGTATCAAGATAGTACCAATCTTCTTGCTTAGTGGGTGCCACAGCCTTGCTGTAAATCAAGTGATCTTGTGACTTATACACCCAAATTTTCTGTTTTTCTTCAATAACTTTTTGAGTATGCTCGAACTGCTCACTGTATCCTTTGGCTCTACGGAAAGCTATCGTATTGATGACATCTTCTATTGTAGTTTCATGGATTTCACTCTTTTCAAGTTGAAGATGCTTGAAAGTAGTGGCAATTCTTATGACATAGCTAACTGACAATAGCATATCTTCTTCATTATTATATTCGGGACTTGCAGAGAAAAATCTGATATATATGTTGTTATGTTTAAGAACTTGACAATATCGTTCAATAGCTCAGATTATGTCCTTTGGCAGCATAGAAATTTCTTTTAAAAATTCTAATGGGTAAATACAAATTATATTTCCCATTTCATAAAGAGTAAGAACCCAATATGCTGGGGCTCCTGGATATAGATTAACTTTGTTATAAGTTTCATACGTTAAAGTCTTAATCTATCCTTCTATACTGGTGAATTAGCAACATGCAAGATTGACCAATACGTATGCAAAAATAAAATTGTTTTTATTCTTGATATCCATAACACCAGGGGTGTTACATGCCTTGATAATATTTGAGCAATTAACCTTTAATACATAGATACTGTCCTTTGTAAGTTTCTTCTCCTGTGAGGAAGGTAAAGTAGTATTCTCCTTGACTGATAATTTATGAAGTTTCAATGTTTCTTGTTCAATATTGGCGCTAGGGCCTTTAGATTTATTCTAAGGCTCTCTGATAATATAGCCTGATTGGGTTTCTCAGATATTGGCTTGGCAGCAGCCATTTTCGTCAAAGTTATCTTAGATTCTATTGCAGTTATATTTATGTTCATTTCGAACTTCAATGCTTCTAACTCCTTCTTGATTTGCTCCATTCCTGGTTAAGAAATTTGGAATAAAATTGTTTTTTCCTTTAATATGGATAATATCAAATTTAAATGGTGTAAATCACATTTGCATTCTAATAAGTGGCCTTTCAGCTGCACTTGTCCCAAGTTTATTTGTTAATAATGGTTTTACCTGAGTATTATCTGTTCTAATAAGAAATTTCTTAGGTAGCAAGTAAGGTTCAAATTTTGCTAATCTTTTCTTAACGGCTAAACATTCTTTACGATTAATATCATACTTGGTCTAGACATTTTTGAATGTGCCTGAAGTATAAGTAACAAGCTCTTCTGGGCATTTACATAATTGATTACAAAGAAATTCTTTATGATTTTCTTTTCTTTTGATGATTGCTCTCCAGTGTAATAGAGATGTTTCAATTTCTAAAATAAAGAAACCATCATCATTTGGAATATTTAATTCAGGTAGATTTTCACATATTTTCTTAATTTTAATCATCATTTCTATATCTTCTTGTGTCTATTCACATACAACTCATTTTTTAAGTTTTTGGTATAGTAGACTTTGTATTTTACACAGTTTTTAATAAATTTCTCAGAATAACTTAATAATCCGACAAAGTTTTGCAGCTCTTCTAAAAACTCAATAATCTTTTTTTTTCCAATATGAGGTTGTTGATGTATTTTTTCTTCTGTAAAAATATATCCTAAGAATTTAATTTCAGTTTTAGCTATTTCTGATTTTCTTTCTAATAGGGTTAATCCATATTTTCTTACAATATAGTTGAACTTCTTAAGATGTTCAATATGTTCTTTTAAATTCTTGCTATGAATAAGGATATCATCTATATAAAAAATGTAGAAATTTTTTATTGGTCTAATAATTTTATCCATTCTTTGTTGAAATATTGCTAGTGCATTCATTAATCCAAATAACATAACATTACATTTGAATTGTCCTAATGGATTAGAGTTAGTAAAACTAGTTAAAAGTTTTGATGCTTCATCTAATTTTATTTGACAATATCCTGATTTACAATCAAATTTGGAATATATTTTACTTCCTTGTATTTGTTTTATTAATAATTCTTTTATTGGTAATTTATGGCTATTTGCTATGGTTTTAGAGTTTAGATTTCATAATCAATTACCATTCTAGCTTTTCATCTTTTAATTTCACTATGGTTTTGGACCATAAAAGCTGGACTATTTTATGGATTAGTTGATTCTCTTATAACTCATAATTGTAAGAGTTCGTTAATTTGTATTTCAAATTCTTTTTTATCTTCTTCTCTATAGAGAAATTGTTTTCCTGATATCTTAGCATCTAGGTTTTTTTAGTTATATCTTTGTCCCATTTTACTAAGGAATGTTCATGATAACATTCTTTTGTTCTAATTTAATGTTTTCTAATTCTTCTTCTAAATTTTCAATTCCTAATACTGATTTTTTTTTTGTTTTTGATTAATTTCTGTATAACATTCACTACGATTACCTACAGTACTCTGATATCTAAGTTTATGGTGAATTGGTTGATGTGCAATTCCAATGACTTTATAGATTTTTGGTATTTTAATTTTGTTATTACAAGGCATGATAAACTCAAAACTATCTTTATATTGTGTAAATGAGCTATATGTGTAGATAAAATTTTCTCCTAAAAGGACATTACACACGATTTTATTTGTGCATATATTCGATGTATAAAACATTCCCTATTTCTTATAATTATATGAATATTTTCTACAAAATCTTTATAGATTTCTACAATATCAATAGCTATTTGATCATAAGTTGTTTTCTATAATCTCTTTTATAATAATGTTCTGGAAACACATTTATTTTACATAGACATATACCTGATCCAGTATAAAGTATAGCATGAAATTTTATCATACAATAATCTGCTAAATTGAGAGTTATCTCAATATATGGACTAAGTATGCTAGTTTTGATTGATTTAATTCCTTGTATAATATAAATTGGTTCTTTATTTTTATTAACTCTAGGAAGTCTTTTTTGTTTACCTTCTATAATTATTTGTAAAGTATTTTTCTGGATATAGAATGGTGAGACTTTCTCAAGAAAGTTCATTCCAAGTAATATCGGACCAATATCTTTTCCTTTTCTATAATCTTTATGGATTTTAAGATTTAGTTTAAATTGTTCTCCTTCTACATCTGTAAAACTTAGTTATAGACTAACAAATGTCCTGATTTCATATTTAATTTCATGATAATCTGTAAAAGTTATTCCTTGTAGTAAATTTTCTTCTAGTAAATGATCAACTAAACATGCTCTTATATGACTGGTACTAGCTCCTGTATTAACAAGGGCTATGATTTCTTCGTAGTTATTTTGATTATTAATATATTCTATTAAGATAAGGAAAGTATCTTCTTCACATTTTCTGAGATCAATATCAATGCTATTGTTAGGCATTGTTGGGTAGTTTCTACTTGTAGATGTTCTAGTAGAGCTTGAGAATTCTCTAGTACTGATACTTCTTTCTATTCTTCTACTAGACATTTTGGCTACAAATTGTCCAGTGATATTCAAGGTGACTAATCATTGATTTCCTACATTATTGTCTATTATTCTATATTGCTGATAAAAATCAAGCAATATATCTTGTGTTAATGAAATGTTATTATTACTTCATATTCTAGGTGGTGTAAATTGTGCTAGGTTTCTAAAGTCTTCAAGAATTTGTATGAAGTCTCTTGAGATTTTATTGATTTCTTTTTGGTGTATAGTAGTAAAAGCATATAAAGCTTTATAATGTAAAGTTACAGCTTTACTACTTGGTAGCATAATTAATCTATCAATTTTGTGATATAGATTTAATCCTAGACTTAAGTTTTCATCTAATAAGGACATAACAAATCTAGGTTTTATGGTAAAAATAATTTTCTTATATACAAGATTTCCAGAGACAACTCTTAATATAGCATCCATAGGATCATAAAATATTCTGTTATCCATTAAGTACATTTGTATACGAATATCCATTCCTTCTCTAAAATATCCTTTGACCATTATTGGATTCCTCTAATCGCTATGTTCTTTAATCGTTCTCTAATGGATCCTTTTATCTTTGCTAATTCTTTATTAACCCATTCTTTGGTTATTAGAGGTACGGTAGTGTTGTCTTTAACAATTTCGATGTTAATAGGTACTTCATCATATTTGGCAATGTCTATTGTTTTATTAAACTAATGTAATATTAATCTTATAAAAACATCTTTATCTTTTAAAGATATTTGTTTTTCTTTTATGGCTCCATATATTTTTTTCATCAAACACAACTGTTTGTAAAGTTCCTTATGGATTATCTAAGGTATCATTAATAGTGTCCATAATTTCTTGATTAATATAAATCTGTTTAAATTCTGTTTCTTCAATTTCTTTTATACCTACCTAATAGATTGAGTCTGCTTGAAATAATTCGTCTAAATTTTAGATTATATCATAATTTGAGTTGGATTCTATTTCTTCAATTAATCTAATGGCCTTAACATTTTCTCTTTTAATTTTTGTCAGGACAAATGTGAGATATATGTCATATTTCATTATATATAAAACATTTACATTTTTTTTATAAAATTCTTCTGAGGTTTCTTATGTTGGTTATATTCATTTTTCCAAGATTTTTTCTTCCTAAAATATTTTTTGTGGCTCTTAAATCCTTTATTTCTCTTCCATGGTTTAAGATATTTCTTAAATTTCTTTTTATAATATGGTTTTTTAGATGGTTGGTGACAACCAAATTGTGGTATTGCCACTATTTCTTCATAATAACATAAACTTGCATTTTTACCATGTTTTCTAAATAGGTGTTGGTATATAGATTTTCTACATCATTCGAATATTTTTCTCTTAGCGAATGAAGTTCTCATTCTTAATGTATCAGTTTTGTGATTAGGATCTTCCCATTCTATTTTCTTTCAATAAATTTGATAATCCTCAAATAATTTCTGATCCCATGGCCATGGTAGTTTAAGAAAATATCTATTTAATAATTTTATATCTTCTTCTGATAGATTTCATTCTTTTATAGATTTAGAAGTTTTGATATATATATCTTTTCGAATTTCTTAGTATATTCATTTAATTCACACATATAACAGATTTTTAATAGTTCTATTTCTCTTTCTTTTTGTAAGGCTTCTTGAGTGATTATGTCTATTTTAGTTTCTGGTATAACTTCTTTTAAAAGTAAGTGTCTAAAATTTTTTTTTCATTCGTTTTAAAACTTCTTTAAAGTTTTCAGCATCTAAGCTTTCATTGTTATCAATAGTAGTGTTAGATTTTTCTCTATATTTGATTTTATTTTTAGTTTTTTCGGATGTTCTTCTCCAGATATCTGAAGTAATTCCTCTTGTGGATTATAAAGTTATAAGCTTGAGTTGTATTCCATTTATGAAAAGCAACAGCTAAATCAGTAATTTTTGTCCATGAGTCAATAATTTCACTTTTATTATTGCTATTATCAACATCTAGCCACATTCCTGTTGTAGGAATTAGTTTATTAAATAGTTTAATTGGGTTATTATCCCTAAGATGTATGGATTTAGTTGATATAGTCTTATGTCATTTTCTAAAATTATAATTTTCTTGTTCTTCTATTATTCCATATTCTTTCATCAATTCAAAATTTCAGTCATCATATTCGACTTGTGTCCAATCTGTAGTAATATTGGTTCTACTTGTCTCTCTGACTAATAGCTGAGTTTCAAGTCATTGATTTAAATGTGGAGTATCAGTTTCAGTAATTTCTTCTTTGTGTGGATGATCATATATATATATATATATATTGTTCTAAACTTTATTTATAAACTTCTAATTCTTCTCCAGTGGATTCAAATAATTTAGTTTCTAACTCTTCTATAACATAAGTTGGTAAATGTGGTTCAATAGATATGTAAGAATCATTTTTAAATTTTGATTCTCTAAATTTTGATTCAATTTGTTTATATAAGATTTTTGGTCCTATTTTAATATTATCATTTACAATTTCTAAATTACATTCGATATTTTTTACATGAGTTATAACATCTTGATTTATAATATCCTTTTTTCCTAAAGGTTGAATATAATTATCATATTGTTCTAAAAGTTTATTTATTATAACATCTTCTTCTTCATATTCGAGAAATTCATCTAATAAAATTTGTAATCCTTTATTTTTTATTTAGGCTAATTGTTGGGAACTATTTGCTTGTTTTATTTATTCACTTAGAGATTTATATTTAGTACTTAAATTTGTTGCTAATTCTTGCAATTTAATTCGATTAGTATTAGTTAATATATTAATATTTTGTAATTCTTCTAAAATAATTTTATCTCTTCTATTCATTTCATAAATTCTAAAAAATTTCTTCAATTTCGTTACTAGGCTCTGATACCAATTTTGGGGATAAAATGCGGAATAAGGGTATAATAGACAATTCACCTTAATTTTTTATTTTCTGGTTTTGATTCTGTTGGTACAGTTCTGTACAAGTAGCATTATGGTTCCCTAAATGGTCACTAAAATTTTCTTAAAGTTTCCACGGGATCACTAAACTTCAAAACCGTCCCCATTAGTTACTAAACTTTGAAAATTGGTACCCATCACTACGTAAATTGCACTTGCAAAATTAGGAGTATTTGATGACGTGGCACGCCATTGTTAAAAAAATATGTTAAAATCACAAAAATAAAATTTTATATGCAAGTCATCAACACCCTCTCGTTCAATTTCATGGAGATGTAATCTTAAATTTTGAATCTCTCGATGCAAATAGTTGTTTTCAGCTTAGTGTCTCCTTACATGTCAACCAAGGTAACATCTCGTATTTTTTTACGATGACATACCATGTCAGCCATATCATTAGACATGTCATCAAATTCTTTCAATTTTGCAATCGTCATTTATGCAGTGATGAATGTGGTACAAATTTTCAAAGTTCAGTAATTAACGAGTGTAGTTTTGATGTTCAGTGACTCTATGGGAACTTTACGAAAAGTTCATTAATCATTAGGGAATTAAACTCGATCATTACACTCATCTGATTGGTGGATGATACGTTGCCGACGTCAGTAAACTACTTTCCAAATGGGTAATGATTATGCTTTTTGAACATGGTGGTCTCGTGGATGATTTGATTGTATGTGGTTATAGGCTAACCTTCAGTTAAGGTGTTCGGAATTTTGTGTTTAGGTTATTTTATTAACTTAAAAAGTAGGTTCGAGGTCGTATTCAGTTTCGGATCACCAACAAGAGTTTTTTATAAGCGTCATTTTACACTTATGTGGACCACCAAAAGTGGACGTTTAGAATTGTGTTTATTGATTTTTTAGACCCGTATTAAACGAGAACGGATGAAAAGGAACAAGAATTGATAAAAAAAAAAAAAAAATTGATTGAAGGTGGACAAATCCTGGATTTTGGGGATCAATGTATCAAGTTTGGAAGTGGAAGGAATTACATTACAATATTGGAGGACTTGCGTTGAACAAGAAAATGGGATCAAGGACCAAATTGTATAAGCTGCAAAGTTATTGATTGTTGCGACCGTAACAATCTATTGAGAAGCTATTGCATAGGGAAAAATTTAAAAAGCAGTGACCATATATTGTCCAAAAATGCTAGATGTACACTAGTTTGACATTTGATGTGGTTTTAAAAGATGATTTGAGGGAAAATTGTTTATTTTTTTAAACTATCCAATAGTGTATTGTCATGTGGCATAATATAAAAGATGATATAGAAGATGATGTATATGTAGCATCGTTGTATATTTTCTTCTATATACACATAAGCATTTGCAATCATAGGATTAATCGCTGTGGCAGATTTCTGTTTTACTACTTCGACTAAAACTTTGACTCTTATCATCTTGTGGCTATGTTATAGACCTAATTAGAGGTCCATATATTAGGATTCTTTCATTCTTTCGAAAGGGAGATCCATTCTTGATGCAAAATACATATTCGTCAATAGATTCTGAAGATTTGTGGCTACTTTGGGATTTGAAGGACCATTGATTCGTCAAGAGATCAACTATTATCAAGAAACCGGTTGAAAATTTGTTGTTGAAATTCGTGTGGCGAAGATCAACAATATCTTGAAATTCTTTTCTTTGTTTATTGTAATTGAACTCGGTGATGTTTTTAATTCTTCATTTCTTTAATTTCACAATTATGAGCGGCTAGATAAATTATTGTTAGGAGGAACAATGTAACTTAGGTTTTAATATTTACTTAATTCACAAGACTTCATGCAAATTTAATTATGTATTAATTGCTTATTGTGTGTTTAATGAAGTTCAATGACTTGATCACTATTTATTGAATATAGGAATAATATTGAGACCCACATGACATATATTGTCTAGTTCGTGCAATAAGTGACGTACGTATTTATAAGAGATTGAGAGATACTCTAAGACATTATGCAATTTTGATTGAATTCATCTTATTAATTCTTTTATGTGTGTATAAATTTACATAGAGCTATAGTAAATTTGGGCATGTAATTTGGGCTAGTTTTACTTGAGATAGATTACTAGTTAAAATTGACTAATTTGATTGTTAATACGTACGAAATCTAGAACAGATAACTTTTTGCCTCAAACCTTAAAAGTAGCAACTTTGAGATTTCCATTTTTTTGATCAACATGAAATCTCCCTTTTCTTATCTTTATGGTTGTGAGACTTTTGAGAAGGCTTGAATGATGTTCAATTAAGTTGATATTAATTGAACAAAGTGAAATTAGAATTCCTAACTACATATTCCCAAAAGTTTTCGAAAAAGCCTAATGTGAAGATTGATTTAGATAAAATTAGTATACCTTCCGTTTTAACATAAATTCTTGATTTATTGTCCGGTTACAACACAAGTTTAGGATAAACGTTGATAGTACACTTGGAAAGATACTTGGACTTTAAAATCCACTTTATCACTTGTAACAATAAGTATACTTGTGGTTTGAGCGAACACGGTGGCAAGGAAACGTGGTAGTTGATTGAGGGTGTAGAAGGAAAGGTAAAACTGATAACTTATTTAGATGTGAACACAAGCTCCTTTCCTAATTAATGAGTTTATACATACTTGTTCACATTGAAAATTACGTAGTTCGACCCTAACAATACCTATAGAGGAGGTGAATAGGTATTAACGCGGAATAAAAATAACTAAAGAATTAAATAGCAACAAGTCACTAATTTAATTATTATTCTAGATGATTAATCATCCAAATCAGTTTTTCCTATGTTTAAATACCGCAGATAAAGTAAGCAATAAAGAAACACAAGAATGATCGCGAAGAAATCCAACTCGATAAAAATTCCGGGCACTTTACAGTCAACAATTCACTATAAACAATTCTTTAACTTACAGTCTACCAAACTAGACGACGACACATACTATCTGATCTCCTGACGGCAATTCCTATAGCTCTCCTGAATTCTATGCTCCTGCACTAATTTCCAGTTGCAATTTTCAAAACTCTTCTAGATTCTGTTATCATGCAGCAACTCCTAACTTTGTGGAATTGTACCTCCTGTGGATGCTTCCGTAAAAAAACGGAGGCATGGACAAAGACCAACTCATTTAGAAATTAATAAGGATCATGAATCGAATTAAGGCTCTCATACCAATTGAAAATTACGTAGTTAGACCCTAATAATACCTAGAGGGAGGTGAATACGTATTAATGAAGAATAAAAATAACTTAAGAATTAAATATCAACAAGTCATTAATTTAATTATTATTCTAGATGATTCATCATCCAAATCAGTTTTTCCTATATTTAAATATCGCAGATAAAGTAAGCAATAAAGAAACACAAGAATGATCACAGAGAAACCCAACTGGGTAAAAACTTCGGATACTTTGCCAATCAACAATCAATTATAAACAATTCTTTAACTTACAGTCTATCAAACTAGACAACGACACGTACTATATGATCTCCTGACTGTAATCCCTACAGGTCTCCCGAATTATGTGCTCCCACACCAATTTTTAGCTACAATTTTCAAAACTCTCCTAGATTCTGCTATCTTGCAGCAACTCCTAACTTTGTGGAATCGTCTATCTCATGTGGATTCAAGAACATCGCGTTCTTTACCGATTGAAACTCAAGTCACATTCCTTTGATTTTTAGCAACTCTGACAGATATAGAGGAAACAGTAGTTTGGTATTTGGATTGTGTTTATGATGGTTTTTCTCACCAAAAGTCAATTATAAGACGAAGGTTAAGAATCCAAATATATGAAGAAGATCTCAGAGCATATATTTCTCTCAATGTTCAACATTGTAAAATACGTTATGTGGTTTTATGATATATATGAAAAACCTTTGAAAAAGAAATTAAAAATTTCTCGGACAACACAGTCGCTCGAGCGAGAGGCTAGCGATAGTCGAGTGACATGATGTCTCTCGAGCGAAGGCGAGACGACAATATAGAGACGAGGTTACTGTAATTTAAGTTGGAGCGAAACCTTGACAACAGTCTAGTAAAAATTCGCGCAATTTGTTTCCTTCTTTTCCCATGCTCGAACCGTAGAACTAAAAACCATACTCTTGACAAATTGCACATTACTCCTTGACTTTTTACAACATTTAAACTTTAGTCCTTTTTGTTTATAAAATTGCTAATTACAGATAAAAACCTAACACACATTATAAAATAAAGCCTGGTCCGTCACAGGTAAAAACAGATCACTAATATCCTTTTTCCTGATAAGAAAAGAAAGATTGAATAAGTTCAGAAATACAATAAGAAAAATGTCTGTTATTTAAGAGAAAATGGACTCACTACAATGCCATATAATTTTACACAAAAAAAAAAAAAAGAAAAGAAAAAAAGAAGTGAAATTTACAACATATTACAATAATACAATCACAATGTTATTAGTGTCATACTGTAAGGTTTCAATAAATAAGCACTGATCGACTTATACAAGTCAACGCAACCCACTTTTCATTATCAATTTATATGTGTTTTGCGTTTAAGCAACACAAACAAGTTGAGTGCTGTTCCTGATGCTATATCTTGATGTGCCTCCACAACTTTGTTAGTGAAGAGGTCAAAAAGTTCATCTAAAATCTCAGATCCAAAATGTTCCCTTACTAATTCCTCAGTAATGGCTCTTATGCTCAAAGATACATCTCGGGGCCTATGCTGAGTATCCGGTGCTATCACTGAGGGCAAACTCTCCATACTTTCGACGCTAAAACATCCGTTTTTCTCTATTACTCCCTCTAGTTCTTGAGGACACGTGCAGTAAGCTGGTATGTTAAATGAATTCACTTTCTCTTCATCAATTAGGCCCTGCGCATAATTCAAAGTATTTTATATGCAGTTCTCGCTGCGAATTAAGGCATTCAGTAACATTTGGTATGAGAGAAACATGGAAATATAATAATGTTTTGGATACATGAATCTGACCTTTTTAGAGAGTTCCATGAGAGAAGATCCCAAGAGATTAAACATCATGTTAAAAATGACTTGAGCATGAGGGCTTTCATTTGGGCGAGGGACAACGATGGCCACAAGGCCACCAGGGACTACCTCTTCGCCTCTTGCACTCAGAAAGTCGGCCATATCCATGGCATGCTGCATCGAGTATGCCTTAGTTACCTCTTCTCTAGCATGAACGTGGTATATTCTGCCCTTGTTCCAAGCAAGTGAGTTTCTATTTGTAAGCTCTTTGGGCACTTGAGAAAGCCAGTGGAGAGAATACGAAGAGTGGACGAAGTGGAGAGATGCTCGTAGGAACAAGCGAGAATAGAAGGATCCTGGAACACCTGAAGCATAATATTCTCTATTGGGTGGGAGACATTTGAAGAGGGTATTGAAATCATTCATTGAATGGTCATTGAAGAAAACTTGAAATTCTGGGATTTTAGTACTGGGTTCGTGAGTTTCGTACTTAAGTTTAACAGATTCAAGAATGTTTTGCACAGCAAAGAAAGTGTTAGGTCCAACTGAACAACCTAAATCAACGATGGAAAATGTCTCTAATGTGGTAAAGTTTTCTGGGTGAAGTTTCTTAGCAATGGCACTTTGAATATGTAACTTGGCTGCATCAATAACATTTCTCTACACAACACCAAAAACACATTAAAATGAGGAATTATACGCACACGTGTTTGTGTGTGTGTGTGTATAAATATATGTGTGTACCTGGTAGGAGGAGTTTTTGGTATAGCTTCCAAGGCCGTTTCCACCAGTCATTGCATGTCCATTAAAGGAATTATAGCTATTCTTTGCTACCATCTCTCTCTCTCTCTCTCTCTCTCTCTCTCTGTGTTTATGGCTGTGTATGACAGATACACACATATATATATGTACATGAGAAGTTAGCGATGTGGTATAATGGTCAAATTTAGCATGTCCACTTCCACAAGGCAAACAGTGAGTTTGGACACTAACGGCTTTATTAATTCAACAAACGATTTGTTAACTAATTAGTTGAACAAGTCGTCGAACATTTTAGGAATAAAATGGACATATTTTTGTTAGCATTCGCATGACCAGAAAGATAAGGATTCAATTTGACGAAATATCAAAGAAATTCAAGTAAGCGCGTTTTGATATGTTTTAGGCTATTTGATTGTCTTTTGTACATATGCACAACATTGATAACTAAGGGATTACATTCTTATCGCAATCCGTGACCAATTTAATCCCCCTATTTTATAAATATTTTGAGATTATAAAGTAATAGGGGTCATATGTGTATTTGATGAAATGTGTGATTTAAAATGAAATTTCACCATTTTTGTATAAATAATAATAATAATAAATTACCGAACAAAAGCTAAAGAACAATATCGACTATGATGAGGTATTTGGAGAGAATTTCCAAATGTTTTAATGCAGATTTTCTACGATTATTTATCTAGCGGAATTGTATTTCTTCATTATATTCTCTTTAGTTATAGCATAAAGAAGGGGTTGAGGTTCTCAAATATTGGCATAAATTATGGAATTGAGATTTTCGAAAAATTGGGCATGTTTTTATGGGCCTAGACATTAGGAATTTGGGCTGTATATATTTTCAATGCTTGTACTTAGGGTGTGTTCAGTATACCAAATAGAACAGCTGGTCCCGATCCTAGGCAACAAATATTTAGGAGGCACTTAAACATAATTTTTTTTTTACAAGTATAGAAAAATAACATATTTATATATTAAACGAACACTTTGTCCAATCCAAAAGATAAGAGTAGAAAAAATAAATATTCTCGGACAACTAGAGATATTTGTGTAGCAAAATTATCCCATAGGCAGACAAAATATTATTAGTGTAAATAATAATTTCCAAAATTTTTTAATTGGGAAAACTAGGGTAAGGTACAATTTAGCAAATTTCAGAAAGCATAAGGACTAAAGTGAAAATCATGAGAAGATCTTATGAACCATAATTTAAATTCCATAGAATATTTAAAGGGTGACTAGTAAGGAGAACATTGATTTTCATAGTTTAAACCCAAAATGGGACCCTTAAATGCAAAAGGTATAAAATTTAGGGATTAGATTACAAATACTGAGAAAGATATAATTTTAGATGGTAAGGTAACAAGTTAAGATTATTTAGTAATGATCAAGATAACCAAATTGTAAGGATTTTGATTTGGGAATCTTTTGATAATTTTGAGATTTTAAAGTGAAAATAAGTTTCGACGTCAATAATATATTTGAGTTTAATGTGTATAATCTTTATTAATATTGGGGTCATTTATTAAATGATACATTATGGACTCAAGAAAAAAATAATTTGAATAAATCAAATTTGAAATTTAACCCATTAAAGTAAATTATTTGGATAATATTAGTTTTCAAATTAGAGCATATTATTGATCAATATTTGGCTCGTTCGATAGCGTATAATTAATCATGTTCATTAAACTCGAGAAAAAAATTATTTTAAATAGGTTTGAACTAAGTTAGAATCAATCAAAGAAAATTATATTTAAATGAAATTTTAAGAATTTAATCCATTTTTCAATAATAAGTAATCTAATTGGGCCTATCCAATATGCAATATGGGTTAATTAGGCCAATACCCTTCAAAATTAACAAATTAGAATAATACCCTAAAACTAATTAAAATCTTTAACCCCGTAATTAATACTCTCCAACCCCCCAAAACCTTATGAAGCCCCAAATCATTATCCCAAACACTGGCCACGAAATCCTCCACACATAAATCATTTGTCCCAACCATGGAGGAGGAGCAAGAGGTGGTGGTTGACTTGGTGGAGGATTGGGAGGTGGAGCTAGCGATGAATTGGGTGGAGGAGGAGGTGGTGGAGGTGCAGGAGGTGGTGGTGGACTTGGTGGAGGAGTTCGTAACACGCAGTGGTAAAGCCTATCCCTAGCTCTGTCTCTCTCTCTCTCTTTCCCCACCCCACCCCAACCCCAACCCCACCCCCACCCCCGACCCACTCCCTTCCTCAGTAAAGTAATAGACCCCACGGCTGCTCGTCACTAACCTCTTTCCATAGACCTATTAAGAGCAGTCAAAAAGTGTCTAAAAAAGGTATAATGGAGTAGGACTTAAAACAAGCTGGATGTGACAAAACTACATCCACTCTCGCCTGAGGTTATTTCTCGTCAGGCTACAATTAACATTGGCACCATTGGTCATGTGGCTCATGGGAAATCAACAGTGGTAAAAGCCATATTTGGAGTCCAGACTGTTCGTTTTAAAAATGAGCTGGAATGTAATATTACCATCAAGCTAGGATATGCCAATGCAAAGATATACAAGTGTGAAGATGATCGATTTCCTCGACCTATGTGCTACAAGGCATATGGAAGTGGAAAAGAAGATAGTCCAAAGTGTGATGTGCCTGGGTTTGGAAACTCTAGGATGAAATTTTTTTAATGTTCACCACTTTTTTAATCTTTGCCCAAGTTTGTCACTTTTTTTTTTTTTTTGGTCACTTTTTTAATATTTGTTACTTTTTTTTGATTTTTTTTTTAACTTTTTGTCTTTAATATATGTCACTTTCTTAATATTTATATATTTTTTTAATGACAAACATCATTTTTAATAAAAGTTGTATATCATATTTTAATAAAAAGTAACGTGTCACTTTTTATCTTTTTTAAGTGGAGGTTACTTTTTTGAATTTTGTCACTTTCTTGATTTCTATAACTTTTTTAGTGACAAACATCAATTTTTAATAAAAGTGACATTATGCCCCTGTTTGAAACTCATTTTGGGAGAAATATAAATTTTGGAATATTGATTGATGTGAGAATGTGTGGTGAAAAAATGATGAAAAGTTTTTGATTTGTGTGTAATATTATTTTATTTGGAGAATGTGTGGTTGAAATGAAGAATGAGAATGCGAATGAGAAAGAGAAATTAATGGATGTCAAACAGGGGCTATATGTCATTCTTTTAATAAAAAAAGTAACACTTAAATTTAAAAGTGACACTAAATTACTTTTTCATTGTCACTTTTTTTACGTAATCAACATGTGGATTGACATGAATGTGGTGATTATTTTAAGAACATGATTACTGGTGCTACATAAATAGATAATGTTATTTTGGTATTTGTCAGTTTTTTTAGTTTGTGTCACTTTAAAAAAAAAAAAAAAAAGTAAAAAAGTGACATTGTGTCACTTTTTTCATTTTATAGAGTATTTTTTACTTTCTAAAAATATTTCATATGATTTTTCAAAACATCCCTAATTTTAAGAGTATTTTTGTAAGTACCCCATGCAATATCCCCCACCCCCTACCTAGGGGCGGACCTAGCATTGAAGTTCAACTCAGGCGGACGTTGACCGATCAACGTGGACAATCAGCGATCGTAAAGGTGATATCGTTTATTAATATTTAACACTTAATATATATTATTATGTTAACAATAATATCAAACTCAACAAATGTTTTAATTGTAAGGATTTCAATAATTTTTAAAGATAGTCACGAGTTTGACTCCCCCCTTTCCCATTGTCATTAATTTTGGTAAAAATTGAAGAACTAAAAAAATATATGAATTGCAACTAGGGAATCGAACAAGAGACATCTCATAAGAATTGTAAAATTTGACCAGCTTAGCTAAAGAAGGTGTTCTAAAATAAACAGAAATAACAACTATATAAGTTAAACACATATCTATTATCAAAAAAAAAAAAAAAGTTTCTGATGGTTCCAGCACGGGCGGCCGCGAGGGCTTGCCGGTTGCTGGGTCCACCCCCACCCCTTTTCTCCTTTGATGTCCTTTAATTTTTCAGTAATTAGTATTCTAATTGACTAAATGGTACTTCGCCCATTCATAGACCACTTCCACACTCTTCAATTCTTACACGAGTCATGAACCGACTATGAACAATAATTTTCAATGAATAAAGATCATTGCATAAAATAGATTATCAAATATGACATAAACGGCATCGAAATAAACATGCACGTAGCAATATGTAACATCTCAGAAGGTGTAAATAAAAGAATTTATTTTATTGTACAAAGGTCCCTGGTGAAATCAAGTATATTGGTCGCTTGAAATTCAAGTGAATTATTTTATGCAAAATATAAATGAATGAATTTGCGGTTGCTAGGATAGGCAATGAGGGATGTAAGTATTAGTTCAACTACGATGTAAAACAATGTTATATGTTATAATGTGTTTTTACATGATTATGTGGAATACAATATTAGAGCAATGTACTTTTAGCATTATATTGTTATTGAATATTTATATATGGTTCACGTATTCGAGATATGATTTGACTATATGATGTTGTTATCATGCGCATATATATGCTGGAATAATGTCATATGAATTTATGGCTTATGTATGAGGGAGGCACATATATATTGTGGAATTATGCACGTGTACGGACATGAGAGAATTGGCTATGCATAACTTATAAAAAAGCAATAACAAAAGTAGGACAGATATGGTCGTAAAAACTGAAATTTGAAATAAGAAGCTAATATTAAATAATGAAATCGTCCTAAGAGTATATTGTACTATACTTAGCTTCCAAATAGGTACATCACTTGGGGTTCCTACTTCCTGATACTTAATAAGGATAGTCAATTCAACGATCTGGTTTTTGAAA